>MU134345.1:234253-281806 GCA_015039355.1 Ramaria rubella
TTAGATATACGCGATGGGTCAAAGTTATCGTACAAATCCTACGATCCCGTCAGATACATGGGATGATCAATCTATGAGCGTGATGGATCCCGATGTATCAGGAGATCGACCGATAGACTCGATACCCGTACGCGACCTCGAGACATCTGGTTGTCCACAGATACATCACGAGGGATCTACCACCCGTTCGATACAACGTCCTCCAAAAAAGATTACGAGTCGTGGGGTAACCGAAACATTCACAAGACTTTCCGGAAATAAGACAAATAAAGTAGATAAGATTAGTAAGATACATTGAATACTCGGGAAGGTATGGTTAAGGAGAAGGTCTCTCTCGAGGTCTCCGAAAACCCGAGAAGTTCGACATAGTTTATTGCATCACTCAATATGTACCGATATCCCAGTACATGACGTATATATCTATAGATATATCAAGATACTCCGGAGATTTGAGGAAAACGAACTCACCTCTCGTTCTTTATACTTTGAATAAAACTGTCCATTCTACCACAACGGTTAACTATTGGTAAACAAAGGTCCCGACAGGGTACGGAAGGATTTGAATCTCATTGTGATACCTACGACACATACGGGTGTCTGATTGGGTACATGTTTCGAGATACGAGGTATTGTTTTATAAGTTAATTTATAACATATTTAAAAATGTTGTACGATCACTCGGAATTTAAATTAAAATCTATGTGGTATTTATGAGATTTTATTATACCTTATTCAAAACAATCACTGGGGTTTGGTGGTAAACAGACACAACCGGTTACCACCAAAACACTAGGTCACCTACAGTGTGACATCAAAGACGGACCACTGACTGTTGTTTTGGACAGTTTCATACAGTCAGTGAAAACCTGGTGCTTGTTTTGGATAAGATACAATAAAATTACATAAATACCACGTAGATTTCACGTTTACATTCTGCGTTATCGTGTATTGTGGTACGGGGTATTGTAGTATAAGTTAGTTATATTACAATATTTGGTACCATAATGTATGATACCGCATCATTTGTCCGTGATGTGTACGTGGTATTTATGTAATTTTATTGTATCTTATTCAAAACAATCACCAGGTTTTCACTGACTGTATGAGACTGTCCAAAACAACAGTCAGTGGTCCGTCTTTGATGTCACACTGTAGGTGACCTAGTGTTTGGTGTAACCGGTTGTGTCTGTTTACCACCAAACCCCAGTGATTGTTTTGAATAAGGTATAATAAAATCTCATAAATACCACATAGATTTTAATTTAAATTCCGAGTGATCGTACAACATTTTTAAATATGTTATAAATTAACTTATAAAAACAATACCTCGTATCTCGAAACATGTACCAATCAGACACCCGTATGTGTCGTAGGTATCACAATGAGATTCAAATCCTTCCGTACCCTGTCGGGACCTTTGTTTACCAATAGTTAACCGTTGTGGTAGAATGGACAGTTTTATTCAAAGTATAAAGAACGAGAGGTGAGTTCGTTTTCCTCAAATCTCCGGAGTATCTTGATATATCTATAGATATATACGTCATGTACTGGGATATCGGTACATATTGAGTGATGCAATAAACTATGTCGAACTTCTCGGGTTTTCGGAGACCTCGAGAGAGACCTTCTCCTTAACCATACCTTCCGAGTATTCAATGTATCTTACTAATCTTATCTACTTTATTTGTCTTATTTCCGGAAAGTCTTGTGAATGTTTCGGTTACCCCACGACTCGTAATCTTTTTTGGAGGACGTTGTATCGAACGGGTGGTAGATCCCTCGTGATGTATCTGTGGACAACCAGATGTCTCGAGGTCGCGTACGGGTATCGAGTCTATCGGTCGATCTCCTGATACATCGGGATCCATCACGCTCATAGATTGATCATCCCATGTATCTGACGGGATCGTAGGATTGTACGATAACTTTGACCCATCGCGTATATCTAAACCAGAGGTCCTTTTATCTTCTCCACGTTAACCCCGTAATTTGATGGTTTATCAAACTATTGATAGTAACAGATGTATTCCCAACTGTATCTTTAGGTTTGTAGAAAGTTCTTGTAACACTCTCCAGGTTCGAGCTAACGTAGCTGGTAACGGCTTTTAGCCTATTTCTACCGTTGGAGCGACCTTACTAAGCTCGGAACTACTACCTTCAGAGCGCCGCTACTAGGTTCGGATATGAGACACTGTGAACCTTGTAGGGACTGAGACACACGAAACTAGAGTTAAGTCCTCACCACTTGGTAAGGTGTATACGGTCCCCGGGGTCGCGACGGTGGCCCTACAGACGCACTTCGTCTCCTTCCACTCTCAGGACCTCTCTGAGGAATTACTTCCTCGGGCTATCAAACTTATACTGTGCCTGGACTGTTTGTGCGTCCGGACGTATCTACCTCAGTCCCTCGTTCGTATAAACCAAAACACTGTCCCCCCCGTTCACCAGTTTTTTTTGAATGGAGACTACGGCCATACCACCGGTAGTCTTACGACCTGATTACGTCACAGTTTTGGTTCGTAACACCCAAAAGACCCGAGCTCACCAAAACGTGACCGAGACGTACGTGTTACAGAAGGCAGACAAACCGTCTACTGTCAGCCTCTAACAGTAACGACTTGAAGTCGACGGTGGTATGCAGAATGCGAACCAGCCCCCTTCAACTAAAGTCGCCGTGTCTAACTTCTCACACACTACCAAAACATGTTAAGTCGATGTATCCTCGCGTACAATACCCAGTTCCTATGACGGGGTATCAGGAACCGATCCCTAACCTTTCTCTACGGTGTTTGCAAACCCAAAGAGTGTTACCTATATGCTCCCACAAACGCACCGTAAGTTCACCCTTCCGAGACAGACAACTCTGTGGTAAGCTACATACTCCTCTTCCTTATTTGAAAGAGGACCGCAAGTTCGGTTTCCCGGTAGACAAACTCTATAAGAAGAAAGAACAAACACCGACGTTTCCGTAGAAACCGTATCAGCTATACATCCACGAGCCTACGGAGTCACAATATCAACAGACAGTAAGGCTTCTCCAATTAGCTCACATGCATCACGACTTCTCTGACCTCAAAGCCCTTTAAGTATAATAGTCGACGTTCGTACTTCACCTAATCTTTCCAACTACCTAATGTCAGTTGTTTTACCTGTATGGGTTTACTCGTGGCTGAGACTCTTTTTTATCGAAACACCACCACTTTGAGTAACTCACGCACAACATCCTTGAACTCTCAGAGCCCGTTTACTAAAAGTATAACGCGATCTATCTACTTTAGTTCGTCTCGTCCCCACCGGAAGTGCTGTAGCTGACCCTGTTGAGGTTACTACGTCGGTTCCTAACGAACGTGTAGACGAACACGAGTCAAGGACTGTGAGCCCACTCCACCCAATAAGGTAGGAATTTTACTACCTCTCGTGTCCGTCCCCCGTCTACGACTTATGTACGTAGTTCGAGTCACCCAGGTTGTTAGAAAAGGTCGGTAGGATAGTTCACAAACTGCTCGGGAACTATTTCAACTACATTATACAGTCCCCACTCTCGGGGCACTTATAGACGCACCCCGTCCGTACGGGTCTTGCCAAGACCGTGTAGTCACTCGGGTATGAAGAACTCCTTGAGTAACCGGTGACACTGGCATCGTTACCTACATCGGAGAGCCTCCTCAGAGTCCCAGAAATGTCCCAGTACGTTATAGGGGAAGGCTAACTGTGGTTTGACCCCAGAGGACCACAGTGAAAAGCCCAGTCACAGAGGTATGGCCCACGTACGCTGGTCCGTAACGAGTCCCATCAGACGCTGTATTGTCCGGTCTTACCCCTTCGTAAACGTTCGAAAGGGTAGTGGTGGCCACTCGTCATGTGGAAGGAAGGGTCCCTAGCTACTCACCGACTTGTTATACACAGTACCGTATCACCTTGTCTACGTACGTTCGGTGTGTTCGGCGCAAAACGTGAATTTAACCTCGGGAGGTCCAGTTGTCACCCGTCCATTGGATGTTCCTGAACCCGTGGTGAACTACCAAACGTAGCATACCGGAAACCATACAAGGGTTAACAGTACATTTATCCTATACGCCATACTAGTGGTCTTTTGTACCTATCAACGTAGAACAGTGACGACTTCTAATAGCCCTGTTGCCAACGAGGTAGTCCCTCAAAATGGACCACGATGGTATTTCTCTGGTACGACCATCACCCCTGTAAAACCTGTATGGACGTAGAAGGTGGTGGTCAGGGGACACAAGTAGAACAATGCCTCGACGAGGGTGGCAACCCGTAAGACTTATAACGGCGAGTCCCCATATGTAGGCCAACCATGTGTCACGGCCCAACGAGGTCTCCCTTGCCTCTGTAAGGTACTGTAGGGACACCATCTCCATCTTACAGAGTGACCAGGGACAATAGACTTAACCTTCAAACGCGGTCCCACCTGCGAAGTCCCTCGAGTACCAGTTATTAAACCAACTCGGGGGACCGTAATCCTATGTACTCCGCTCGGCTGAGTGCTGGATAACATCTACCCTAGAACAGTCGTTTTCCAGCAAGTCCCCTACGCGTACGTGTATTCGTCCTCTTCTGTATGGGGACCGTGACAGTGGTCTCCAGGAAAATAGAAGAGGTGCAATTGGGGCATTAAACTACCAAATAGTTTGATAACTATCATTGTCTACATAAGGGTTGACATAGAAATCCAAACATCTTTCAAGAACATTGTGAGAGGTCCAAGCTCGATTGCATCGACCATTGCCGAAAATCGGATAAAGATGGCAACCTCGCTGGAACGATTCGAGCTTGATGATGGAAGTCTCGCGGCGATGATCCAAGCCTATACTCTGTGACACTTGGAACATCCCTGACTCTGTGTGCTTTGATCTCAATTCAGGAGTGGTGAACCATTCCACATATGCCAGGGGCCCCAGCGCTGCCACCGGGATGTCTGCGTGAAGCAGAGGAAGGTGAGAGTCCTGGAGAGACTCCTTAATGAAGGAGCCCGATAGTTTGAATATGACACGGACCTGACAAACACGCAGGCCTGCATAGATGGAGTCAGGGAGCAAGCATATTTGGTTTGTGACAGGGGGGCAAGTGGTCAAAAAAAACTTACCTCTGATGCCGGTATGGTGGCCATCAGAATGCTGGACTAATGCAGTGTCAAACCAAGCATTGTGGGTTTTCTGGGCTCGAGTGGTTTGCACTGGCTCTGCATGCACAATGTCTTCCGTCTGTTTGGCAGATGACAGTCGGAGATTGTCATTGCTGAACTTCAGCTGCCACCATACGTCTACGCTTGGTCGGGGGAAGTTGATTTCAGCGGCACAGATTGAAGAGTGTGTGATGGTTTTGTACAATTCAGCTACATAGGAGCGCATGTTATGGGTCAAGGATACTGCCCCATAGTCCTTGGCTAGGGATTGGAAAGAGATGCCACAAACGTTTGGGTTTCTCACAATGGATATACGAGGGTGTTTGCGTGGCATTCAAGTGGGAAGGCTCTGTCTGTTGAGACACCATTCGATGTATGAGGAGAAGGAATAAACTTTCTCCTGGCGTTCAAGCCAAAGGGCCATCTGTTTGAGATATTCTTCTTTCTTGTTTGTGGCTGCAAAGGCATCTTTGGCATAGTCGATATGTAGGTGCTCGGATGCCTCAGTGTTATAGTTGTCTGTCATTCCGAAGAGGTTAATCGAGTGTACGAAGTGCTGAAGAGACTGGAGTTTCGGGAAATTCATATTATCAGCTGCAAGCATGAAGTGGATTAGAAAGGTTGATGGATTACAGTCAACAAAATGGACATACCCAAATGAGCACCGACTCTGAGAAAAATAGCTTTGTGGTGGTGAAACTCATTGAGTGCGTGTTGTAGGAACTTGAGAGTCTCGGGCGAATGATTTTCATATTGCGCTAGATAGATGAAATCAAGCAGAGCAGGGGTGGCCTTCACGACATCGACTGGGACAACTCCAATGATGCAGCCAAGGATTTGCTTGCACATCTACTTGTGCTCAGTTCCTGACACTCGGGTGAGGTGGGTTATTCCATCCTTAAAATGATGGAGAGCACAGGCAGGGGGCAGATGCTGAATACATGCATCAAGCTCAGTGGGTCCAACAATCTTTTCCAGCCATCCTATCAAGTGTTTGACGAGCCCTTGATAAAGTTGATGTAATATGTCAGGGGTGAGAGCCCCGTGAATATCTGCGTGGGGCAGGCATGCCCAGAATGGTTCTGGCACATCAGTGAGCCCATACTTCTTGAGGAACTCGTTGGCCACTGTGACCGTAGCAATGGATGTAGCCTCTCGGAGGAGTCTCAGGGCCTTTACAGGGTCATGCAATATCCCCTTCCGATTGACACCAAACTGGGGTCTCCTGGTGTCACTTTTCGGGTCAGTGTCTCCATACCGGGTGCATGCGACCAGGCATTGCTCAGGGTAGTCTGCGACATAACAGGCCAGAATGGGGAAGCATTTGCGAGCTTTCCCATCACCACCGGTGAGCAGTACACCTTCCTTCCCAGGATCAATGAGTGGCTGAACAATATGTGTCATGGCATAGTGGAACAGACGCATGCAAGCCACACAAGCCGCGTTTGCACTTAAATTGGAGCCCTCCAGGTCAACAGTGGGCAGGTAACCTATGAGGACTTGGGCACCACTTGATGGTTTGCATCGTATGGCCTTTGGTATGTTCCCAATTGTCATGTAAATAGGATATGCGGTATGATCACCAGAAAACACGGATAGTTGTGTCTTGTCACTGCTGAAGATTATCGGGACAACGGTTGCTCCATCAGGGAGTTTTACCTGGTGCTACCATAAGAGACCATGCTGGTAGTGGGGACATTTTGGACATACCTGCATCTTCCACCACCAGTCCCCTGTGTTCATCTTGTTACGGAGCTGCTCCCACCGTTGGGCATCTGAATATTGCCGCTCAGGGGTATACATCCGGTTGGTACACAGTGCCGGGTTGCTCCAGAGGGAACGGAGACATTCCATGACATCCCTGTGGTAGAGGTAGAATGTCTCACTGGTCCCTGTTATCTGAATTGGAAGTTTGCGCCAGGGTGGACGCTCAGGGAGCTCATGGTCAATAATTTGGTTGAGCCCCCTGGCATTAGGATACATGAGGCCGAGCCGACTCACGACCTATTGTAGATGGGATCTTGTCAGCAAAAGGTCGTTCAGGGGATGCGCATGCACATAAGCAGGAGAAGACATACCCCTGGCACTGTCAGCAACTTTGTCAGTGCAGTCTCACCCTGCTGGGTATCCTTGGCCCACTTCGCGATGTCCCATTCCAGCTCATTCGCAAAAGGATGGTACACATTCTCCTTGTGCTGGCTGTGCTCGAGGTATTTATGATAAGCCTCTGTGTCCTCACCATAGATTCTGCCAGCTCCCGGGAAGCTGTCAATGTATGCTGGGGCCTCCTCCACCATGTCTTCCACAGAGGCACGTCTGTGAGCAGCAGGCATAGTGTCATCTGGCAGGGAACCTTCAGCACAAGGGGTTTGCGGTCCTGGTTCCAAGTCCTCCATCAAAGTGAAAAAATCATCTGGTTCTGCCTCAATCAGTGGGTCCTCATCTAGTGTCTCGAAATTGGTGAAGTCACGCTTGGCCCCTGGGGCTTGTGCCTGACACTCCTCCAGGATCCAGCAACAGTTTGCCACCTGTTTTTGGTGACTCAGCAGGGCTCCTTGTCGCAGGAAGGCACGCAAGCAGCCTTTGCAAAACATGGCTTTCAGAATGTGCGAGACAAGGGGCCAGTGCATTGTGAACAGACAAGAGCAGACCACTGCGTGTTGCATCACGTGACCACGTGTGGCCACCTCTTCCAGCAACACACTAGCCCCTGTGCGGTACTGCAGGAATGCATGGTTGCTATGCGTTGCAGTACAAGTCGTGCATCTGCCAGCTTGAATACACAACCCGGTTGACAGACAAACCTATGTGTGATTGTCCAAGTGTGACAGGATCTGCGCTGGATGCTCCAAATGCACTTTTCCACAATACCACAACACTCCTCTTTAACAATCACAGGTCCACCCACCCATTCCCCATTCCTTTTCTTGCCTCACACCACAACACCTCAATGGCTCAACCAAAAAAGACCTCTCTCCGAAGATCAGGACACACGCAGGTTGCATCCTTGCTCAGGCTGCCAGATGATGAAGACACTCTCCAACACCTCATCACCCAGGCCAGGTGTCAGTTGAAGAAGCACAAGCAACAAGGTGTGATCTTGTCTACACCTTGTCCATGCAAATCTGACCAACAATGTGTGCGGCATGTCAGCGAAACAGGCCCGGCACACAAACGAAGACCATGCTCACAATAATGATGAGCTAGCTTACCAACAGGTGGAACAGCAAGAAATGGATGATGACCTTGATGCTACCCTGGAACAGGAGGAGCTCAAGCAGGAGTCTGGCACCTGGTTGGGGAAATGCAAACGCACTAGTCAGTCACACCCTTCCCCCATGCCCTCAAAGCCACAGAGACCACTCACCATCCCCCCCAGATCAAATCAAATCTGAGGCAGAAGATGACGACAACCCCCTGTTCCCAAATCTATTTGAAGACATTGATGACCTCTATGTCTCTGATTCCAATGAGGTGGACATTCCTGCAACTCAGTCCACCCACGCAGTACCCCTGAGCACCCCTGTCTGAGGACCAAGCGTATGTACCATTATCCTCCACGCTCTCTGAATAATCACACCTGCGTGCAGTTTCAATCTGGCCCCCCTGAGCCTGTGGTTTCATCCCTGCCCAAGCGGAGACGCACCACTGGCACATTCAGCAGCCCCTCCTTGGCTCAATCATCTTCCAATTTCTCTGCTACGCCCTCAAATGCCAGCAACGCACCACCACCACCTGCCCTGCCTTTCACCCCTTGGAAGCAGAAAGACAAGACCGGGAAGGCGGCGATGAACCAACACTCCCCCCAAAGTGCCTCCATCTGGCACGTTGCGACTTCAATCTTTCACATTTTTTTGGCTACCACAGATGGCACATTTGCCCCTGACAACGAGATGACCAAGGAGATCAAAGCCTCCTTTCTGACAGCATGTGACGAACTTGAAGCCCCCCGCCAAATCCTGCGATTCCAGGTGGATCAACACTACGCAAACAATGTCATGGAGATTGCGAGTACTATTTCAATCCATGCCCAATGTTCTTAGCTGACCACAGAATAAGATTAAGCAAAGGATTGCACAGCTGCGTGGTGAGGTAGTCAAGGATGCTTGGGCCCTGATATTAGGCCACGCGGGCTTTGGACTATCTTTGTCTCTCCCCACTGAGGACCTCAGGGCCTATGTCAAATTCCTACTGTCCTATGGTAGACACCATTTGGGGATGTGGAAAATGCAAGTGCCTTTTCTTCTTCTCAGTTCCTTGCATTCTAACACCATACACCCACTATCACCAGCGGGCGCAGCCTTTTGCAAACAACATCCATGCTGCCATCATTGGGCGTCGTTTCTTCCATGGACGGCCCGGTCTGTACGCTCCTCAATTCAACCCCATCCCGCTCCCCCTGCTCCCCCTGGTCATCACTGCGGTGAGACATGCAATCATCATTGGTATTTTCCCACTCACCAGTGCAGCCCATCAGGTCGAATGCGTGCTGCGTGACTGGGACACTGGCGAGAACCAAATGTGGACGAACCACTTTCAGCACAAAGAATATGGGCCTGTTTATGCCCGTCATATCTCGAACCTCAGGAAATACAAGACAGAATGTCCGGGCGCCTTCCGCAAATTGCAGGAACGCACATGGGCCGCTGCATGGTCTGTTTCCTATCCATTTCCTCATGATTGTGTCTAACACCTGCCTTTCCTCATTCAAGAAGAACACGGGGCTCACGGAACCCACCCCAATGAACGCCGACTCCAACTTCGTTCCCAGGGATTGGGAGCCAGAAACAGCGGAAGATTGACTGGCCCATCGCACGAGTACTAGTAGACAATTAGATGTTCTCCATTCCTGAATTTTCAGCTAGCTAGCTCTTCGAAGTTGCCAATCTAGTGTTTTAACATGAGTGCTGCCCGTTTTTGAATTGGTGTGCCAGTCCATACATTGTTCTATGGTACCCTGGAAATGCTATGGTCATTCTCTGCTAGGATGTTGCCCAGCTATCCGACAACTCTGCCTACACTATATACACACAAGCATTCCTATGAATCTACCTTTGGCACACTATCTAGATCAGACACCTGCTATCCCTCTGCACTTGCAATCCTACCTATCTCCTGGTAAAACTATGTAGGGCTATCCAGGACCTGCAGGCTGCTATCAGCGCTATGCAGACTAACCCCTTGCGATCCAGCTATGGTAGCAATATAGACTATGTAGTGCGATATAGGAACCCAGATTTTTTCAGATGAGAGAGCATCAGAAAGTGTGAGGAGGTGAGGGGAGAAAAATTAGTACCCAGACCAACATCCAGGCAAATTAGTAGTATATAACTCATAGAATAGAAGTAAAAAATGAGGGGAGTGTGTCAGACACAATAAAAACAAAGGCTGGGAGTGGCAGGAACATAAATGCACCATCTGACACCTTCTAGCTTATAATATGCTTCCCCCTTGGTCACAGAGCTCCAAAGACAATATAAAACAATTAAATAAACACTATTGACAGTTCCATAGGTTGGAGACAGCTGAAAGTGATCCACAAAGCACTGGTGAGTTGCTGAGTTGCTGGGAAGGATATATGGGGAATAGTCCAGTCAGAAGGGGTCAACTGAGCTTATTGATTGCTTTAGAATCAAATTATTGCCAATATGCATAGAATATATGGGTTAGAAGCATCATAAAGGCAAGGACTCACTGGTAGTAAGGTGGTCTGGATGGATGACCATGAGCACCAGCTGCTGCACAAGCTCTAGTGAATGTAAAATTTCATAGATTGACCAGAAAAAGACTGCCAAGCTAAATATATTGATGGGGCAGCTATCTATGCTCTTCTGAAATTTTTCCTAATTTTTCAAGAATATTTGAGGCTTATGTGAGCTCACTGCTGTTGACAGTGCTGGTAAGAGGCTGTATGCTGGCTAGAATTTATTTAAATAATTATATGCTATCGCATGGATTTTTAGGAATTTTTCGTATTTTATCTGCAATTTATTGGGCTGGAATTGCCCCAGCATTGAGCTCACTGTTGGTGACAGTGCCAGCAGGTGGATGCATGATGTGGGTGTCCATGGTGCCCATGATGTCATCAGCCAAGCATTGTGGCAGCCGGGTCCAGATGTTTTGATGGGTTTTGGATGCGTCATCTGAACCTTAGTTATTTCTCAGGCCGAAATATTCATAGAATTAACCATAGTACAGGAATCCTACTGCAAAACATATCTAACTAGTTGGGCCTACCACCCCGGTTGCTCCAGCTAAGTTGATAGCATAATGTGGGTACCTCAGGTGCACTCCAATGCCTCGCCTTTGAGGCAAGTGCCCAAATAGTTCAACTGGAGTTCCATGCTAGACGGACCCGGTAGGCTATTCATGTCCAGCCATCTCAGGATTCCTGCGACAAAGTTCTTGAACTATTTGAGATCTGCTTTCCCAGCGTACTCTGCTGGGTGAGGTAGTTTTACTCTGGCTTTAGCAAGCACGGATTTGTCAGGCTCGCTGTCCTTGTGTTTCTCAAGGGTGGCTCGCACCATCTTTGCAACTCCATCTACATAAGTAGATGGATTTCCTACTACCTCCTGAATCCTTTGTTCAGAATCTGGCACTGCTAGTGATACCACACACGGTATTGCTTGTATCTGCCTGTGCAGGTGGGGAATGTGATTACTCACATCCTGCTGCACTGGTGGATTGATGATGTCTTCGTTGATCTGATACAATGGTCAACATCTGTCAGCCATTAAGAAACCATCCCTCAGTCTATGACTGCTGCTGAGGGCAGATTGAGCCACTCTGGCTGACTCGATCAGCTTGTCAAAGGCATCGCCTTTGACTCTGGCAATATATGCCTCCTCGACTAGATTATCCGCGTGCTTCGCACAAAGTTCTAGCACACAGTGTTTTCGTCGCGCTGCCTTATGTTCAATCCTATCCCAGTGATCTAACTCACATTCAAGACTAATGTGAGTGCTAGTCATGGTACTGATGCTATCAGCGTCAGACTTCATCATTTCTTGCAGTGACTGTTGGGTCACTGCCTTGAGCACTTCCTGCTTATTGTATGTTTGTTTTGATCTGCAAATTCCTTCGCAGATATTTTCTCTATCACAAGCCTCTAGCTCACAATCCGTCTCTTCCTCAGTACACCGGTGCATACTGATGCTATCCTCCTCTAGGGTAGCACTAGCTTCACGAGGAACATTTCTGTTGCTCGGTCCAGATGGAGGTGGCATCCTCTGTCTGTCTTATAATTCAAAGCTTTTTAAATTTTTAAACAATATCTTCCTTTTACTAATGATACATATTTTATTCAACAGGCCTATCTCAATGTAGCCATAACTTTTATTGTATGTCCAACATACTATAGTACACATCATGTCTAGTTGCACTCTATATCATCATTGTTGATTTATACTTTTAAACATTGTTGTATGGCTTCTATATTCTAACATATCTGAACTGAGATGATATGTATCTCTGATATACATTTGTCCAAAAAACCCTGAATGTACATAACAGATATTTAAATACAACATAAACATAGAACTTCTAAACATCTTACTTCATTCAGAGTGTCCATCTATATTCAGAAACATAGCTTTTATGTGTGTTGGTTATAATACATCATAAATTAAATGCACATTTGGATAAAGTTATGCATAACCTTCTGACCCAGAACAACCCTCATATTCGGAATAAGAGGGTTTTTAAGAAATAAAGTGAATCAAAGTTGAAAACTTGAGAATGGAGTTAGGGATCAAGGAAGTTCCAATGGTATTGTCGGTTTCAGATGAGCCAGCATTGTTGTGGAAATCTGAAAATGGTGACAAAATAGGGTCGTGGAGCTTGGGTGAAAAAGAACAAGGAAAACATAGGGAAAAAGAGAAAATGTCGGATAAATATAGAAGTCGGAATTTTGGCAAAATGGAAGGTTTGTCAGAAAACATCAGTAAAATTCTTGGTATTCGTCTTGGAATATCATTGAAAAAAGGATGGACATCATCCAAAAAGTGACCTTAAAAATTGGAATTTGTTGGAAAAATGTGGGTCAGACGAGGTGAGGATGGTGCATTCATGAAGACAAGGGGTTTAACAGCACCATTTGAGGAAAATTGGTGCGGATTCCAAAGGTGGTTTGGCGGTTATTGTCCCATAATGCAGAAATCGGAAATTGGTGACTAGACTTAGAATTGGAGTGACTGAGTCATATCTTGAGGGTCATATTTGGAAAGTCTGGAATTTGGAGGTTGGAAAACT
Organism: Ramaria rubella; assembly: GCA_015039355.1. Classification (NCBI taxonomy): domain Eukaryota; kingdom Fungi; phylum Basidiomycota; class Agaricomycetes; order Gomphales; family Gomphaceae; genus Ramaria; species Ramaria rubella. The sequence goes on from MU134345.1 coordinate 247,653, forward strand.
GAATCTTGGGAAACTGAATAGGTCCTTGAAAGAGATTCATAGTTCAGGATTTGGATATTGTCCTGGAGTATTCTCGAGGAAGCACCGGAGTACTGTGCGGGAAGGTGTTGGATGAAATCCTATAGCTAAAGCCTCGTTAATGTATTCTTGAGGTGAGTCTGGCTTAACTAGATGTAAGGAAATGAAATTTCCCATGGTGAAATTCTCTCCCTCCATTAAGATGTGATCTTGTCAGAGTGCATAGTGGAATATTGATAATTGCTTGTCAGAAGTCAGAAGAATTGATGTAACAGATTTTCCTGTCAGAAAAATGCCAAGGTTCCCATATTGTCATATTGCAAGGTGAGGATTCATTGAGCATTGACATTGGATGTTGTGGCGAATCAGAGAATGTCACAGCAAAAGTGAGGATTTCAGAGATTTGGAAAAACACAAATCATTGGGTTTCCAGGAGACATGTCATAGAATTGAATCTTCTTGTTGAGGAGTGGGTGGTTTAGTGGAATTCCCAGCATGTCAGAACAATTAGAAACAAGTGGTGTTATACACATTGTAATAACAACCAGGATTTTCGCTGGACATGATTGGTGTGAATAGCCTACTGTATTGGTGTGACATAAGGGTGTCATTGGAAAACAGAAGTGGAGACCTGCAGAAAGTGGGAATCCAGAAAAATTGGGTGTTTAGATATGATGATCAGTTGAAATGTTTGGCAAAAATGGTGTTTGGAGATGTTGGCATTCATGAATGTAAGGTCAGAGATGATTGTGAAGGGATTTGCAGCATTTGTCAGAAAATTGGATTGAGGAATGTTTTTGGAAAGCATCTGTTGTAATCTCAGTAAGGCACAAATGATGATATGAACACAGAATTGTGCTTGAAGATTTTTGAGCTGTTAATTTCAGGAATTCAGAAGGGCCTCCAAAAGGTCCTTGAGGTCGGAATTACTCAGTGTGACGATTGTAGCTCAGAGTTTTGCTTTCCTGGTGAAGGATGATGACCTTGGGCAAGTCTTCACTTTATGACCAGGTCTTCCACAGTAGAGGCATAATTTCTGGTCAATATGTTGTTGGTTCTCCTGTGGGGTTAGTTTGCCATCCTGTCCAAGGATGTCAGAAAGTTTCAGCGTTGGCAAAATTGGGGTATGGTCAGAAGTTGTTGCTATTGGTTGTAAGTCATAGGAAGGAAGGACTGAGATCACATTGTCAGTATTCTTTGGGATTTGCTCAGGTTTGAAGTCTTCGTCTATGAGGCATTTGTCAATGTCATTGAAATGCTTGTGAACACTTGATGGATTGATGGTATCGTTGGTAGACTTGGTCGGTGTCATCATGCTTGGGTGATCAGACTCAGGTGTCAGAAGACATTGTAGAAATCAAGAGTGTTAGCTTGTATATACTGTTATGGACTGGGTTGGACGTAGTTGGATCTGGTCAGAACTCTCCTTGACCAGGATTGGAATGTCACGATATTCAGAAATGCACAGAATATTGGAAGACTCGGAAATTGGAGATCCAAAGCTGATCTACATGGGTGTCAGCTTCAACTTATGGGTTGCACCCTCTTGGATTTCTAGTGCCCTGGTATTTTGGATTTGATGACCAGACAGGATTGTCAGAGTTCCGATGGTCAGGTCTGTACAGAGGAAGATCAATGACAAACAGTAATTTGAGACTTATCGGGTGAGCAGAAGGATTTGGATATTTTGGAGTTCAGAATAATCAATGCAGAAAGGAATAAGGGGTAACAATAAATGAATATTGAGTGAGGCTTGGCTTTATGGAAAAGCAAGTATAATCAAAGAGTGGATTTCAGAGAATCAGAAGATGTTGGAGTCAGAATATTTAGGATATCAATACAAAGATCAATTGTATAAGGACATATATGCTCGAACAATATATGAAGTAAGATATAGAGGAGGTACTAATATATAGACTTTAATACAGATAGAGGAATCAATATAGGTTGTAAGTCTATATACAAGCTAAGGAAAGCTTGAGTGAGAAAAAGTGTATTTAAAGGAAGATGTGGAATTCCAAAAATCGGAAATGAAGGAGATAAGAGTGCATGATATGGAGTTCTGGAATTGGAGCAAATATGGAAATCAAGATAGAACATACGGGGATATGATCAAGATGGATCATGACTAAGAATGATGAAATGGGGGTATATTGGAAATAAGTGGAAAAGGGGCTTATCAGAATGCAGAATAATGGAAGTCGGATCTGGGATCTAACAACACTACAATGCTTACCACTGAGTTCTTCAACCAGTGAAAGGTAAAGGTATGCCACTGCAAAACCTATGCAATTATTCAGAACTACCCAGAGACCTAGCCAACTTCCCAACCAGACGTCCTGAACCCCCCAAACTGGGAAGCTGATCACACTTAGTTTATCATGTCCATTGGCATTCCACTCATAGTGGGGACCAAGTATCTCCAGAGTAACACAGTTGACTTTTTTGAATCGCAAACTCTTCAGGGTCTTGCAGGTGCATCTCCATTTCAACAAATTCTCTATGAGAAAAGCTGTTAAAAAAATAGTGACAGCCTTGCAACATCAACTAACCTTGTGAGATGGCCACCCACATTGTGGCTGATGTGCTCTCTTGTTGCACAAGGTCCCAGTTGTCTCATAAGGTCCTTCGCCATTTCGTCCAGGACAAGTTGGTGCTTTTCAACATCAGGCATTTCCTGTGTTGTGTGCTTGCTAGCTTTTAGACCCATCTTTGCTTGGCACCTTGTTATGGATGCAGGACTAGATAGATCAAAGTCTGCATTATTAAAAATACAGTCTGAGTAGAGACCTACCTGATAGATACTCCATAGTTAAGCTTGAGAACCTCACTGATTGTGTTCTTGTTGGTGAAACCTCTGCAGTCATAGTCACGGAGCAGTGTCTGGAGCTCTGGGCTGTTAAGTGATGCTATGTGTCAGGGGACTGTTAGGGGAGTCACCATATATAGCCAAAACTGCAGATACCAAGTGACCTTGGTATCTTGACCTTTTAGTGGAGTGAGATTCCAGCCATGGTCAGTGACACGTGTTCTCGGTGTCCCCTTACACTATGTCAACATGTTAGAGCTGAAGTACTTTATAGTGAGCAGTAGTACTCACGACAGTTGTGGTGCTGGTTTTTGCCAGTAGGATTATGGTTATGCACTAGGGTCAATCCATTCCTCTGCATCTTGATTATCCACTATAGTGAACATGTCATACAACATGTTGTAGTAGTAAGACAAAAGAAAAAATATGCTCAGATAGCTGCAGTGTTATCTGTCCCTAGGGTTCTTGTACCAGATGCTGCAGACACTGCAGGCAAATGCTGACCAGCGAGATAGCTTTATGATAGCTTTATTTTAGCTTTTCTGTTTCTGTCGATCTTTGGATAACTCACCAGAAGCACTGTATGCGGTACTGCACCGAATATACGCAGTTCGCACTTCACAATTGATGAAAACAAGTTTGAAGGGACACGGAAGTTCCTCCCCTCCTCATTCTCCTCATCTACCATTAATGTAGGGCTGCCACATTGGCATGAGAGGCTGTTCGCAGTGACGAGTGTACATACTTGTTGTCAGTGGGAGGGCAACTCGGCCGGTGGTAGTAAAGCCGGAGATGACGGATGGGGAGGTGGTGCCTGGTGCGATGATGAGACGGCGTCTACATAGGGCAATGTCGTAGATAGGGTTATCTTTGTCTGAATTGGGGTAGACTGCCCGGCTTGCAGTGTTTGTGGGTGGAGGGTGCAGCTTGAGACCAAGGCTATTCAGGGCTATTCAGGCCTGAACAGCCTTGGTAGCGGGTTAGCGGTTTTCAGGCGTTGAGACTTTCAGACTCGGGGAACGCAGTGGCTGATTGGCGGGTCAGGTGTCAGATGAGGAGCGTCTCGGCATGTGTTGCGTGTGTAGGCAAGGTACAGACAGACGAGTCGAGTCGATGCGCGGGGGGCAGACTCGGACGGCCAGAGACAAGCAGACAGAGACCGTGACCGCACGGCGTCGGTGACGCAGTGCAGAACGTCGATCTGACCATTTCGGATGTGGAGCGGGAGTCTCGCAGACCGCTGAGGACACAGGACACGAAGGCGGTGCAGAGACAGGGTGCCGATCACTGATACGTGACAGTGTACAATGCAGTACCAGCGCTGTCGCCTGCGGTCGTGTGCACTCTTCCCACCGCTACCATTCTCTCCACGCAGCAGCATGCAGCCTGCACACCAGCACCCACCGCACCAGCAGCACCGTCAGCCCCTATTCCTGCCCACCACCGCGAATGGTGTCCATCCGTACAGCAGACCGTGGTCCGACGAGCAACCGCGAGCAGCCATGCCCCGCCCCTCAATGCCCCACACCGTACACACCATCCCGCACACCTCCTCCCTCGCCTCGCTCCGCCCCCCCTCTCCCGCCCTCGCTCCAGCCAGGCTTCCACTCGCCCCCCCTCGCACACGCCAACCTCGATTTCTCCTTCGCAGCGTCCCCCGTCGCCCCGCACATGCACTCCCCAACGCACGCAGCCCCCGCCGCAGCTACCCCGCCCCACCCGTCCCGCGCATCCCCCGCGCCCAACCACGTCCTACATCCCCGCCCCGCACCCGCATTTCTACACGATACCCACCCCCAACATTCCCCCACGCCCGAGCCCACACCCGCCCATGCCCCTCCCGCTAGACTCGACTACGCCTCCGTCCCTCCCCCCGCCGTCCCCAACCCCCGCCCCGCTGAGCGTGCACGCCTCCATCCAATACCAGTCCTCGCCCCGACACCCCACCCACACGCGCCCCCAATCCCCCCAAAATACCACACATCGCCCATCCTCCCCACCGCAGTTTCAACCACCGTCCCGCTCCCGTCCCCGCCCGCTCCGCACCGCCTCGCCCCGGCCCTCCCCGCACTCCGCCTCCGTGCCCCCGATCCCGCCCAAGCCCAAGATCCTCAAGTCGACTAGCATCCGTGCACCCGCGCCCGTGCCCGCGCCCGCATACCCCTTCCCCCAGCCTGAGCCCGCACCCACATACCCCCGCCCCGACAGGACGCTCACCTCCGTCCCACCCCCAGTCGCCACCACACACACCCCCTCCCCTCCCTCCCCCAAACCCGCACTCCCTCTCCCCCTCGCACACCACCCCCTCCGAGCTCATCCGCCCCCAAAACACCTCCACCAGCCACACCCCCAATCGCCGAACACGACGAAGACGCACAGCTCGCACGCGCCCTCGCCGAATCACTCGCCTTCTCTCCCCGCCCCACACACCCACACAGCTCCACACCCCCAATCCCATCCCCTCCCCAACCGCATCCCCTCCCACGCTCCCCACCACCACCACATCCGCCACCACCCCCCTCACCCGCTCCGAACTCGACACCCACGCCACACACACCCTCCTCCTCCTCCACCTCGAGCACGAAGAACAAGAAGCTGCATCCCAGCGCCTCCTCCAGCAGCTCCAACAGGAGCAAGAAGACGAGGAGCGCGCGCGTCTGCTCAAAGCGGAGGCCGCGCGGCGCGATGAGGAGGCTACACGGCGGTTGGTGGAGGATGAGGAGCGGGAGAGGAGGGTGAGGGAGGATGAGGAGGTTACGAGGCGGTTGGTGGAGGAGGTGGAGAGGGAGGGGAGGGAGAGGGAGGAGAGGGTGAGGAGGGATGAGGAGATGGCGAGGAGGGGGGAGAGGGAGGAGAGGGCGAGGAGGATGGTGAGGGAGGCGCAGGAGAGGAAGGATGCGGAGATGGCGCGGTGGATGGCGGAGGAGGGGAGAGGCGCAGGGGGGCGGCGGGGGAGCGGTGGGCCAGGGTGGAGCAGGGGGCGGCGGTGGTAACGTGGACATGACCATAACGATACAAAAAGGCGCCAAAGGACAAGGGCAGGGAAAGAAGAGAAACGTCCTCCGTCGCGCCTCTGCGTCCGCGCCGGCACCGGGGCTGCCGCAGTACCAGGACGTCGTCAGTGCGCCGCCTGCGTTTGAGCAGGGGCGGGGGCGGGTGAGGCCGGGGTTGCAGATGCAGACACGGTCCGAGCCTGGGCCTGGGGGGAGTGGAGCGGGGGGGGGGACGGGGGCGGGGGTGGGGGCGGGGTTAGCGTCGCCGGTGCGTGTGCATGGGCTGGGACCACATGCAAACGTACACCCCCACGTAAACGCAAACTCACCCGCAACCGCAAACCCCAACGCAAACCCCAACGCAAACTCACCCGCGAACACATCCGCAAACGGACGCCCAAGCCGTGCGGTGAGCGCGTTCGCGTCTGCGCCGTTGAGGGAGGGGCTGGGGGGCCTGTGAGGTCGTCGAGTGTGGTGGGGGGGGGCGGGGGCGGGGGCGGGGTGGGGGTGGGGGGGATGACGGGGGGGGACGGCGTGGAGGGGTGCGGGTGCGGGTGTAGGAGGGGGGGGGGGTGCGAATGGGAGTGAGAATGGGAGCGGCACGGCGGGTGCGGGTGCGGGGCTGGCCCCCGGCCGCGTGTGCCCTCGCAGGCTTCGCGGACGCCGTCTCCTATGAGTGCGGGGGCGGGGCGGGGGCGAGTACTCCGCCTTTGCAGGGACAGGCGCAGGGACAGGCGCAACCACAAGCTCAACCTCACCAACAAGCTCAAGCCCAACCCCAACCCCACCCACCAGCACAACCCCAGCCCCCCGCCCCGCGCGATGCAACGAGCGAGATCGACCTCCTCCAGGGCGTCTGTGAGTGCTTTTGCTTTTGTGGTTTTTGTGGTGTGGTGAGGTGCTTATGTCGTTTTTCTTGCTTTTCTTGCGTTGCTTGCGGTGCCTTCGTTCTCTCCCTTGCCTTCCTTGCCTTCGTTCTCCCTCACCTCCCCCCTCGCCTCGCCCTCGCCTCGCCTCGCCTCCCCTCGCCTCCCCTCTCCTCCCCTCCGCCTCCCCTCACCTTCCCCTCGCCTCGCCTCCCCCCCAGCCTACGGCTTCACCCCTCCCTCCCCCAACGCCCCCCCAACCCCCACCGGCACCCGCGCACCCCCATCCCCGAAGTCATAACCCTCGCCCGCGCCCCCGCACCGCCCTTCCACATCGCCGCGCCCTCCTGGCGCCACATGATGCGGCTCCTCGCGCAGCTCGAGACGCGCCTCGAGCCGGGCATCGACGCCATTGCGGAGGTGAAGGAAGGGTGGTGTTTGAGGGTTGTTGTGCAGTTTGTGAAGGTGCGTGCTAGTGGGGTGTGGGGTGCGGTTTCTCGTGTTCTTGGTTTTTTTTTTTTTTGTTTGTTGTTGCCCGTCTCGCACGCACACGCTTGCTAACTCCGTCCCGCGTCCCACAGCTCCCCTACACCGCGAACACGTGGCGCACCATCCTCCACCTCACCCTCGACGAGCCCATCCCGCGCGGTACACCGCAATCGCACCGCTTCACAAACGGCGACACCACCGTCCTCCCCTACTCCTACTGGCTCGGCCCCGCCCCGCACGCACACGCGCCCCACTTCACAAGCAGCGGCCCCACCTCCACAAGCACCACCACCACCCCCACCACCACCACTGCCTCCTCCTCCTCCTCTACGACGATGATCCAACAGCTCTACACCGTCCCCCTCTCCCCATCCTCGCCCTTCCCCATCCTCCCCATCTCCCTCCCAAACGTAGCGCTGTACCTGCAGAGTGCGATGCGCGACTCGCGCGCGCGGAAGGTGCAGAGCGACGTGACGGGGGGCATGAGGAGGTTGGCACGGATGGTGGGGGCGTGTTATCCGGAGGAGGAGGCGGAGTGGGAGAGGGAGAGGGAGGAGAGGGAGAGGGAGAGGAGGGGGGGAGGGCGTTGGGGGCTTTTGAGGAGGATGGTGGGAGGGGGAGGCCGGGGAGGGGGGGGAGGAGACGGGGAATGAGGAGGTGTCCGATATGATTACGCCGTTTAGGACTGATTTGTATACGGTTATGGTTTAGAGGGGCGAGGGGGGTTACTATTGGTATTGTGCGAGCTTTGCGCTTTTGGGAGCGTATTTTGTGTATATATTATGTTGGGATGTAATTAGTTATAGTGCAGATGTTCTCTGCGATAGAATATGCTTTTTCGTGTTTAAGTACTGTGTAGTGGGCACTCTTGCATATATTTCTTAGTATTTGAACGTATGCAGCGGAGGCTTATGGACGGATGTGGGCGCGGCGCGTCTAAATATCACCAGTCAATCTCCACGTCCTTGCAAACAAAGCGTACTGCACAACCCCCTCCGCTCCTCCGAGCACCCCACCCCAGCCCAGCCCCCCACCACACAAATACACCCCACCGCCATGCACAGCATCTACCAACGCCTCAACAGCATCTCCTCCCTCCTCTCCACCTGCCTCCTAGCGCTCCTCGCCTCCATCGCGCTCAGCAGTCTCGCGATCCAGACCGCACGTGCGCCTGTGGAGGGCGTGTTGGCTGTGCAGCCTCTTAAAGTGTGCGTGGCGCGTCTTTGATTCCATCCAACCCGTTCATCCATCCATCGCTGCATGTGCTGCGGTGCTGGCGTTACCTCCCTAGGCTCGCCTTCTTCCCCTTTGCACCAGTTCCGCGCTTTTGCTCATATTGCTGTTGCTGTTTCTGTCGTGCACGTGGATGTCCTGCTGACGTGTCTCTCCCATTCTCGTTCTCGTTCTCGTCCTAGGCTCGCCTTCTTCCCCTTTGCACCAGTTCCGCGCTTTTGCTCATATTGCTGTTGCTGTTTCTGTCGTGCACGTGGATGTCCTGCTGACGTGTCTCTCCCATTCTCGTTCTCGTTCTCGTGTCCACCCCCTGTGTGTGTGTGTGTGTGTCTGTTCTGTTCTGTTCTGCGGCTTTAGGTACAAAGGCAAATCGGAGCAGTTCCGCGGTAAGAGCCAGGAGTTTGCGTTTTATACGTTTGATTATGAGGCTGGTGCGTTCATGTCCTGTTTGGGGGGCAACGGCGTACCTTACCTGCGATGTCGATGTCGATGTTGATCTAATTCATTCTCATTTTTTTTTTTTTTTTTTTTTTTCGATACTATTCCACTCCCATGCGCGTCCCCCCCCCTCGCCACACGTCACGTCACGTCCCCCTATCCAACTCTCGGACCTACCTCTCCCCGGCCGCCATCCGCGCTCCAGATCTCACCCCGCTCTTCGACTGGAACACCAAGCAGCTATTCTTGTACCTCTCCGCAGAGTACACAAACGCACAGGGGGTACGTGTAATTACATCCCATCCATCCATCCATCCCTTCCGCATCCATGCCCGTTTTGGACTTTTGGGAGCTGTAGACCCGGGCATCTTACATTTTTTTTTTATTTGCAACCTTTAACCTCTGGCCGGGTGTATTTGCAATGGAACTGGCTCACTCACTCACTCCGCGCGCTTGCCTTGCTTGGTGTGGCGCACAGGTAAAAAACGACATCGTGCTCTGGGATCGCATCGTACGGCGCAAGCGTGACGCCAAGCTCAAAATCAAGGGCGTGAAGAACAAGTACAAGTTCCGCGAGCTCTCGACATCCTTCCGGTACGTTACTCATCCCGTTTTGCAATTCCCCGCCCGACACGGGCGTCAAATATCCCCCTTCCCTTGCCGCGCGCCTGCTACCTTTTTTAACTTTATTTTATCTTATTGCGTTGTTTCCGCCTGACGTTGACTTGTGTGCATGGCATCACCTCCAACAGCGGCGTCTCGCCTGCCAATTTCACGCTGAAATACAACTTAATGCCACACGTCGGTCTCCTTACATTCGGTGAAGTCGGCCGGACGCCTGATGCGATCCCGTTTCCTCGTGATTTAAGCGTTTAAGCTTATACTTGAGGCGCCTCGGGGCTTGTGGATTTTGCAGGGCATACGTGCATGTACACACTTAGTATAAATAACGTCACGCGCATGCAAAAGATAATGTACATGGTCAACTTTAACCAATCATTACCGGTTGCTCACACATCCGGCCCGTGATGAGACTCGGACCTAAAAACCCCTAGAAAATTCTCCTATCTCACATGCCCCTAGCTTACCCTAGATATACGGACGGGCGTGTGACACATGCGCGAAAAAGGAAACTCATGCTGTGATAGATGTCCACAACTGGCTAGCGAAATAAGAGGACATTGCCCATAAATTGCATAATCGAGCGCGATCAGGGATGATTCAGCCGGGGTCAATTTAAGTTGTTCGTGCGAGGGGTCCAAATGCCGGGAGTGGGGCATGCGTCGAGGATATATATAATATATAATACGATACCTACTTATGCTGAACGCATTATCTTACCAACGCTACCGCTAGACATGCAGTCGAAGGAAGGGGCTCCCCTGCTCGCAGACGTGAAGCCAGAGTACGGCCTCGGTCAGCAGGCAAGAACTCCGAGTCGGAGGACGTTCACGCAGTTGTGGAGACGCGCCGACAGCACGCTTCCGATATATGCCACGGACTCACATCATGAATCGCGCGGATGGAAAGTCACGGTCCTGTGTATTTTATCTGGGTGCGTAGGGTTCCTGGTCTGGAGCCATTTCGCCCCGTCCGGGAGACAGTCGTCTTCGGAGCCTGTTCTTCGTCCTCCAGACAAGACGCTACCTGGCTGGCCAGCGAAGCGCAATCCAGCCTATCAAATCCGAGCGAAACACGGCGCAGTCGCTGCAGAGAATATCATATGCTCAGAAATTGGCGTTGACGTTCTGAAGAGCGGTGGGAATGCCGTAGACGCGGCGATATCGACCACGCTCTGTGTTGGCGTTGTCAACATGTTCAGGTACGTCCCCTTCGCGCGGCGCATCTAGTCGCGGTTCAACTCACAGTGCATCCAGCTCGGGAATAGGCGGTGGTGGGATTATGACTGTGCGACTGCCGCCCGCCTTTCCGGGTGGGTCTTCGGAGGGGTGGGCTGTGGATTTCCGAGAGACAGCACCGGCCGCTGCGAATTCCACAATGTTCTCACATGATCCCCGCCTATCGAAGTACGGAGGCTTGAGCGTAGGTGTGCCAGGGGAGTTGAGGGGGTTGGCAGAGGCACATCGTAGATGGGGCACGATACCATGGAAAAGGCTTGTAAAGCCAGTAGCTCAATTGGCAGAAGGGTGGGAGGTCGGACGAGAGCTCGAGAGCCGCATACAAGTACGCAGACCCACCATTTTGCTACCGATGCTGCTGAGCAATACTTACCCGTCATTCCCCAGAGACACAGCGAGCTTATGCTCGGAAATCCCGACTGGAGCGCCATATTTGCTCCGCATGGATATGTCCTTCGTCAAGGCGATCTTATCCGGAGAATGAACCTCGCCCGCACTCTACATACCATTGCGGAAGAAGGCGCAGAGGCGTTCTACAAGGTGCTGTTCAGATACGATACACGACCAGAGACAAGTGCTGACTTTGGTGAAGGGCCCAATCCTGAATGCTTTGCTCAAGAAAATACACGAGACTGGCGGAGTCCTCACCGCGAACGATTTTGCCCAGTATACACCAAAGGTCACTCCCGCACTTCAAGGCTCATACAAAAACCGGAGGGTATATACCACGCAAGCTCCTTCCTCCGGCCCCGTCTTACTCCACATGCTCAACCTCCTCGAGCGCTTCGATGACAACGACGACGTGGGCAAGGGTTTGAAGCTACACCGGTTTGTGGAAACGATGAAGTGTGAGCGAGCATCACATCACATTACTGCATTGTACTGAGAAGATCCCCAAAGTCGGCCATGCTGCGAGGTATGGCCAGGATCACAGCTCGATAAAGTGGATGTTTAAATGATTCTCTGTGCACCTAGAACCAAGATTTGTGACCCGGCATTTGTCAATGTCACAGCGGGCAAGACTCTCATCGACGAAATCCCCACCAAAGCTTATGCGGGCGAAATCTTCCGGAACATATCCGACGTGAGTGAAATTCTAGTCTCTTGAGGCTTTAGTTCATTGTTTGAACCTTAGGATACCACTCACCCACCAGAATATTATAACCCTATTTATGACGCCATCATAGACCACGGCACGGTACGTGTGATTGTATTTTACATTTCTTGCAAAAAACCCACAATATCCCAAGTCGCACTCCTCGATTGTAGATGCGTCCGGAATGGTCGTATCGATAACTTCGACGGTGAACATCGAATTCGGCTCTCAGGTCCTTGATCCTGTCACTGGTGTCATTCTCAACGACGAACTCGACGATTTTTCAACACCAGGAGAGCCAAACGCATACGGTCTCTGGCCGTCTCCATGTGAGCCTAGAAAGCTTGATAGCCTCGCATCCCTGACTCCGGGGGCGTAGATAATTACCCAGCGCCAGGAAAACGACCGCTTTCGTCCATGTCCCCGGTGATAATCGAGCACCCAGATGGGTCTTTCTATCTTGCAGCGGGAGCGGCTGGAGGGTCGAGGATATTTAGTGCTGTCGCAGAAGTGATCTTAGGTGCCGATTCGGCAATGTCAGCCGCAGAACGGACCAACGATGACTGGATTGATATCAGCAGTGCGGTAGAAGGGCCGCGAGTTCACAACCAGCTGTTCCCCTTATACGTAGATATGGACAGCACATTTGATCAGGAAAGCATAGACGCACTACAAGCCAGAGGACATAATATCACAGGTCAGTCCCACTCTTATTTTGATTCGCCTTGTACTGAGGTTCTACAGTGAGTGACATCAATCGGGTGGCAGCAGTGGCACAGGCGATCCTGGCCAAAGATGGAAAGATATTCGGTGAGTGGTTCGTCCGCCTCTGATATTTGTCTCACAGCCGTGCCACAGCGGCGAGCGATTCACGGAAGAATGGGCAGGCTGCCGGTTACTGAGGTTGTGATGTGGAGACATTCGAGCTATATAACGCTATATATATATATATATATATCAATGAAATAATATTCCGTTTGGCGCACACAGGCAAAGTCAGTGTGATTTAATCGTCAGTGTGTTTTCAGGTCTACTCACCGAGAACAGCATTACTACGGGAGCGAGAGGTGAACCACCGCCACATTAGCTGAAACCGTCTAGTCACTTACTTACCTTGACACCTGTGGCTGTTGGCGTCTGTGTGTGTCAACCATCACTCGTATTTTATTTTATTTCCGCGATGTTGGGCATTTGCGTTTTCCTTCAGCTTCCAGGCCTTGCCAGCTGGCAGTCAGGTCACGCACACAGTGCCATAGGTACATGCCTGATGTGTGGAACCCCAAGCCGTCCGCGACCCGTCCTTCGTCGCCTCGAGACTCAACACCCGACACCGTGACGTCGACAAAGGCAAAGGCAGAGTCACGTTCACCCGCGCCGGCCCGCCAGCTGCTCCTCGACACCCTCTGCGACTTGTGACTCCCGTCGACTCAGAGTTGGACTACCCTACTTTGCACCAACCCTAGTTCAGAACCACAATGCAGGCTTCTGCACTATTCAAGGATGTTATATATGTAGGCCATTTCTAACACTCCACTCCTACTCGCTTTGCAACAATACGCAGCAACGCCTAGCATCATGATGCCACGATCCACTCTCCCCGCACTTCTACTAACGCTAAGCACCACACTCCCCCACTTCCCTTGCGCCCTAGCACTCGCCCCCAGTGGCCCCTGGGACGCCTTCAACATCGCCCCTGCCACGCGCACGCTGTGGCCCACTGCCGTCAAGACCACGCACGGCTCTGTATCAGATGCCGCGAACTTGGTGGGACGGCCCAAGGAGAGAGCGGGTGCAGGTGTCACGACATTAAGCGAAGGGTCGTGGATCGCGCTTGATTTTGGGAAAGAAGTGAGAGCTCACATCTCTTATTACCCCAATGAAGGTCGACAGGCACGCATGCGCTGACCCGCATCCTCCCCACCCCAGGTAGGAGGCCTCATAACCCTCTCCCTCTCTCCTTCTCCCAACACCTCCCTCTCCCTCGCCTTCACCGAATCCCCCCTCTTCATTGGCCCAATCTCCGACGACTCTTCCTTCCCCTCCGCAAACCAGTCCTACGACGGCGCACTCTCCCTCCCCGTCCCTCTCCCCGTGGGCCCGTGGACGATGCCGGCTGAGAAATTGCGTGGGGGATTCCGGTATCTCACGGTCGTTGCGGGTGAGGGTGGAGAAGTGAAGGTGTCGAATGTGAGTGTGGCGCTGGAGTTCATGCCACATTGGGAGGATTTGACGGCGTATACCGGGTATTTCTATGCGGCGGGGGAGGATGTGTTGAATAAGGCGTGGTATGCGGGGGTGAGTGAGCTTGGATCTTGTCAGCCGTAGGATTGGGTGTACTGATGTGATGGGTGCGGGATGGAATTTGGTACTTGGATGGTGAAGGCATACACTGTGCAGACGAATACGGTGCCGCTGCATACAGGCCGCCAGGTACCTTTCACCAACTCCGGTGGGCACGCACAGATGCACCCATGCCCCCTCTGACTAACTTCACCCCTCTCATCCATCAGCATTCGGCTGGTTCAATAATGCAACCCTCGGCATCGCAGGGCCCATCATCGTCGATGGCGCCAAGCGAGACAGGGCCGTCTGGCCGGGGGACATGGGTATCGCCGTCCCGACACAATTCGTGAGCACGTTCGATCTGCTCCCTACGAGGAATGCGCTCGCGACGCAGTTTTCGGCGATTAACCCCAAGACGGGGGCTTTGCCTGAGAGTGGTGCGTTGCGTCTTCCATGCGTATATTCTTTTTCTAGCCTTGCGTGCTGTCCGGGGCGTGTTCGTAATTTAATTGCGTACGTACTGACGTGGATGATGGTCGTTTCCCAGGACCGCCACTGAGCCAGCTTGGCTCGGACACATACCACGCGCACACGATCATAGGCGTGCACAATTACTGGCTATACTCTGGTGACGAGACGTGGGTACAAGGCCTCTGGGCGAACTATACCAAGGCAGTGGGATACCTCGCCGGAAGGGTCGACTCGAGCGGGCTGTTGGATGTGCTTGGGACGCGAGACTGGGCGAGGCTGGGACAGGGGGGTCATAATGCCGAGGCGAACGCACTGTATTACAAGGTTCGTCCGTGGCTCCAAGCTCGATCTCCTACATCCCTCGAATACGCGCACACCCCCACAACAGGTTCTCACCACCGCCACCGACATCGCCAACGCCCTGAACCAAACCGCCCTCGCCGCTGTCTGGGCCCAAAATGCAACAGCGCTCAAGACGCGTTACAACGAAGTCCTATGGGATGCGGAGGCAGGACTATATCGCGATAATGAGACGACGACGCTCCATCCGCAGGACGCCAACTCATTTGCTGTGCTGTATAATTTGACGCTGAACGCGGAGCAGGCGCAGAACGTGAGCGAGGGGCTGACGAAGAATTGGAATGAGTTGGGGCCGATTGCGCCAGAGTTGCCGGATACCATTTCGCCGTTTATTACCGGGTTCGAGGTGGGTGGTGTTGTTACTCGGTTGTTGGTCAGCTTGGGTGTTGATATATGAGTGTGTGGGGTTTAGCTGCAGGCACATTTCACTGCGGGGAATGATGAGACCGCCCTGGATTTGTTGAAGAGGACGTGGGGGTACATGCTTACGACCAACCAGAGCGTCGAGTCAACACTCCTGGAAGGCTTCACTGCAAACGGCTCAATCTGGTGCGTGCCCCTCGCCTTCAACTTTGGATTTGATCCGTCTTGACCCGCCCTCTCTGTGCGTGACGCAGGTACCGCGGTGCAGACGGATACAACTTCGACCCAGCATACACATCCCACTCCCACGGCTGGTCATCCGGCGCCACATCCGCCCTCACATACTATGTCCTCGGGCTCACGGTCACGACACCACAAGGCAAGACATGGAGCGTCGCGCCGCATCCGAGCGGGCTGCAGAGTGCAGAGGGCGGTTTCGAGACAGCGTTGGGGTGGTTTGGTGTGAAGTGGAGTGTGGAAGAAGGAGAGATGCGGGTGGATGTGGACGTGCCGGGGGAAACTGGGGGTGTGGTGGTCATGCCGGCGGCGTTTGGGGCGAGGGTGAGTGTGGATGGGAGGGACGTTGAGGTCGAAGAGGGTGCGGGTGTGAGCGTGAGCGTGAGCGGAGGGCAGCATGTGGTTGTGGGACGTAGTGGGTAGGCACAGCAAAATGTAGATATGCATCAAGATATGCGAAGAAATCAAGCCAATATGTAGAGTGTATCATTTATTGATAAGTTAGCCGTCAGCGTCATGATCTGCATGCTTCTTTCACGCCATGGGCCAACCGTTTTCAAGTTCAGTCTCTGTAGGTCATCACGGGCTCTAAATCTACAGTTTGGTAACACTAAACCTTCACTGCGACAAAACACAACAGTCTCCGAGTCAAATATCTCACTCTCAGTTAGATTCTCTGGCTAAGAGCCGGAGCACAGCGTCCAAAACTCTGTCGCAGCTAGGGCCCGCCAACGACCTTTCGTCCGAACTGCATCTTCTCGGCGACGCCCCCGTTGCGTATGGCGTGGTATCGTCCATCTGGCTTGGTGAGATCTCAGGCAACAGACGGGTCGCTGTGAAACTGTTCGGGCCCCGCTCCAGCAGGAAGAAAGTAAGCACCTATGCCTGCCCACGCACATCCCGCTTCCCTACTGTAACAACCAACAAACATCTTCCAGGAGTTCCTGCGTGAGGCGCACGCATGGTCCCTCGCATCGTACCACGAGAATGTGGTACCTCTATTGGGTGTCGCGCAATTGCGCGGTTCTGTCGCTCTCATCTCGCCTTGGATGTCAGATGGCGACCTCCATAAATATATGATGGGACACCCTGACGCGAATGTCCTCGAGTTGATGGCGGATGTAGCGCGTGGCTTGGCCTACGTCCACAGTGTAGGGATTGTATACGGCAACCTCCGCATGGTCAGACTGGTTCATTTACCTATATATTTATTATTGCTCACATTTACACCACGCGTTATAGACCACGGTATTGGTATCGAATATGGGACGGGCATATCTATCTAGCTTTTTATTCGCACATACGCAAGACGAGGACGGCGGCAGACGGTCACGGAGTGTGTCTGGAGATTTCGCAGTGAAATTCCTTGATTGGCGGGTCATCTCTTCAAGTGTGCTAGAGTCTGATGCTTCCCCAGTCTCGTCTCTGACGGTGGAGAGCGACGTGTTTGCATTTGGGACTACGATGATTGAAGTTGGTGATACATATTTTCTCCCATCTGCCGGCCCTTACCCTTAATTCCCTTTCTCCCCCTTTTACTGTTACCAGGCTTTCACAGTTCCGCATCCGAATTACAAACGAGTAATGACGATGAGGTTGCTCCAAAACAAGCTTCCAGAGCGTCCGCGGTTTATTGTTAATAACGGCCTCACGGATGACCTTTGGAACTTGGCGACTAGTTGCTGGCAAGAAGATGCGACGCTTAGGCCGATGATAGCAGAGATAGCCCGGAAGATGGTCCAGCTGACCGAAGAATCTGCGCCGAGAGAGGGGACGAAACTGTCTGCAACACCGCGCATGCTCAACAACATTAGCGCGGAGATCAGGAAAACGAGTGAGCATCCTATTGCCGGCGGGGGGTACTGCGATCTGTATCTGGGCGAGCGACTTGGTTCGGAGAAAGTTGCGCTCAAGTTAGTTCGGCTTTTTGGCTCGACGGATACGGATAGAGACGCGGCACGGCGGGTGAGTCTATACTCCACTACTCACTTACTCAGAAAGATGTATATGCGTTCTGTGCAGCGTTTCTTGAGTGAGGCTCGCATATGGGCTGACCTGAAGCATCCACGAATATTGGAATTTTATGGCATATGTGAATATGGCACGATGTCGCTTTTTATGGTAGTTCTATCAGTCTTGTCGTTGTCTTTATTTCAGTAATTTTTTCAGGTGTCGCCATTTCTTTCAAATGGAAATATCATGCATTACTTGTCGAATGTCGCTCCAGGGGCTAATCGACGTCGCCTGGTGAGTCTCGAGCCTTTTGTTTAGTAAATGAGCTCATTTGCGAACGTATGTAGCTCCTCGAAACCGCACAAGGTCTCCACTACCTTCACAACCGCCGACCACCGGTTATTCATGGTGATCTGAAAGGGTTTGTGCACATGCAATGACTCACCTCGTGTTTCCCCTACTAATGTAAAATTATTAGGGCTAATATACTGATCTCTAACACCGGTAGCGCGGTCCTGGCAGATTTTGGACTTTCGAGGATTAGCCATGAAGCTACGACGGCAATGCTACACGGTGCTGGATCTCCCAGATGGATGGCCCCTGAACTCATCACGGCTGGGGATGAAGAAACCGGCCCGCTGAAGACGCAAATGACCGATGTATACGCGTATGGCCACATCATGCTTGAAGTCCGTGTCCGCGACGTTTCTTCATTTCACGTCTTCTGCACAAATATACTGAACACCCCTTATAGGTGCTAGGCGGCTGCAAGCCCTTCTTCAACTTCAGAGAGGACTTACATGTGATTGTTGAACTTATACATGGCAGGCGATCACCACGTCCTTCTGGCCCTATAGCAGACACATGGCTGGATGATCCTGTGTGGGCGTACTGTCAAACATGTACCGCTATTAATCCAGATGACAGACCCGACATGGAGACTGTAATCGCCGATCTTAGTGTTATTCTTATAAGCTGATTCTAATCGGGAGGAGAAATGTACACCATCAAATGTAACTGAAACATTGTTTGTATCTTGACCTCTTACATAATGAGTTTGAACGGCTATTATGTTCGCAACGTCAAGATTTACCATCCTCTTCTTTTTTTTCTGATCAGAGGTATGTAAGGAAAGTATAATATTAGCAAGGACCAGAGGACTTTTTTTAACCGATGCAAGGGTATTTTTGGAAGATTCCTGCTTTTTGCGTCACACCCAAGGAATGTTATTAGTAAGTTAGTAGGTTAGACTACTTGAATTTGAAATTTCAACGGCAAACAAAAGATTGATTAGAACTTCAAGCTTCATGTTTGTCCCAACATTTCAACCTCTGCCAGAACGTGAAGTTTAAACTTCTACTTTGAATTTGAAACATTGGCTTCAAATGAGTTTAAATTTCTCTTTCAGATGTCAACATGTATTTCACTCCTTCACCATTGTTTAAAATAAATCTTACAACTCCTCCTCGGTCAACCACCGGTTGATGAGTTCCAACGCTTCCACAGGCTTGTCATACGCGACCGCATGTCCTGCACCTTCAACTGTGGCAAAAGTCAATCCTCCCGAAGAGCGTGTCAAACCCGCAGTCTTTCCATCAACTTTCCAATCGCGTAGCTCCTGAGCTGCAAACTTGGCCTGTCCAGACCACTCCATAGCCAACGTAAACCGTTCATTGCCAACCTGAGCACGGCCACACAGTCAACATATTTCTTTCAGGCCTGAAAGTAGGGCTCGGACAACGCACCCAGTTGCAAATCCAATCATAACTCCCGACATAGATGAGTACTTTAATGCCTCGCTCTAGCAGCTCTGCAACATAGAGCTGGCTCTGGTGGCGATACATGTCCAAATTCTGATTAAACGCGCTTGATACCGGAGGAGAGCACATCGAGAAGCTTTCAACGGCGGGATCGACGCCCAGAACTGCGCGCGTCTCTGGTTTGTTTAAAAATTTTGTGATGTCACTTGATTGGGCATTATTAGCTTCGTCTAAAACCATGTTAAGAAACAATCACCCTAGGATAGGGTAACAAAGGGTTTCCTCAAGTTTACCATCGCAGGGCTTCGATACATCATAGGGATTCAAGCCTGATCACATATCAGTGCGAGATTTGTAAGAAGGCCAAGGTTGTATGCTTACCGGTCTTAAAAAATGGTGTGTCAAGTTCTGCGGTACAGAATAGCGAAGCTGCTCCGCATGACATCGCATCGAACTGGTCAAAACAGGAATCCAGCAGCATGCGCTCGCAGCGGGGAACCTACGGGATTGGATCCGTCTAATAATAGATTCATGGCAGTCTCTCGGCGGCTTACGGCTTGCTTCATGCGAACACATGTTGATATGTCTTGGAATGGCTTAACGCTCACACTAGAACATTGAATGTCATAATAAGACAAGATCATTCTGGTCGTAGAGGCAGGTGAGTTCGGAATGATTGGAACTTGTGACCTATTGAGTAGACTTGCCGTCTAACATCCGTCATGCCATTCCCTACTCGGAAGTCAGAACCTTGAATCATATTTTAAGCTCGTATTTCGTGGACTTACCAATCATGACTGAGGTCAGATTGATCGGCGACAGACCCGTTGCAACGGCTCGTGCGTTCTCTTCATAGATTTCTGCTGCAAACACAGGAAGATACCGGCCCTGGATATTATAAACTTTAAATAACTGATATACTGTATAAATATATGTTTTGCTCACAGCATAGGAACTTCCCGCTAGATGGTAAGGCCTCCCTTTAAATTCGGTGAAAGTATCAAAGAAAATCCGTGAAAACGCGGCAATATCTTTGGCCGCATCTTCAGTGGTTCCCTAAACCCAAGGGATACGTATTTGAGCAATACAGCATAAGAATGTGCACGTACAACAGATTCTCCATATTCAGCGTAACTCCAGCCGACGCCGATGGGCTGATCGATAAAGAATATGTTGGCCTTTGCATTCCAGGAGTAAGGATTAAATGTGGTTGCATTGGCGCTTTTCTCCACCCGGCAGGGCCCTGGAAAGCGCAACGTTAATAGAATATCGAGGCTAATAAGAGAAAGAAGAACCACAGACCTTGTTCCATGAAGACACCAAACGAGGAGGAGCACCCTGGGCCTAAAGATGGGCAAAATTAGGGCACAGTCACGTATGCAACATTATTGCGTACCTCCGTTGGCCCACAGAATCACATCATCCGTCTTGGGATCGTTCCGGCTTTCGAAGAAATAGAAGAACTAGATCAAAACTATCGGAGCATGCCACAAGTGGATTCTGGAAACCGAACTTACCAGATGCCGGGCTTGAACGTCCAAATAGCCTGTGTACGAGCTGCCTTAAATCAGTGCACCGTGACGAAATAGCATCAAAAACTTAGGCCTCGCTAACTTGACAGTGTTATCACAGAAGTGCGCGCCGTTCATCTTGATGCGTACACTGTGCTGGGGGTGTTCAGGATGCACAAATGTGGTATATTCAGACGCAGAAACAGCACTTAAATCCTCGCGCGGTGTGAGCAGTCCCGTGTCGTAAGTGGCATCTTTAGATCCTGGACCATAGTAAAGTGGTTGTTGAATACCCGTCGCAACTTGCAACAGGTGTGCTATGAGAAACAACCAAAGTAGTGATAGCATAGGTGTTGGGGACGTGCGGGCATCCTTCCATTAATTAATGGCATCTCCGAGTCTCTTACAACCCGAGAACGGGAGAAGAAGGATCCATAGAGGTACATACTGGTACATAGGTATTGTCACTAAGCCAACTCGTCCGGCGGACGTCTGCCGAACGTTCGGGACCTACAGTGCCACTACCCACTTCTCGACAAAGATCTTCCCGGCCACCAGGTCGTGCCGAGGTTTCCGGACCCATCGAGAATGGAAGGGCTCACCGAAAGGAGCCCAAATATGCAATTTGGGACTTATTACGTAAGCTTACATAAGGGGGTCAAATTTTGAAGGGATTTGAGTTTGGTCATAGTGAAATTCTCGAAGCTTAGACTAGCTTTACATGAGATACCAAAGCAGTTTCTGGTGTCTTGAGCTGCTACCTAAGTGCACAAGCAGAGAAAGCTATATATTTCTGTGAAAACCATATTGTGAGTTCAATCATTGAGCTGGAGTGTGGTTTTGCGAAGTGCGGTATGTGTCCGCAATCAAATTAAAGTTGTCCCTTATTTATCTTCAGAATTCTCAGAGATGGCAGAAGATGGTATGTTTGCAACTGCTCAATGTGAGGTGCCAATTTGCCTGGACACGTGTGACATCACCGTCTCAATGT
The DNA here is from genome assembly GCA_015039355.1 of Ramaria rubella. Classification (NCBI taxonomy): domain Eukaryota; kingdom Fungi; phylum Basidiomycota; class Agaricomycetes; order Gomphales; family Gomphaceae; genus Ramaria; species Ramaria rubella. The sequence continues at coordinate 269,383 of MU134345.1, forward strand.
TATCATCAGGCAATTCTTTTGCAAGTGTTATCAGATGCATACATGTATGGTTACCCTTCTGACATAATTCATGCTATTTACAGGAAAGATTTGTCTGAAAAGAGGAATTTGTCAACTGCACTGTCAGGAAGTCCAAAGTACAAAAGTGATCTGGGGCCAGGGAATTGTCATATGATAATATCTAGATAGGGTTGGTTATAGACAAGGAACCAATAAAACACTACATAGATACTTGTAAAAGATGTTTTAGAGGCTATGGTATTTTTTGGTATTTTTTCCGATTTTTCTTGGCTATTCTCACCAAGAGGGGTCAAATTTTCAGGTCAAGAAAATTCAAACTGTCAGAGGCCCAACTGGATGTTACTTTTCTTATTGTTAATATGTATTATAGTCTATTTACAGTGCTTTATGGCATTATTGGCATTCTGGGGGGAGGAGATACACTTTGCAGTCTCCCTGCCATGGGAATTGCCGACTTTGTCGAGAAGTGGGTAGCGGCACTATACATGATCTGGTCGTAAGACCACATCGAAACAGTGGGCTCTCGCTGCACCATACCCAGTGTTGTTAAATGCCTGCATTGCTCCCGCTGTAGGTGACCTGCCTGCAACACAGACAGGATTTTTGCCCTGTCCACTGGGCAAAGCACCACACCCCGATGCAGTGCAACCCACTGTTGACCCACTGAGTGGTTCAACACATGCCCGATCAATGAACTGAGGTTCATTGGACAGTTGAGCATCACCCGCTCAACATTTGCACTATCGTGCACTCTGGCGCAGCATGCTATAATCAAGCATGCTAGGCGCGAGCATAAGCTTGCTCATTGAACACCTGCATTTGATATTGTTCATGATACGCCTCCCAATCTAAGGGATGCATTATGCACAATCGAGTACTCCCCAGAGGGAGTACCACCCGCTATTCGCAGGTACACTGACAACACCCTCATGCTTGAGGATGTTGACATATGGGTGTGGCTCACACTCATTAAGCCCAAGAAAGACAGCCTAGTCTTTCTTCAAAAACTCACAGACCTATTTTTGGTCCAGGGCCAATGGGCTAAGCCAGCAGGAAACTGTGCCCAAGCTCCTGTCCATGAGTGTCAAACAGACATTCAAATGGAATGTGCCCCCAGAGGGCACTTCACTATCTGACCTAGCCAAATGGCTAGGGACATATGCTGGGGTAGACCCCGCCTGGGCTCTCGTCAATATAGAGCCCTACTTTGCACATAAGCAAAGTAAGGTGTGCTACAACCATGCGGCACAGTGTGTGGTCAACACACATGAAGGCCATCCGGTTATCAGTCTTCACATTCCTTCTACCCCCCATCCCCCAGCTTTCTGGGGAGCACCAATGATGTCTGACAATGATTCTTTGCTTGATGGATGAGGTGGAGGACCTCCCCGCTTGAAGGCACATACAGACATGCCATTGACAGAACCCTCTGTGCCATCCACTCCCCTGCCTGCACCCGCTACTGCAGCAAATGAAAACACAATGGAAGTCAATCCAGCCAGCTCCATTTACTACGACAATATGGTTGAAGTAGCCACGCAGTCATCTTCAACTGCGCCTGCACCTGTATACACTGATCCTCCATCAGCATAGATTTGCCCAAACCTCCTGAGGTTCGGTCTGTGGGGAGGATGTAAGAATGTATAATAATAGTAGTGTAAGGGGAACCCCTCATATTCTTCTTTTTATTCTCCTTCTCCTATCCTCCTCTCTTATTCATGTTCACCTCTTCTGTCCCCATTTCCCCTTTATCTCTCTTTTCTCCCTGTTGTTTCTATCTAATATTCCCATTTCCTTCCTCCCCTCCTCCTTCCTACTCACTTCTACAGCTGGCACTTCTATTCACGATTTAAGCGCCCGCTTACATGTGCAAGTCGGAATCTACCTGGGCTATGTCATAGATCACGTGACTTCCGTTTTAAGCGCCCAAAACGTTCAGTCAGTTCGGAGTCTTTCCTTAGTTAGTAGTCACCTCGGCAGTGGGAGTCCTTAGGCTTTTCTCTTTGGCCCATCTGCCAGGTATGTATCCTTGCCTGTAGCCTTCCTTGAGCTTATATACTTTGGATTCCCATCTACCAGGCTATAGTGTGATATTCCATTAGCCCCAGAGGTTGCCCTTATAGTAGAAAAGCCTCCTAACTTACTGGACCGGTCACTGTCACCATTGTCTCTGAATTGATATCTTCAGGTGCATAGCAGCTCAGGACCCCTCTGGTACATTCCCTAATACTCCATCTACCTCTACCATGTCTACACCCATACCAGAAGACCCAAATCCCTTTGATTTTCAAGCGGCTTACAATGAGCTGCATCAGTGTGTCGCGGTTCTAGAGGTTACTTTGCATGCTGAGAGAGAACAGAAGGAATTACTGGCACAACAGGTTCAACAGACAGATGCCCAGGTGCACACCTTGTACCATGATGTCACTAGTCTTATGACTGCATCCCTTTCTCCCCCTACTACTCAAAAACGCGCCACTCCTGCCACTCCTGCTGACTTTAATGGCAACAGAGAAAAAGGATGAGCTTTCTTGAACTCTTGTAAACTCTATCTTGCCCTGTGCCCAACTCACTTCGCCAATGATCACACAAAGGTCCTGTGGGCCCTGTTGTTCATGAAATCAGGTTGTGCTTCATCCTTTGCCACATGCATCTTCAAAATGGAAACTAGAACTGGTTGCCCTACCCATTCTACCTGGGTCTCTTTTGAGAAGGCATTCAGGTTGACATTCTTCCTTCCTCATGAAGAAACTACTGCCTGGACCAAGCTCGAATCGCATCAATATTATCAGAATCGTTGTACTGTTGATGACTATATCAATGAGTTTGAAGAGCTGGTTGAGAAGTCTGGATATGGAGAACAGGTCTCCCTCGTCATGAAATTCCACCATGGTCTCGACCCTTCAATCCGGAGCCAGATTGCTAATATGGTTGAAGGACACCCATCAGACGATGACCTTTCTGAATGGTTTTCAGTGGCTAGGATGATTTCACAAGCATGTGCTGCTAATGAAGCCTTTCAAAGTGCCTCGCACCCTACACCAAATACTTCTACCTGTCCCTCTGCCGTCTCTGTTGGTGTCAACCACAGAGACCCACACCCACCTCACCGATTGGAATCAGCACCACAGCTTCAAGCAGCCCCACCTACTGCTACCATGGGTGCCCAACCAGTGGCAATGGAGGTAGATGCTGCTCACTGCCGTCAGCCCAGTTTCCTTGTCTGTCATAGGTGTGGAAAACCAGGCCACTTTGTTCAAGAATGTCCTCAGGCCTTCGATGTTTGGACCATGACCGCTGAAGAGAAGGACGAATGGATCGCCCACTTGCTGTCATCCACCGGTCCTGGAGTTGCAAGCCCTGTCAAGGAAGATGGTCCAGAGCCTCAGGAAGAAGAAGAGGATTTTGTGTCACACAGCAGGTGAATAGTGTGCCCTTGCTGCCAATTCCCAATTGTTTCGCTCCACTGCTGTATAATCAGGTAAATAATGAATATACAGATTCAGAACCTGATTCCTCAACTACAGAGACTGAAATGCTAGATACACAACCCTTAACTCCTCCCCAGTCTCATACTCGCTTCCGTCGTAAAAAAAAAAAGGGAACGAAACCTTCCTGCACAGTATGTTATTGCTTCCACGCCAAGCCCAAACACCCTCTCTCTCCCAGTTGAGGTTCAAACCACAGATACAGCAGAGATGAAGTCGGTTCGCGCTCTAAGCTTGACTCCGGTGCCACTGGTTTGTTTATCAACTCAGGATTTGTTCAGGAAAACCGCCTCACTGCACGACCACTCTCTTGTCCTATTCCTGTGTACAATGTTGATGGCTCACCCAATGAATCTGGATCTATCACTGAAGTTGTTGATCTAATTCTGCAGTACAAAGACCATTCCGAGAGAGCTGCATTTGCCATTACGCGCTTAAGGCATCAATGTATGATCCTTGGCTACACCTGGCTCTGGGATCACAACCCAGAAGTTGACTGGAAGTCTCAAGAAGTACAGATGACGCGGTGTCCTCCCCAGTGCCATACATGTCACAACATCATTAAGGAAGAACATCAGAAAGCCCTATGACTGCGCACCTGCCATATTGGTCCTTGCCCCATTCTCATGCATGATTCAGATGGATCAACAGCTGAAGAAGAACTCTTCCTGAGTCAACAGTATGGGGGTGATTCTGAAATGGCTGAAGGCACATCTGATGAAGCTATAGAAGAGGGTGACCGCATTCTAGTTGCTATGCTCCCTCCCCAAGCTGAGTTCATTCGTGCTTCTTCAACAACATCCCAATGCCTCGCAGAAGCTGCCTGGTGCAATTCCAACCTTCAGACACTCTTTGTTAGATCCCAGATCTGACCCGTGTTATTCTGACGTTTCACATATTCCGATACGCCTTTTCTGCTTATTTCCGACATGTCCCCATTATTATTCTTAGTCATGGCTCTATCTTGATATTATCCCCGTATGTCTTATCTTGATTCCCATATTCGCTCTGACTTCGGAACTCCGTATCATGCACCCTTACCTTCCGTTTCTGATTTCGGAATTCTGCATGTCTTAAATACATTTTCTCTTCATCAAAGCTTCTTTAGCTTGTAAATCGTATTGCTTCACCACCTTTCGTATCACTATCTCTCGTATCACCTTCTATCTCTTATATCATATATCTTATACCCTTTTCACATCTCGCATCCTTCATATCTCGTTACCTCAAATTGTTATTCCAATATAATTTGTAACATCTTGACATATCCCACCCATCCTCTATCATTCAACCTTTATTACACTTTGTCGCTCCAAACTTCTACCTGCAATAAGGCCTTCAAACCTTGTTTGGTATTCCAATTATTCTGACCATTCCGATTATTCCGACCACTCCGATCATTCTGATTATTCTGACCCTACCTCATCCAACATCCCAACCCCTCCTTGATTACACTCGCCTTCCAGAAAAGCTAGTCCTTACTCGATATTGATTTATCGTTACCCCTACCTTTCCGCATTAACTATTCCATTTCCGAATACCCAAAGCCGCCGCTCATCTCTGATAAGTCTCAACACATCATTGGCACTGACCTTCCAAATAAACCCGATCAATCAGAAACCCAATAACACTCCAGTGTTCAGTCCGAAATACCAGGGCACTAGAAATCCAAGAGGGCGCAACCCATAAGTTGAAGCCAACGCCCGTGTAGATCAGTCTTCAGATCTCCGACTTCCAAGTCATCCAGTATTTCCGCGCATTTCTGAATATTATGACTATCGACCTCGGTCAAGGAGAGCTCCGACCAAATCTGACCCCGACGTCAAATATGGCAAACCCTAACAGTCCGACGTTGAATCTGGCATGCATTCCTAACAGTATTTACAAGCTGACACTCTTGATTTCTATAATGTCTTCCAACACCCGAATTCAAACACTCGATTTGGACGACACCGACAGATCTACCGAAAATGTCATCAACCCATTGAATGTTCACGAGTACCCCAGTCTTTCCAACAAGTGCTTTAGAAATGAAGATTTAAAATCTGATCCAATTCTAAGCGGTATTGACAATGCAACTTCCAACCATCCTTGTGATAATGACTCACAATACACGGCAGCAATTTCTGACCAAACCCCGACTTTGCTGACACTGAAACTTTCTGACATCCTCGGACAAGACAGCAAGTTAGTACTACAGGAGAGACAATGACACATCGATCAAAAGTTATGCCTCTACTATGGAAAACCTGGTCATAAGGTGAAAAAATGCCTGAGGTCATCATCCTTTGCCAGGAAAGCAAAATCCCAGACCACAACTGTCACAATAAGTGATTCCAACATCACGGTCCCTTTAGAGGACCTTCTGAATCCCCAAAACTGACAGCTCAAAGACTCTCAAGCACGAATCCGCGTTCACGTCTCATTGTGCCTTACTGAGAACATCACAGACGCTTTCCGAAAACACCCTTCGTACTTCCAACAATTCTGCCTAAACTCCGAATATCACCCTTCCAAACAGTTTCGACCGATCATTAGGTTTAAACACCATCCTTTCGGATTCCCGCTTTCTGCCGGTCTCCGTCTTTTCCATCACCAATGACACTATGTTGCAACACCCAGTAGGCAATCCACGCCAATCACGTCCTCCCGTTGAGTGAAAAATCTGGTCGCTATTACATTATGTATAACGACGCTTGTTTCTAATTGTTCCGATGTGCTGGGAACACCACTAACCCACCCACTACAATCCTTTGATTGACAGGGTATTGGGTAGTACCTAGTTCTGCACTCCTCAACAAGAAGATTCAATTCTATGACATGTCTTTAGGAAACCTGCAATCTGCGTTTTTCCGAATCTCTGAAATCCAACTTCGCTGTGACATCCCCTGACCCGCCATAAACATCCAACATCAATGCTTGTTGAAACCTCAACTTGCAACAATGATGTGGAAACTTTGGTACATTTCCGATAGGATCCATTACATTGATTCTTCCAATTCCCAACAAGCGATCATCAATATTCTGCTACATACTCCGACGAGATCACACCTATTGGAGGGAGAGAATCTCACTTTTGGAAAAATCATTTTTCTTACATCTAGTTCTGCCAGAACCACCTCAAGAACATTAACGAGACTCTAGCTATAGGATTTCATCTGATACATTCTGCACAGTACATCTGTACTTCCTCAAGAACACCCCAGGACGATCTCCAAGCCCAAACACCGAATCTTCCTCAAAGACATCCCTCCACGTCCAAGATTTAGTTTTACAACCTCCAAATTCCAGACTTCTGAATCCAACTATTCAAGATACAATGCAGTTACTCCGACTCTAAGTCTAGTCATCAATACTGATTTCCGCATTATGGGACAATAACCAACAAACCGCCTTCGGAAACAATAACGATCTCCTTCAAAAGGTGCTGTTTAACCCCTCATATTCATGAATGCACCATCCGTACATCCTCCGACTCACGTTTCCGATTCCGACCCTTCAACCATTAGGACAATATTCCAGGCCAAATATCAAGTACCTTAACAATGTCTCCAAAAACAACCCACAACTCCACCAGAACATTTCAATTCCTACTTTTCCGACACCCTTTTCTTCCCTACACGTTTTCCTTGCTCTGTTTCCCCTGCAAACACTTCTCCGAATATCCAAACTTCCAATTCACTCCTCTTGTTCTCCTTCAAGCCCGAACTTCTGATATTCTCTGAATTTCTCAGGAAATCCATGATTACAACGATTTCAACCAGACAACATCAAGACCACTATCGAGAAATTTTCTGAGAAGACACTGTTCATCTCCTTGGAAAAGCCAATACGTTTCCAATGAATCCTTCGGTCCTCCGACACTCCAACTCCTTACCAACCTTCCAACGCTTGAGGTAGACAATGGGACATCTACCTTAAAGGGGGAGTAGCCACTATGTTGACAATTTACCCATTGCAATCCCCTACGCTGACTCTGATCTTTTTCCAACAATTTCCAACCCAACGCTTCAATTTTTCGTTCCTACTAAGTCACTATTTACATCCTGCAATTCCAGAACTCCTTTGACATCTATGACCATTCACATTCCGATATTCTGACCCTCTCAACTTCTTCATCACTCTTACACGTCCAATCCCGATCCCAAGTCAATCCCGACATTCGTCCAGTTCTGACTTCCCCGATTTCTCTGACACCCTTGAACCTCAAACATCCTTGATTCACTGTTTCTCGTCTTTCCGAGTTTTCTGTTTTTCCAATCATTTTCATTGATCTAATCATTTCCATTGTTCTGAGTGTTTCGTTTTTCCGATCATTTTCATTGATCTAATCATTTCCGTTGTTCTGAGTTTTCCGTTTTTCCAATCATTTTCCGTTTTTCCATTCGTTTTATTTTTTCCAATCTTAAACCAAAAAGAAATAACTTCATTGTCTAAACCCTTCTACATTACTTCACCAAAATTCCTCCGATTTATTTATATTACTTTTCCCCTTCCGATTCCTATTCACTGCATCATTTCCTCTTCTGGCCCATTGACCTCCAGGTCAAGCCCTGCCAGTTTCCTCGATTCCTCTTCCACTTGTTTCTCCGAATCCGCATCTCCCAGATTCACCGCCTCCTGGCCAATTCCTGCCTCCGGTTCCTGGCCAATTCCTGCCTCCGGTTCCTGGCTGATTTCCACCTCCGGTTTCTGGCTGATTTCCGCCTCCTCTGGAACCTCCTTTTCCGGTATCTCCGGGATGACATCGACATCCATCCTGACGTTGTCCGCCTCCTTTGCTTTCCCTTTCCCCTTGTCTGCCACCTTCCCTGATTCCGGTTGCGGCCCAACGTTTCTGTCCTCATTCTCCAACCTGGCTTCCAAGCCCAACTCCGGTTGCGGTACCGACACCCCGTGGTACGTCTCCCACCACTTCTTCCAGAATTTGAACTCGATTTCCGCAATCCTGTGCGACTTCTTCAACGATTTGTTGAAGGTTGCCATCCCCTCCACATTGTAGCAGAGCCACTTCGTGAGGGAATGGATCGTCTTTCGGAGCCTGTGGACTTCCGCCGCAAGCCCCACATTCTCTGCCGCAAGCCCCACATCCTCCGCCGCAAGCCCCGCATCCTCCGCCTCGTCCTCCACGTCGTCCTCCATCGCCCGCTCCTTTCCTTTACCTTTCCCCAACGATGCAACCCCATCCCGATCCGCGACTGCTTCCGCCCGACACCTTTTCATTGCCGGTCCTGGTCCAGCCTCCATGTTCTCTGCCTGAACCTGCCTGGATGCCGGTAATGATGACTTCCCCACCATCTCCACCACAAAATCTGCGTCGCCTGGCCTTGTACACTTCTTCTGGTCATTCTGACACTGAATGCAGGCCCGCTTTGGTGACTTTCCAGTTCTCCGCTCCTCGTCGACGCACTCCAACCCCCGCATCCGACAGAGCACACACCTATCATTGAAGTCATCAGCCTCCGACCACACATCCTCAAGATGCCATTTGCAGCCTCCGACAAATTCTGAGCCACCTTTCGGATTCTGGTCGACCTTCCGTTCTCGTTTGACCTTCTCCGGCTAATCCGATCTTCTGTCAATCCATCAATCAGCACATAGGAAAAATCCAACTTACCGAAAACATTTTGAGTTGGGCCTCCTCCCAACTCAACTCCTCCTGCACCGCCCGCATTGACTTGGCTTTCCGCTGATCTGCCTCCTCCTTCCGCTTCCTCTGATCTGCCTCCTCCTTCTCCTTCACCTTCCGATCCCTTTCTTCCTGCTCCTTCCGCTCCTGTTCCTCCTTCTCCTTCCGCTCCTGCTCCTGCTGTTCCACCGCCTCCCTCTCCTGCTTCTCCCGCTTTGCCTTTGCCCTTTTCTGCATTTTGGCCTCCAACTCCGCCCTCCTCTGCGCGTACTCCCTCACTTCGGCGGCGAGTTCTTCGCCGGAGCTGATTTCAATGACAGAGCGGGTGGGCAATGACGACTTGGAATGCAATGGCATTTTGGCTTGGGTGGTGGTGGTAGGGGATCAAAAGCGATTTGCATTTTCACAAAGCGTTTTCTCCTATATATATGTCTGATCCAAGATCTCAGCCCTTACGGATAACCGACACCCAAAACTTCCCACGGTATTCAATAGCGTAATCAGCCTTGAGGGCTTGGCCGTAAAAGGGAGATACTGTTAGATCCCAGATCCGACCCATGTTATTCTGACGTTTCACGTATTCCGATATGCCTTTTCCGCTTATTTCCAACATGTCCCCATTATTATTCTTAGTCACGGCTCTATCTTGATATTATCCCCGTATGTCTTATCTTGATTCCCATATTCGCTCTGACTTCGGAACTCTGTATCACGCACCCTTACCTTCCATTTCCGATTTCGGAATCCTGCATGTCTTAAATATGTTTTCTCTTCATCAAAGCTTCTTTAGCTTGTAAATCATATTGCTTCACCACCTTTCGTATCACTATCTCTCGTGTCACCTTCTATCTCTTATATCATATATCTTATACCCTTTTCACATCTCGCATCCTTCATATCTCGTTACCTCAAATTGTTATTCCAATATAATGTGTAACATCTTGACATATCCCACCCATCCTCTATCGTTCAACCTGTATTACACTTCGTCGCTCCAAACTTCTACCTGTAATAAGGCCTTCAAACCTTGTTCGGTATTCCAATTATTCCAACCATTCCGATTATTCCGACCCTACCTCATCTGACATCCCAAACCTTCCTTGATTGCACTTGCCTTCCAGAAAAGCTAGTCCTTACTCAATATTGATGTATCGTTACCCCTACCTTTCCGCATTAACTATTACATTTCCGAATACCTGAAGCCTCCGCTCATCTCCGATAAGTCTCAACACATCATTGGCAATGACCTTCCAAATAGACCCGATCAATCGGAAACCCAATAACACTCCGGTGTTCAGTCCGAAATACCAGGGCACTAGAAATCCAAGAGGGTGCAACCCATAAGTTGAAGCCAATGCCCATGTGGATCAGTCTTCGGATCTCTGACTTCCAAGTTATCCAGTATTTCCACACATTTCCAAATATTGCAACTACCGACCTCGGTCAAGGAGAGCTCCGACCAAATCTGACCCAGACGTCAAATCCAGTGAACCCTAACAGTCTGATGTCGAATCTGGCACAACTCCCAACTTTCAGACACTCTTCCAGACTACCTGTCTGATTATGAAGATGTCTTTGCAAAGGAGTTGTTTGACAAGCTTCCAGAACGCAAACCATGGGATCATGCCATCGAGTTAGAACCCGGAGCCAACCCCAGAGCCTCACCCAAGGTATACCCCCTCTCTCCAGGAGAGCAGGCTGAATTGGACAAATTCCTCAAGGAGAATTTGAGCACAGGACGCATCTGACCGTCGAAGTCACCAATGGCCTTACCAGTGTTCTTTGTCAAAAAGAAAGATGGTGCCCTACGGTTTATCCAAGACTATTGAGTGCTGAATGCAATGACAATCAAGAATCGCTACCCTCTTCCTTTGATTTCCGACCTTGTCAACAGCCCACGAGGGGCCCACTACTTTTACTAAGCTTGATGTTTGTTGGGGCTTTAACAATGTCAGAATCAAAGAGGGTGAGGAGTGGAAAGCGGCATTCAGGACAAATCAGGGACTGTTTGAACCTCTAGTGATGTTCTTTGGCCTCACTAACAGCCCTGCCACTTTCCAGACTATGATGAATGACATCTTCCATGACCTCATTGATGAAGGTGTCATATGCATTTATCTGGATGACATTCTGATCTTTTCAGAAGATCTAGAAAGTCACCATAAAGTCATACGGAAAGTGGTACAGCGTCTCAGAGAACACAAGCTTTATTTGCATCCTGACAAGTGCAACTTTGACAAGACCAAGATTGAATACCTAGGTCTCATCATCTCTCATGGGAAAGCCAAAATGGATCCTGTCAAGGTTGCTGGTGTTGCTGAGTGGCCAACACCTAACAATAAGAAGGAGGTGCAGTCGTTCCTTGGTTTTGCCAACTTCTACCGTTGATTTATTGAGAAATTCTCACACCATGCACATCCAATGTTTTGACCTGCTTTGCAAAGACACTCCTTGGACATGGGGACCCTCACAGCAGGCTGCCTTTGACACTATAAAGAGATTGGTAACATCTGCACCCATCCTTGCATTCCCAGATGACGACCTCCCATATTGTGTTGAAGCAGATAGCTCTGATTTTGAAACTGGTGCTGTTCTTTCCCAACAGTCCAAGGTTGATAACAAATGGCACCCCATAGCCTTCTCTCCAAAAGTCTCAGTCCGGTTGAGTGCAACTATGAGATCCATGACAAGGAAATGCTTGCCATCATGCATGCCCTTGAAGAATGGCGATACTTCCTTGAGGGGGTGAGGCATCATATCGAGATCTGGACAGACCACAAAAATCTCAAATATTTCCACACAGCCAAAAAGCTCAACCGTCACCAAGCCTGCTGGTCTCTTTATCTGTCTCGGTTTGACTTCAACCTGTACCATTGTCCTGGCAAGACAATGGGCAAGTCAGATGCACTCTCATGCCAACCTGATCATGGCACTGGCTCAAATGACAATGATAATTTGGTACTTCTCCAACCAGAACTCTTTGTCATCCGTGCACTGGAAGGACTAGAGTTTACAGGAGAAGAATGTGACATCCTGAGGGACATTTGTAATGGCACTAAGGAGGGAGAGCTGGAGGAGTTGGTTGCACGTGCTGCTAAGGAACTTCGCAAGACTACTGGGAAGTCTGTGAAGTCATCAGAGTGGAGTGAGAGGGATGGTACACTTCTGTTTTGTGGAAAGATATATGTCCCTGATCAGCATGACTTATGATGTGGAATTGTCTCCCAACATCAGAAGTTGTCAGAGTGAGGCGAGAGGAATGGTACACTTCTGTTCTGTGGAAAGG
>MU134345.1:287543-354058 GCA_015039355.1 Ramaria rubella
AACACTGGTAAGGCCATTGGTGACTTCGACGGTCAGATGCGTCCTGTGCTCAAATTCTCCTTGAGGAATTTGTCCAATTCAGCCTGCTCTCCTGGAGAGAGGGGGTATACCTTGGGTGAGGCTCTGGGGTTGGCTCCGGGTTCTAACTCGATGGCATGATCCCATGGTTTGCGTTCTGGAAGCTTGTCAAACAACTCCTTTGCAAAGACATCTTCATAATCAGACAGGTAGTCTGGAAGAGTGTCTGAAAGTTGGGAGTTGTGCCAGGCTGCTTCTGCAAGGCGTTGAGATGTCGTTGAAGAAGCACAAATGAACTCAGCTTGGGGAGGGAGCATAGCGACTAGAATGCAGTCACCCTCTTCTATGGTCTCATCAGATGTGCCTTCAGCCATTTCAGAATCACCCCCATACTGTTGACTCAGGAGGAGTTCTCCTTCAGCTGTTGATCCATCTGAATCATGCATGAGAATAGGGCAAGGCCCAATACGGCAGGTGCGTCGTCGTAGGCCCTTCTGATGTTCTTCCTTGATGATGTTGCGACATGTATGGCACTGGGGAGGACACCGAGTCATCCGTACTTCTTGAGACTTCCAGTCAACTTCTGGGTTGTGGTCCCAAAGCCAGGTGTAGCAAGGATCATACATTGACGCCCTAGGTGCACAACAGCAAACACAGCTCTCTCAGAATGGTCTTTGTACCACAGAATTAGATCAACGACTTCAGTGATAGATCCAGATTCATTGGGTGAGCCATCAACATTGTACCCAGGAATAGGACGAGAGAGTGGTCGTGCAGTGAGGTGGTTTTCCTTAACAAATCCCAAGTCTATAAACAAGCCAGTGGCACCAGAGTCAAGTAGAGCGCGAACCGACTTGATCTCTGCTGTGTCTGTGGTTTGAACCTAAACTGGGAGAGAGAGGGAGTTTGGGCCTGGGGTGGAAGCAATAACATACTGTGCAGGAAGGTTTCATTCCCATTTTTTACAATGGAAGCGAGTAAGAGGTTGGAAAGGAGTTAAGGGTTGTGTGTCTAGCATTTTGGTCTCTGTAGCTGAGGAATCAGGTTCTGAATCTGTATATTCATCATTTACCTGATTATACAGCAGTGGAGCAAAATGATTGGAAATTGGCAGCAGGGGCACACTATTCACCTGCTGCGCAACACAAAATCCTCTTCTTCCTGAGGCTCTGGACCATCCTCCTTGATAGGGCTTGCAGCTTTATGATTAGCAGATGACACCAAGTGGGCGATCCATTCCTCTTTCTCTTCTGCAGTCATGGTACGAACATCAAAGGCTTGAGGACATTCTCTAGAGAAGTGGCCTGGTTTTCCACACCCATGGCAGACAAGAGAACTAGATTGATGATGACGAGTGGCATCTACCTCCATTGCTACTGGCTGAACAGCTGTGGTGACAGCAGGTGGGGTTAGCTGAAGTTGTGGTGCCAAGTCTGATTGGTGAGGTGGGTGTGGGTTTCTGTGGTTAAGACCAGTAGAGCCAATGGTGGGGTGGGCTGAAGTGTTTGGTGTACCATGGGAAGCACTTTGAAACACTTCATTGGCAGCACATGCCTGTTAAATTGTCCTAGCCACTGAAAACCATTCAGAAAGGTCATCATCTGAGGGGCGTCCTTCAACCATATTTGCAATCCAACTCTGAACAGAGGGGTCTAGACCATGACAAAATTTCATGACCAGGGAGGCTTGTTCCGTATACCCAGACTTCTCGACCAGTTCCTCGAATTCATCAATGAAATCATCAACCGTGCAACAATTTTGATAATATTGATGAGACTCAAGCTTGGTCCTGGCAGTAGTCTCTTCATGAGGAAGGAAGAATGTTGATTTGAATGCTTTTCAAAAGAAGCCCAAGAAGGATGAGTAGGCCTGCCAGTTTTGGTTTCCATCTCAAAGATACATGTGGCAAATGAAGAGGCACGACCAGATTTCATGAATGACAGGGCCCAGAGGACCTTGGCATGATCATTGGCAAATTGGGTCGGGCATAGGGCAAGGTAGAGCTTGCACGAGTTTAGGAAGGCTCGTCCTTTCTCCCTGTCACCACTGAAATCAGCTGGAGTGGCAGGTGTTGCACGTTTGTGAGTGGCAGAAGGGGAGAGTGACGTGGTCATGAGGTTGGAAACATCATGGTTCAAGGTGTGTACTTGGACATCTGTTTGCCGGAGTTGTTGTGATAACAATTCCTTCTCCTCTCTTTCAACATGTAGGGCAGTCTCTAGGACAGCAACACGTTGGTGAAGCTCATTGTAAGCCGCTTGGAAATCGAAGGAAATAGGGTCTTCAGAGATGGGTGTAGACATAGTGGAGATAGATGGAATATAGGGTGCTATGTAGAGAGTGTACCAGAAGGGTTCTGAACTGCTATGCACCTGAAGAAGTCGATTCAGAGACAATAAGCAACAGCAGCCGGTCCAGTAAGTTGTCAGGCTTTTCTACTATAAGGGCAACCTCCAGGGGAAGTGGAATATCACACTGAACACTGGAAGATGGGAATCCAAAGATATATAAGCTCACAGAAGACTACATACAAGGATACACACCTGGCAGATGGGAATCCAAAGAGAAAAGCCTAAGGTTCCCACTGCCAAGATAACTACCTAAAGGAGTACACAAATAAGCGCCAGGACGTACTGTGATTACGTAATGGGCGCTTATGCGAAGGAAAATGAAGAATGAATGCACTGTGTTTACATAATGGGATTGGAATCCAATCCCATTACGTAACACAAGCGCTTATGTGAGTGAGAATGGATGCCAAGTTATGTAATGGGATTGGAATCCAATCCTGTTACATAACCGGGCGCTTAAGTAAGCGAACTTGAACAAAAAGATAGGGGCAAGGGAGATAATGGGGGGAAGGGAGAAGTGGGGAAGAATAGATAGGAAGAAGAGATAATAGAGAAGTGTAGAACCACATGGAATGGGGTTCCCCTTACACTTACACACATGCTTCCTGGAAGATTTTGTGCAAGAAATTTGAATCTACAGATCTGAGCAAGATCAGCATAGTACGAGCGAAGTACGACAATTACCATATGATGGATGGACAAATAGTTTTGAACTATATCTCCAATTTGAAAGAGATGTGCAATCAGTTGAAGAAGATGGATGACCCTGTTTCTGATATAACTCACAGGTCTACGATACTCAGAAATTTACCTGAATCATGGCAAGGAGTTGCCACCATGATACATGTGGTGACATATGATCCTGAAGATGAAGCTTGAAGCCCATGAAGTGAGTCTACTTGCTCTACAGATTACCAATAAACCTAGCAGTGTATTTTTCAGGCAATTGGCTTCTATGACTCACCAAAGTCAATTTTCATCCCATTCCCATCTACAACATGTTCCAAATCAAGACACAGCTGGGCACGGACTTATTATTATATTCTTTTCCCCTTTCATTTTCTTCTACTTACAGTTCCCTTCAATCACGGATGGATCACATATATTCAATTCCTTCATGTGTTCCACACTCTTGAGCCTTGTTTTGCAAATGCCTCGTTCTGATATTCCCTGCTCCTATCTCCTATGCCTTTAGATATATATAGACTATATTTTTTGTTAGAGCCCAGATTCATTCCCAACTGTTCTGCCTTTCTCCAATATATTCCAACATACTGTCTGATACATTTTCTGATTCACCCCCATTCATTCTACTTATCCCCGTTTATCTATTTTTAGGCATTTTCTGTCAAGATCTATATCTTTGGTCTTATGTCCATATTCATCCTTATCTCCAAATCTGTATTTGTTCTGTTTCGTAATTCCACATCTTGTATCTTTCTGACTCAGACCGTATCCATCTGTTATATATGGCTCCTGCATGTACTTTGTTCCCTAGTTCAAATATTGATTCCTTCTCACTCCATCTCTAAGTCTTATCTGTCTCTCTGTTCTCTGACTTCTCTGACATTCCAATTTCCAAAATACCAGGACACAAAGGATCCAAGAGGGTGCAACCTATAAGTTGAAGCCAATGTTCATATGTTTCCAATTCTGAATCCTGATCCCTGACATTCCAATATTCTGATCTTCCAACATCTCCGATGAGAAGAAATCTAGTTGATAACATTTGTATCTTACACTATCGAATTCACCTTGGTGTTTTACAGTCAACTGCATGAATGAACGAACCATCCAAACTGTCTGAACTTACCTTTGAACAAGTTTGGGATTCTAGTCCTCTGAATCCCATCGTCTTTTACTTCTCTTTTTCATAACAGGTAGGCCCTAAGTGAATGAGACTAGGGTGTGGACAAGGGTAAGTCAAGGTGTAGGATTAATGCTAGACCATAATACTCACCAAGTACTGAGTCCAACATATGCCATCCATTGATACTTAACAGCTTATGGCCTTGGTGAACCACTGTGAGCCAGTTCTGAACCTTTTCTAGACAGTTTTTCACCTTTCTTGGCTCAGCCCATGAGTAGACAATGTGAGATGAGACTTGAATAAGTAGTTGTATAGGTCATACAAGTGAAAGTAGACAAAACAATGGTTCTACAGATTTTTTGATTTTCAAATTTTAAAAACAAAAATAAATCAGGTTCAGCAAGATTTTCTGAAAATGCTGTAGATTGAGACTGTATTTACAGAAACCAATTCCATAGCATTATACTTTATCATCTTCTAAACACTTCTATGGTAACAATTTGTCTTAAAACATTGTGACCAAGGGCCAGAAGTCATGTTGCTGCAGAGGCCAAAATGGGCACTTAGATTTAGTAGTGAGTAAATGACTGGTATCTTATAGGCTTGCATCAAACTGCCCCAGGCCTATCCCTCCCTACATGTATTAAATATACTAAGTGGTACCACATAATGCTAGATCTCAAGATGCTGTGATTCGATAGCATCATAATTACCTTGCAAATAATATCATTTGTTGCAGTTATTGGTGTGCTCTGTTTGATATATCTAGTGTGCTGCTTGGAGCAATATCTAGAGGCACAGTGGGTGTGTTTTATTGACCTTCTTCTCATTCTCCTACAGGAAGATCTACTGATGTTAATTAAAGACATGGAGGGCCATCCCACTATGTGTCTTCTCTCTAGGACCTTTTAGCATTCTGAGCAGATTTTTGCCAAAGTTGAAGAAATGAAACCCTGGGCTGTTGTTTGCTTGGATGGAATGGGAGACAGGTATATAATAAGCTTGGGCATTTAAGGTCAATCTCATTGGATTTACAGGATATGCATTCTCAGAGGTTGTCTGCATTGTTGCTGTGCTTAAGGGCAATCCGACTCTTTTGATGTCTTCACCAGATGTTATATGCCAGGTCCTATCTGCCAAATAAGGCTGTCCACAAGTCCAAGTCCTTACAGGTTGACACACAGGTTGACTTGGCTAAATGACTCGCAGTTCAGTGACTCACAATTCCCAAGTCACCTATGCCACAGTTCCCAGAGAGTTCTGAGTTTGGCTTTCAGAAAAGTGCAAGACCTGTGAGTCACCTGGAAATTAAGTATATGATGATATTAGTTCAACCAGAGGTGAGTAAGAGTAGAGAAACATCCTGAAACAGGGTAAAAGACTATATTCTAGGTCAGATGTGCATCTCATTCCCATAATACAGCCTAATTTGACCAAGGATACCCAGTTCACCCACAGGTTGACTCAGCCAAATGACTCACAGTTCCCAAGTCATCTAGTGATTGGCACAGGTAACCCCTGGGTACCCAAATGCCAATCTGTACCCAACCTGTGGCCCAACCCCTACCCGTGACGCAGGTATGGGTTTCTCCAGGTTAGGCATGGGTTCACACCAGGTACCACAGGTAGCCAGGTCCGGTCATGCCGGCACGTTCTTGCTGCCACCACCATGTTGGACGGCCCACATCCACTTTGGGGACCCTCAAAAGGTCCCCAAAGTGTATTAGACTGCGCATAAGCTGCACTGTTGCATGCTGTGACATCCATGCACCCTGGCGGTGACCACTGGTACACGACCGAATGGCACCATCCAGGCTTGGATGACCCCTTGTGAAGGCTACCACCACACTACACAAGGGGGACGTATGTTGGTACAACCAACATATGCCCTTGGTCTGCCACCCCAATCCCCTGCCTCCTGCTGCCCCAATCCCCTGCTTCCCACCACCCCAATCCCCTTCCCTCCCACCGCCTGTCCCCCACAACCTCAGATCGCCCCCCACACCCCTGTAGTGACACCAGTACCCCCCCACCCCCCCCCCTCTTTCCTGCACCTCACCACCCCCTATCCCTTGTCCCCACAGCCCTCTAACCCTAACCCCAGGACCCAGGAATACCCATGGGTTAGGCCTGGGTTCTAACCTTTGAACCTGTACCCAAACCTGCTCGACCCAATGCAGTGACCCACATGGATTACCCATACCCATGCAGATCACTAAAGTCATCTATGCCACAGTTCCCAGACAGTTCCAAGTGTAAGGCTGTCCATGAGGCTGGATCAACCCATGGGTACCTGTGGGTTGATCTGTGGGAAAACTCATGGGTATGGATCCTATGGGTATTGAGTACCCAGAGGGCAATACCCATACGGATCTTGGTATGGATTATGGGATTCTGCCTAAAACCCACGGATATTTGGGATCTATGGCTTGCGATTATAGTGGGTGTAGGTAGCTAGATATTGACCCTAATCACTACAATCTACAGGCCCCAATAAATTAGATAAAAATACAAAATAAATTGTAGTAGGGTCAATATGTAGCTACCTACACCTGCTATAAACAAATAATATATCCCCACGGATCAACCCACAAGTAGTCAGAAACCCGTGGGTTTGGATCCATGGGTTTGGATCACCTGGATGCAATACCCATGCGGATCCGAGTATGGGGTTTGAAAATGAGAATACCCATGGATATGAGTCCAGGTGATCCGTGGGTAGACTTGTGGACAGCCCTATCCAAGTGTGGGTTTTGAGACACCACTGAACTGTGAGTCCAGTTCCCAGTTCACCTGTGATCAGACTTGTGGACAGCCTTACTGCCAAAGCTCCATTCTCAAAACCAGATATATCATATATCAAGTGTGGCATAACAGCGCTCTGACAATCTCTTGCTTAGTTATATCCAGAATTATGGGCAACAATGTTGTAGCAGCTGAAGGCAATGATTGAAAAATGCACTGTGCTATAGTCAAGCCAGCATTTAGCAATGAAGGGTGAGTGGATCCTTGCATACTTCTCTTACAGAGACAATATGGCACAGATATGAGGATGTATGGGCCAAGACTGTGCGAATATATCAGGAAGTATGGACTTCTGAACATTGGGAAGTGTTAGAACCCAGATTCATTCCCAACTTTTCCACCTTTCTCCAACATATTCTGATATATTTCCAATATGTTTTCCAATTCATTGTCCATTCTACTTATCCTCCATTCATTTATTTTTAGTCATTTTTTATCAAGATCTATATCTTCGGTCTTATGTCCATATTCATCCTTACTCCCGATCCCATATTCGTTCTGTTTCGGATTTCTGCACTTCATATCTTTCCGACTCAGACCATATCTATTTGTTATATATGACTCCTGCATGTACTTCATTCCTCAGTTCAAATATTGATTCATCTTGACTCAATATCTTCTCATTCCACCTCTAAGTCTGATTCATCCTTCCATTCTCCAACTTCTCCAACATTCCAATCTTCCAAAATACCAGGACACAAAGGATCCAAGAGGGCACAACCTATAAGTTGAAGCTGACATCTGTATGTTTCCAATCCCAAACCCCAATATTCCGCTACTCCGATATTCTGACATCCCAATGAGAGGAAATCTAGTTCATGACAGTATATTTGAACTAAAACTCTTGATTCTTCACTATGCCTTCTAACACCAGACCCCATACAACCACCAGAACCAGAGCGCTCAGGCCCAGTTTTCTGAGCGACGAACCAGAAGGTGACCCCAGTGACAACAACAATGAGGATGATGATGATGGAGGGAAGGCTATGCTGAAAGCTTTGAAACAGATAGCTAAGCACATGGGAACTCCAAACAAGAGTCAAACTGGAAAAACTAAACTCTGCGAACCTGACACTTTCAACAAATCGGACTCCCACAAACTTCACTTCTGCGACTGTCCTCAGACTTTTTTAGTGACAAAGTGAAATTTACTTATGCTTTCTCTTTTCTTAAAGGGACAGCTTTAGATTTTTTGGATCCTGAACTCTTAGACGACAACACCTTTGAAGACCCATCTTGGCTTACCAGCTATTGGGATTTTATGACAATACTCCGAGAGAATTTCAGAGCTTATGATCCTGTTGGTGATGCAGAAACCAAACTCAACAATCTCTGAATGTGCGATAACCAAGTTCCAGACTTCAAAGTAGGTGACAAAGTCTTCATCAAAGCTGAATTTTTCCGCACAACCCAACCTTCCAAGAAGCTCACTGAAAAATACCTCGGACCCTTCAAAATCATCACACCTGCAGGTACCAGTAATAGAGCCTTAATCCTCTGTTTTCCCAACAGTATGCGTGCTGTTCACCCATCTTTCCATGTTTCTATGCTAGAACCCACGACTCTGAACAAAATTCGAAACAGAATACAGCCTCCACCTTTGCCTGTCATTATTGAAGGCAAACCCAAATATGAAATCAACAAAATTCTGGACTCCAAGATAGACAACCGCCGACATTGCAAGTTACAGTACTTGGTGAGCTGGACAGGCTATCAAGGTACCGATGAAGAAACTTCATGGATTCCCATTTTGGAATTAGGCAATGCTTCAGAAATTGTTGAAGACTTCCATAAGGCATATCCCTATAAACCCGGTCCAATTCCACCTTAAATTTCCTTTTCATTTTTCTGATTTTCCCTATGTTTTCATGTTCATGTCTCTAAATACATTTTTCCACCTGTTCCAAGAAATTCCACCTCTGTTTTTTCTGTTTCCTGCTTATATTATCTGACTCAATTCTCCAATTCCGATTCCCATATCTCATCCCTTTCCATTTCCCTCATCCTTACTTCCAACTCCCACTCCTGATGCTGAACCATCCATTGCACCCACCCAGTTAAAATCTGTGTCTCTTTGGTATGCTCCCACATGGAACTCACATGATGATCCACGGATTTCTGCAACTCACGAATCTCCATTCCCACTGTTTGTCCCTTCCTCAGTTCCCGTGTCCATGCCTTTTGCAATTTCTTCTGCAAATCCCGATTCTCCTGGTTGACAGCATACCCTTCCATCCCCTGTGCATTCATTGCATGTTCCATTCATACCGCTTATCATTGGCAAACAAAACAAATCCCAAACCCAACATCCTGCACAGCTGTATTTCTCATGCCCAATCTGATTCCATGCAGACTGGTGTACTTTCCAACACATAATGGTTTCATCCACTGCATCACTTTCCCTTTTCTGAATTTTGTCCTCCATTTCCTTTTTGGCCTTTCTCTCATTCCTTCCCACCTTTTTCCACTCTGACTTCCTCCACTCTAATTTCTCCACTTCCTGTTACAACTCCAAAATCTCATGAATTTGTCTCTCCAAGTCATTTTCTGATCCTGACTCATCTTCAGAAAAGACATCTTCAATGGATATAATTGGTGGCATTGACATTGAGCTTAGAGAGGAGTAGAAACAAGAGGATCAGAAGTTTGGCAAGTTGAACCCTATCTCTTATATATCACATTAGGGGTCCTGCTTAATCACCAAACCAAACCAAACATCCCATGCTGATCTTAGGCCTCAAGGGCTCGGCCTTAAGGAGGAGATACTGTTAGAACCCAGATTCATTCCCAACTTTTCCACCTTTCTCCAACATATTCTGATATATATTTCTGATATGTTTTCTGATTCATTCCATCTGTTCTACTTATCCTCTGTTCATCTATTTTTAGTCATTTTATATCAAGATCTATATCTTTGGTCTCATGTCCATATTCATCCTTACCTCCAATCCTGTATTCGTTCCATTTCAGATTTCTGCACTTGGTATCTTTCCAACTCAGACTGTATCTATTTGTTATATACGACTCCTGCATGTACATCATTCCTCAGTTCAAATTGATTCACCTTGACTCAATATCTTCTCATTCCACCTCTAAGTCTTATCCATCCTTCCATTCTCCAACTTCTCTGACTTTCTGATCTTCCAAAATACCAGGACATGAAGGATACAAGAGGGCACAACCTATAATTTGAAGCTGACATCTGTACATTTCCAATCCCAAATCCCAAACCCCAATATTCTGATACTCTGGTATTCCAACATCCCGACAAGAGGAAATCTAGTTCATAACAGGAAGACTGACACATTGTCTCATTGTCCAACATATGCAAATACACCAGGAAGGTCTGTTCTTCACTGTGCAGATGCTATACACCATTAACCAACACCTACCCCCCTCTTCAGCTTGCTTTATTAATTATTGCCATTTGCAGTTTCAATATCCCCCTCACCTGGATGGACAAAGAAACCAACGAGAACAGGGAATTGTCCATTTATGGAATTCTCAAGACTACTTAAAATTCAATAGTCCATTGGAACTTGATTCCCAAATGGGCTTTCAATCTTCCTATTGGAAGGTAAATCAACTATTCGCTTGAAATTGTGTTTTGACTTTTAATGTGACCCATCAAGGGTATGCCTCATTGATGCTGCATACTCACAGTTAGAGGCATTCTTGTCTGAACAAGTTGCTTGACAAAAAGAGGATATCTCAGAAGAAATTAAATCAGGGATGGATGCCCTCAAAGCCAAGTGAGATATTTTCAGTTGCCTGGTGGCTGCCAGTGTCAATGAAGGGAAACTTGGACTTACCAATCAAGAGATCAAGGGTAATGCTTTTATTATGCTCTATGCTGGACACAGTATATATTATGTTCTCCTATTTTGATTCATTGGCACTATATGAAAATTTCTCCAGTGACAATGGCACATACACTTGGAGTGACCCTTATTCTTCTTGGCCTATATGAAGAGAAGGAACAATAGTGTTTATATACCAAGATAGTTGATATGACTGATGACCATGTTCCCATAAGCTCTCTTTGTGCTTTTCTGCTGATATTGTCTCATATATTTGCAGACATTTGAAGATTATGATGCCCTTGAATCTGTGATACTACCAGCAGTATTAGAGAGCATAAGGTTGTACTGTGAGCACCTCACTTTGGATTATTGCATTGCCAGCTTCTATTGAGCAGCAATTCTACAAAGCCCCTGCATCCACAACCTTCAGACAAGCAGACACTCGAAACAAATCAAGTTGTCCTGAGTCAGGGAATCCTTGAGGAATCCTCTGGAAAGCTATCATGTTTACATCATGTATGGACTTGTAACATGCTTGTTTTATTTAATATGGCCCAGATATGTTTCAAAGCCAGACATCCATGGAAACATTAAAATGTTCATGGCATGTATTCCATATTATCACAGGATGTGTTGACAATGTGGCCTCTTCCAGTGCATGCACAAAACATCCTGTGATAATATGGAATACATGCTATGAACATTCTAATTTTTCTGTGGATGTCTGGCTTTGAAATGTATCTGGGCCATATTAAATAAAACAAGCATCAAGTCCATACACAATGTTAACATGATAGCTTTCCAGATGACACCCCAAGCATTCCCTGACTCGGGACACCTTGATTTGTTTCCAGTGAGACAAAAACACTAGCTTAATCATCCAAACCTGGCAGGTCCAGAACAACTCAATTATTTGTTCCCAAAGGCACATGTGTTGTGATCTATTTTATTGGTGCTAATGAGTGACACACTCATGACACCCTCCTCCGAATTTTTCTAACATTTCAACAGATTATAACTGACGCTATTATTCTGATGCAACGCCTTCAAGCCCTCACATTACTAAGACCACTTAGATACAACACTTGGATTTTCACTTGGACACCGGGTCTGTATAGGATGCAAGTTTGCAATGACAGCAATTGTCTGGTCTTGCACAATTGGAAGGTCAAAGTTGTGAGGAACACAGGGAATCAAGAGAGCAATGGCAAGAACATGTCATGCATCTGACATGTGAATTTCTCCTGGCTTGACCTGAGTTGCTTGTGAAAAGGCAGGGAAAATAGTTGATGATAATGGTTTATGATACATATCTCCTCCTGTTTCTGCTATTTTCTTCTTTTCTTGATCATTATGTAATCCAGACAAATATTGGCAGCTTTTGTACTAAGATTGGAACGGTGTCTGAATGTGCAGAAGTTGCGCGCATATGCTTCAAACTTCGCTACCTTCAAGGAACGTTGACATTTAACGTTTACGGGACGCAAGTGACTCGGAACTTTTGAATGACAGTAGCACGCACGTGACACTTGTAGGGTCGTTAAGGGAAAATGCGCCACAGTTATGTAACGGAGCTTTCTTTGTCTTGGGCTTTGAGTGACATTGCTTTGAACTCTTTCTTTGACAGCTTATCTCGATCGGTATTTCTTTGTTCTTCTACTAAACACCCGCGCGTATATAAAAGAAATTGCTGGGGTCAAGCCTGCCACCTGCTCCCTTCCGTGGCACAATAGCTCTCAGTGAATCTCATCCGTCACCATCCGCCATGTCCGCCACGATGGGGAAACAACGAAACACATTATTATCCAAAGGAAAGTCACACCAAGGACCTACTTTTCCTTATCGTTTCTCCCTTGAGCCATCCGATTTGCGACGAGGAGAGAAACCTGTAGATTTCCATTTCACAGAGACCTTTTCGCGATGGACAGTTGTCCCCGAAGAGCGTCCAAGGGCCCTCGAGTGGAGCGATCACGGCAAAGGCAAAGGTGCCACAGCCTTACCTAGCGACGAACCCGCACGGTGCTGTGGTGAATGCACCCCAGTGCTTTTCTTGACACACATGGCGACTTCTGATGGCACGGATGACGTGCCTACGCCGGGAGCCGTCTATAGAGCATTCATTGCTGGCAATGGCTGGTATTCATCCCCCACAGGCACAGAGTTTCTGGTACGCCTAGTCACGAATTTAGAGGAAGTCACACTGCTACACCAAGAAGCCGCCATTTACGAGCAATATGAGTCGTTATGTTCAAGAGAGCCCTTCCGGGCTAAAAATGCGGTCTCGCCACTGGAATTCCATGGTTTCTTTCAGAGCGAGTCTGGGAACGCAGCAGCAGTCGTGCTGAAGCCACGTCTAAGGGTAGATAAAAAGTCAGTTGCTCCATCTAGTATTTAATAGGCTAGGACACTTATGTTCTTAGCGCAAGGCCTCGCAGGAAGATGGGGAAGAAGATGATACGTCGGATGGTTTGAGTGAACGATTAGGATGGGGAAGAGTCTACTTTACTCAACATTGTAATTTTTATGGTCCGATGAACGAGCTAGGTTACATAAAAGTAAAGGCTGGCGAGTGAGCCTAGACGATTCGGGGGTAGAAGCATGAATGTTTGAATCACATACCTCGAATGTTCTCGTATTAATTCTAAACCAGACGATAGAAAATCAAGAGAGGGAAGTACATGGTAACTTATGTAGGTACGTAATGTTTAGAGTGCCGAGTTCTCGGATGCGCGCTTGTTCAACGAAGCCAACACAACTAACAATCTACGAAAACAGGACGGCGACATCGTCGATCGCAACGTCTAGGTCACTTTCACGCAAAAGTACGTGCCTTTCAATGATTGGGGTCGTCTTTTCTAGCGAAATGATGTTTCATGCGAGAGAAATGGATGGATGGGTTGGCTCAGACATGGATGAGGTGTGCTGATTGTGCTCTCGTCGCAGATGTCGTCGAAATTACCCTCGGTGCTGAGTGCAACAGATGAGGAGATCCAGCTCCTTTTGGCTGCCCAATGCCACATCGGCACCAAAAACTGCGAGAAGCACATGGAGTCGTATGTTTGGAAGAGACGTGCAGATGGCGAGTAGGACTGGACATTTATGGAGGTTCTGACCCCCTGACAAATGCGCTGTAGGCATTAATATCATCAATATTGGCAAAACCTGGGAAAAGCTTGTTTTCGCTGCTCGTGTTATCGCTGCCGTCGAGAACCCGAACGACGTTTGCGTGATCTCTGCTCGTCCTTATGGGCAACGTGCTGTTCTCAAGTATGCGGCCAACACCGGAGCGCAAGCTATCGCTGGTCGTTTCACCCCTGGTAGCTTCACCAACTACATCACCCGTTCGTTCAAAGAACCCCGACTCATTGTCGTCACGGACCCCCGTGTCGATCACCAGGCTATCCGTGAGGCGTCCTACGTCAACATCCCCGTCATTGCGCTTTGCGACACGGACGCACCTCTCAAATTCGTTGACGTCGCCATCCCCACAAACAACAAGTCCAAGCACTCTATTGGTCTCATCTGGTGGCTTCTTGCAAGGGAAGTACTCCGTTTACGTGGCACCGTCCCTCGAACGAGCGAAGGTTGGAATGTCATGGTGGACATGTTCTTTTACCGCGATCCCGAAGAGGTTGAGAAGGAACAGCAGGAGGCTGCTGCTGCTAAGGCTGCTGCCGCAGGTGGAGATGAGGTTGCCCAAGCCGGTGTAAGTGAATGGGATGTCGGAACTGGACCTCAGGCGGGTGCTATCAACCCGGCTCTTGTCGCCGGTGAAGGTGGTGCGTTGTCATTTCTATTCATTGCCTTTTCCCCTTGGCCTCGATTGTGCAAATATCTTATCTTTATCTTCTCTTGCAGGTGCGCTCGATTGGGGAGCTGAGCCTTCAGGTCCCGCTGGTGTTACGGACTGGGCCGCCGAGCCTGCTGGTGCTGCGGGAGGTGGGTGGGCTGCGGAGCCTCAGCAGACTTCGACAGGCTGGGATTAGACCACTCTGGCTTGGCGTGTCCATTTCTTTATTCTGATGTCTTTCGTTCCCGCATGTCCCCATGTTCTCACATTCGCTGATATCATCAAAACTCGATATAGCTAGTGCATCAATACAGCCCTAGCTTTCCACTATGAGTGCCCATTAGGGCTCGTGCAGCTTATATATGCATGGCCTCGTGACTACACTCTGATCAACACTAATTCTTGGCAAGAGACTTTTCACCTTCAAATGTGTTTGTCAGGTTCCGGTATACTTAGGCAGTCCGGTGATAGGTAATAACGGAACAGCTTGGATCCAATTTGGTACCATACGTGCGAAAAGTCGTGCAAAACATAGATTATCTATCTAGCGATAATTGTATTTGAGATACAATATGATAATATCTGCTGAACCGTCCAAGATAAACAATGGTGTGAAATCATTATAGGACTCGCTCGTTGAGCTTGTCCTCGCTGTCCTCATAGCTCGCTAATCGATACTCCTCGGTTTGCTTTTGATGCTTGTTTGCACGTTCTTGACGGAATTGGCGTGGGAGATATGCAAGGCCGCCGAGGTAGAGAACAGCAAGTAACTAAGATGAATTATGGTCACCAGTAGTTTAATAGTGACGTTTTCAGGACCACTGACCACAACCCATACTATCCATACAATGTTGATACCAGAACCCTGGGTGAACCCGAAATACTGGTTAGCATCAGCGCCACACCGAGGCTTTGCAGAACGTACCAAAGGTCCGCGACCCGTTGTATTGGGCCATTCTTCGCTGTAACCTAGCCGTACCTGGTACAGGGCGAGGGCGATGATGGTCAGGCCAAGGAGCGCGTGGCCGTAATTTTGCGGAGGACGTCCCAGGCGAAACGGGATTTTGACAAAATGGATGAATGTACCGAGGAAACACTGCGCCAAATAGAGTCCTAATAACGCCTTGCCTATGGTCTACAATGATGCAGGGGATATTGGTTATCAAATCAGCATGATTTATCAATGTATGCACCTTGTGGATGGAAGGGATATATACACCCTGCTGCCTAACACCTACAAACCCCAGAGCACATCCAATAATGATAACAGGACCCCCTACAGCAGCCACCATCAATACAAAATGGATCATTGAATTAATAAGCACTCGCACCAATGCCAGCCTGAATAATCCAATGTCCCTTGAACCACCGCAGGGATATTGTTCTGGTATATCGGGCTAGAAGTACGCCGCCCGGAAGTAAGAACAAGAACCCAAAGGTTGCAATGACCGCGTGTGCAATAATGGTCTTTTGGTAAGGCAATAGAGGTATATGACCTGAACCAGTAGGTATAGGGGACGTTGTACCGTTGACTCCACTGACAGCGCTCGGGGAGATTGTCTTAGTTAGATCCAGAGAGAATGTACCAGAGTCGATGTGTTGCAGCAATGTAGAACCTGCGGGTTCTGCAGGTCTTGTAGTGCCGAAAGCCCATATGAGAGGTTGTTGCGTTGCTGAGCCCTGCCGAACAGTTATTTAATAAGATTTTTGACTTCCAAAATTGCGAAACTTTATACATCAATGGTAAACACGAGTTTTGGCTGTGAGCCGCTCAACTACACTATTATCAGGAAAAACGGAAAAGACGAGAGATGAATGAACTGACTGTAGAAAGAGGTGTTGCCACAGTAGCAACCTTAGGTGGTGAGGCAACAGGGGTCGGCATGACCTCGCTGGGAGCTTGGCGTTGAGATAAGGTGATTGTTCCGTCTGTATTCGGCCACATTATGACCATAGGTGTATCTATAAGAATACAAATATCCAGAAACAAATCTGTTATTGATAAAAAAATCTTCTGCCTACCTGCCATTTGACTACCGAAACCTCTGGAAAAACAATAAGCATGTACAAAAACTACAGGCCGAGCACACTCACATGGCCATCCATCCGAGTGTGTGAGAGCCCGTGCTTTGGAGTTCATCTTATATGCGGGAAAATAATAAAATATATGCATTCTGCGGGGGAAGAGGGGAGATAACGTACAAGTCACTGTCGAACCGTTGACGGTCCCAGTTACACACATGAGCTAAAGTGGTGTCAGCTACGCGGGAACCGTGATTCTCATAGAACCAATGCGCACTTGACTACCTGGACACTGTGTATCCCCCTGCAGAGCACCAGCAACGGTGCCATTGGTGTTAACGACAGCGGTGCCTGTTGGGAGCGAAGCCGATGATGTCGGCGAGGTGTCGTCCCCGTCTCCATCGTTTCCATTGTCCCCGTCATTTCCACCACCATGCCTATCTGCCGCAACGAGAGTGGAAGAAGAGAGGGATAAAAGACTAAAGAAAAACCGTAGGTATAACATGGGGAGGGGGAACAAGGAGGGGGAGGCCGTAAGAGGTTAAAGTAGTTATGGAGGCAGGGACACCAAAACCAGCCTCAAACCATTGCTGCGGAAGTGTTAGATATACCGAGACAGTTTTTGTTGTTTCTGTGGTAATCGACGTATGTAATGTGCGAGTTATTATTTTGATATCATATCGAGGCGAATCGCATTTGTGTCCGAGTCTGATGGCAGGGGGGGGGGAAGGAGATTTCGAATGAAACGATTCTGAAAATAACATAGGGATTGCCCAAGATTTGCCAGTAGGTGTTGTAAATGTACGCCACAGTCACACAAATATGTCACGTCTTTCCGGATGAGCGCCGAAGCTTGGCGTGTTACATCAAACCAAGAAACCAAACTCGGAAGGTCAAAGCAGGTTGTGATGGATCATTCCCGCAGTATCTCCAGATTTAAAGTTGCAGGCAATCAGGGACTAGCAACGGTGCACATTGTATAATCACAGAAACTATCGTAGTATCCTCTTAGCCACCTGTTTTATTTCGCCTTTTCTTTTTCCAGTTTCCTTGGCCGTCGTGAGAGTTTTCTTCCACCCGCATTCGGTCTATTAGTGCAGGGGACTGCGGTACCTCCTTGGCAAACAGTTTGGAAGCCGCTCCTTTGATACTCAACATTGGCGCCGATGGCACAACGGACCCTGGCAGCGTTGTATCTGCCGACAACGGCCGAGAAGGGAGATGCAGTGACATACCGTTCGACGCATATCCACCAGTAGACGACATGCGTCTCAGCAGCGTCGGTGCAGCTTTCACTGGCAATCTGTCTCCAGTGCTGACATCACCACCTATTCTGTTTATGAGTTTCGACCCGCGGGATAACGGCTCGTTGACCGCCAGATTGGATGAAGAGGGTGTCGGAGCCCGCAATTCTTTTGGCCGTTCATCTTTTTGTTTGGTCGACATGCGCACAGGCGTGGGCCCGTCGCTCTCAAACTTGCGCTTGCCACCGCCAGATGATCCGGGACGTTCCAACTGTCCGGGCTGTGCTGGTTTGCTGGGTTCTGCGTGTAGTTCCTGTCCAGAATATCAAACACCGGGTACGGCCAGCGTTTCACATTGAAGGCCATTACGTACCTTGATAAGGGTTTGCACCTCCTTTGTCAAGTCCCCCATATCTGGCGGTGTTCGCTCTGCCAAAATATTTAATTCCGTCAATGTTGGGATAAAATTAGTAGACGGTGCCCAGTGTTGATCAATTTGTCGCTGCGGAGAGCATTGAGAGTGACCTCATTACGCACTTATCAAAACGCACCTGCCGACACACCCTTAGCATCGCCAGCGATGCCTCCCATTGCCGTCGGTCATTAGTGTGGGATCTAATGATTTTCTATCACAAAAGTATCATCAGATTTTGTCTGTGGTTGAGCACTCGATTGAGGTCTGTACCTACCTCAAGAATGTGTGGGCATGCGTCCACCACCATGTTCCGCAATGAGCTCAACTCCTGGGATGAGTCGCTGTTAGGCTCCTGAAGACGTTTCTCTTCACAGATAGGAATGATATCAGTCAAACGTTGAATAATATCTATCTGAGAGGATTGATCGAGTTTCTGCAGCGCCATCTTGCCGATTAAAGTCATGCTATAAAACCGCAGAAGAGGCCCTGGATCTGCTGCACGTTTGACGAGGACAAAATATTCAAGAAGGGAAAGATACGGTTGTAAATATGCCAGAGAGATAAGTCCGGGCTTGGCTTTCAAGTCGGCGTACGTCTGTTTGACCTTATTCAGAAGGACACGCAGCAGCTCATCGCCGTGTTCCGAAGGCGGCGTGTAAGACCCTAGAGGAAGAAGAAGCTCCTTGACAACGAGTTCGGTCTCTTGTACATCTGCACCACTGATTGCCTGGGAACAAAAGGTCGTATCTCTTCCCGGAAGGCATCCATATCTGTCCAACATGAGGCACCCACCTTTAGCAGTCCTTCTCGAAAGACCTGTTCCGGCTCACTAGTTGGTCCGCGAAGGTGGTTGAAAACGTCCTTTTTGGCCTTGTTCGCCAGGAAAAAGAGAACTAGTTTCCTTAGCTTTTCTCTATCCTCTTTCTCTTCTGCTGTTAACTCTGGGTCTAAGGAACAATGATCACACAAGACACCGATAGCGGCAGCTGGGTCCAAGTTAACATGAGAAATGAGAGAGTCCTGTATTTGTTTCAATTCGGCGGGCTCGTCTAGGGGGATATCAGATGGATTTGTTGATGTCTAGCAAAACAGAAACAAACCGCTTTGTAACAGTTGAACCAGCACATCGGTATTTCGTCTGGTCCATTTTCTGGATTCCGCAGACAGCGATACAATGGCCTTGTACCCCTCAATGCGAACCTGGACATCAATGAGAGAGTGACACTTCACCACAGACACAGTAAATAAGTCACCTGTGATTCAGGATCTTCACAAATGTCATACACACTGTCAATGACATCCTCTTCTAAATCTGGAAAGTCCTTGAAATAATGACTGAAATTTTGAGCTGCAAAGATCTTCAGCTCGCGAGATGGCATATGGGTCAGGCTAATCAATCTCCGTAGGGCATCTCTTCGCTACATATGAGGATGGTTTCAATGCCGATATAACATAAACTCAGAAGAATTGGCGATATTTACTGTGTCAAGGGGTGCATGACGCTGACCTGCCTTTTGCAGTAAGCTGCGCGTCTCTCTGATCTGTCTGTCTTCGTCTTCCTTGTTCATGACAGGTGATTGTGGTATACCACCCACGCTGTTCTCCCGATGTAAGTTCCAAGCAAAAGTTTGGACGGTAGAACGAGGACGTGCAAAATGCCTCCGCGAACTCTGATAGGCGCCCACGCAAACATAGCACCGTGCCACCAGACTACTATATAAGTACTGAGAAAAAAAGCCCGAGTTGAGACGATATGCCCAGTGCATTCAAATAATACATATACAACCTCTCAGG
This sequence comes from Ramaria rubella, assembly GCA_015039355.1. Taxonomy (NCBI): domain Eukaryota; kingdom Fungi; phylum Basidiomycota; class Agaricomycetes; order Gomphales; family Gomphaceae; genus Ramaria; species Ramaria rubella. The sequence continues at coordinate 307,596 of MU134345.1, forward strand.
CAAGTAGCCGGCTAGACTAATGCTTCATCAGCTCCAATAGCCTCTGCTCTGAAGAGATTTTCGAAATCCTCTGTGCCTCCACCTAAGACGCCGAAGGCGTCTTGAAGAGTGCGGCCGAGAAAGTCGAGCTCCTGGACGACACCTTTCATCATGAGCGCATACGCGAAGTACAGCAGTTGTCGCGAGCCTTTCACATTCCGGGCTTTGACTACGTTCAAGTTACGTATGGCATTTACCTATGATCAAAGAGTTAATACGCATCACTAGTTGCCGAACATTAGCTGCTTACGAGCTCCTGGCGAGATTTTTCCGCTGGTGGGAGATATGGTGGCAGTGGCGTTTTCAACCGGAATGCAGCGGAAAGCGTTGAAAAGTATAGTATCACGTTCCCGACCATCTCACGCCGCTCTTTGCTCACGGGTACAATAAAATCTCTTCTCACTGTCTGCACCGGTCCCATCAATTCGCGTTACAGGATGTAATCATAAGCGGTTACTGACCGTGTACCTGTGAGAAAGGTATAAACGCTAACACGTCAAGAATATAACAAAGTGAACCCACCATTCTTCCCGCGTTGTCACACACCGCATGGAATGCATTTTATCCAAGATCGTCTGCAAGCTAGTAAGAATCGATCTGTATAATTTAACGGGGAATGGGCCTTTGAGCCGAGGCTCATGCTGTGTCTGGGCAAGTAGATCTTGCAGAGTGATTAGCTTAAGTTGGAGGTGGAGCTCCCTAGTTAATAATATCAGAAATGCCGTTTAGTCATATATTGCCACTGACATTGCCAAAAAATCGTGGATAGAGGAGTTGAGCTGGTCACTAGCTCGAGGCGTCAATGCTGTATGAGGTGCATGTTCGAGCAGAGGGGTCGCTTCCGTTGACGCTTGTGGGGAGCTGACGCGCAAAAGGACTTCCGGAGGGGAGGAATAGTGAATGACCATCCGAGAATATAACCATCCGATATTCAAACAAAACCTTGTAAAGTGTCAAACCGCCACTCGTAACTCAGAAAAAGCGAAAGCTTACTCGCTCAGGGCCTTTCCTAATTCCCGGCGAGCCTCTGCAGGCCACCAAAACTGACTAACGATGAAAGCCCACAACACACCAATGATCACTGATACCGCCCTCCGGAATGCAATAGTAACTACAGAAAATTCTTCGTAACGAAGGTTATAGCTAAAAGTATGTAAGCGCACTTAGAGACAGATTGACAAAAGGAACCGCCTACCAATAGAGGCATGTGAGATTATATGTGAGGAGAACGAATCGGCCGCTAGCTGCGTATTGAGGCATAGAAACAATATAGTAAAAACAAGGCATGGAAAACATGAAGCCGAAGAGTGCGAGTAAAACAGGTTGATTGTAGAAAGCAAGGATAGCGCCGATTGCAGTTATAGCACCGAGGATGGTACCCAGAGTACGATGTACAGATAGAAAATTAGTTTGTCCTATATAAGGGCTGATGACGACGAAAAACTAACCAAGAATATAAGTTGACGAACTTGTAAAATGAAACGGCGTACCGAGACAAGGGCCCACTCGCCCCGATATTCCACAAACCAAGGGCGCGTGGCATCGAAGAATGCTGGAGAAGCCAACATCGCCGTGGCCACACCCGCTTTGAAAGCGTACTTGAGATCCGGTTCCTTCAGCCGCGCACCCAACGCCCAGAACGATTGTTTCACGCGACCAACGAAAGACAAAGACGCGCGCGCAGGTGTCTGTACTGTATTTGGCGCATGAGGCTTAATTTTAGGGAATTTGGGTGTCTTTCGCCCCTTGGATTCAACAGGCACTAGAGTGGCTGTTACAAATGGCTTGTCAGCAAATGACGTAGTCATATCACATGTACACGAACAAAGTCTTCTTCTGAGACCCGGCGTCGACTTGTATTCCCTCTGCGGTGATAATCGTCTAGTTTGAGCGCGAAGGCAGATGCACTTATCCTTTAACCACCGCCAAATCGATCGTTCCGCCGCCTGCCGTTCCAGTGCGTATATGCGGCCCACGGCGTCTACTAACAAAGTAAGTTCTCGAGCGAACTCTTGGATGGTAAAAATAAAACTGAAGTATTTATTAGATTAAATCAAAGTCATCGTTCAGATTATATACGCACAAGTAAACGAGAAACACTGTCTCGTTTTCCCCATTGGCAAGTACAGGAGGAACACCTTCCGATGGTAGCGAGATGCTGTCAGACATGTCACTACGTCGGTACAGTCTCATCACAGCATGATTTGACGTGCTATCAAATACAAAGAGCGCGCGCTCTACGTCTTCAGCCAGTTGAAATAACTCATATGGATCAGGGTCGCCACTGCGGTGCCTTTCGAATGCATTTTGCATGCGTTTCAAGGTAGTGATACAAGTATTCTGACCCAGAAAAAAAACACCGCATAAGTGTCTAATAAACAACACCCATAAAGATAGCAAGACGAACCGCAAGAGCATTCATGGGGGGACCAAGGTCATCCATAAGATCACCAAACATAGCAGCTGCAGCAGCAAGCATAGCATCCTCGTCCTCTTCCACAGATGCCTTCTTCTTCCCACTGTTGTTTGACTCTCTACCGCCAAACGTCCCAGCCGGTACAAACAGCTTGGTATTTCCCAAGCCTTGTTGCAGTACGAGCTTCCCTTCATGGTGTGCTCGTATTAGATCCGCCTGCAGTCGAGTACCGCTCCTGAGGCCGCCGAGGTGTTGTGCAAGCCTATTTAAGCAGTCGACAGCGTCGTCATATGCAACACCTGTTGAATACATCCAACATGGAGAAAAGAGCCACTCTGAATGCGCTTCTTTGAGGTTGCGCTTCAACGAGGTAAACGATTTCTGGTGGGCCTCCACGGCGCGAAGTAGCTTGGATTGTTTGGGATGGAAGTCAGGATCGAGTAAGAAGGTACGAGTGAGCATTTGTAAAAGCGTCGCGAAGGAATCGAGGGCACTAATCATGTCATCCCTACAAAAAAAAGCTGTGAGTTAACAGCCAAGCAATGCAAAGGGAAGATGGCGCACTAACTGGAGGTTTGTGGTTGCACTTTGCGTCCAAAGGATAAGACATATAGCATTCGATATAGAAGCTCCCACAATCACAGTGAATGAGACTTGAGCAAGTGTTTGCAAGCCACCTTCCTTGACAATGCTGCAGGAAGGATATAAGAGGGGTTGTAGAAGGTGAGTTAAGTTACATACACGACAAACAAAATGATTGAAATCATACTACATGCTTATCCTACGATCAATAGATTCCTCAATCTTGATTGTCAGACACATACCTGTGTTAAAGCTGGGTCGAGCCATCCATACTTTCAGCCAAGCCACAATGATCATAGCTCCCGCTATCCACGAAAGAACAAGCACATCTGCAAGCCATTCCCATCCCGGCCGTACCTAGAGATGAAAAAGTTTACGTTTCAATATTTTGAACACGGAAATGGGAACAAGCAATGACGGTTGTCGGACCTCAAGAAACCAAAACATTGCCATGCTGCCCAGAGAAACGAATGTTGTAAATGCTAGACCGAAGAGAACGTAGATGTCGGCTTCAACCATAGCGCCAATTGTCTTCTAAGGTCTATAATGATCAGATACAGAGGAGAGCGTTGTTGTAAATAATTAGCTCACGGCGGGATTGAAATATACGCTCCTGAAAAAAAAATATGAAAAGAAATACGACTTGAGTGTGACTCACATACACTGTCGCAACCATGTGGCCGGAAGGAGAGGGTCCCCCTTGCCATTTACCTCGCGACGGGACATCAGCTAGGAAACCTGACAAGTACGGAACGAAAGTGAAGAGAGATGCTATAAGGTATGCAAGAGCACATTTGAGCACGTTCTTCTGCAGCCTAGAGAGGGATGGTATTTTTATATATGCGCAGCGACGACGTGGGCGGGCAGGCGCTTGCACAGGTGTGGAGGCTTCCGAAGAATTGTCAGAATCATATTCATCAGCATCAGGATGAATTGTCCCAGGTGGTATAGACTCCGGTTCTGCGGAAAGTGGAGAGTGTCTGCTTGAAGAGACAGAAGGCACTAAAAATGGGTCGCGATCGTTGTTCCGCACAGGACTGGATCCGACAGTGCCGTGTTGCGCATTTCTCCTGCGAATCCTACTTGTGGGACGCAGCTGGCTCTCGTTCTCCATGAGTTGACCGAATAGTGTCCATTCCCGGTCGTGGGCGATAGGAAGGGCTGAGTTACGAGAGGCATGGCGATTTGGACTCATGAGTTGGAGCGGTGATGAGACGCTTCGATCGATAGTTGGACGAGTCGGCGTAGACATGTTGCCTGAAGGATAGGCCGAAGAGACAAGACGTGGGAGAGAGTTATTTGTGACGATTGCTGGCACTGAGGGAGGTCTGAGTTGCCTTTGATCTAGAGGATCTGTGTTAGCTTCAGGAAATCCTACATCCACATCGTCCTGCGATGAGTGATCCATCGTGGTACCTGAAGAACCAGCTGAACGACAACGACAACGACAACGACAACGACAAAGGGTGTTTAGAACTTAAGGGACTACTGAGGAGATATTTTAAGACGCTTTTCCCTTGACGCGTCTGTTGGAGATCTGTTGTATTTTTACTGTGAGCGCCTGTAAGATCCATCGGCAAGATGACGCTTGTCAGCAACCGCAGCCGCAGTTAAGTATAAGAACAGCACCAAAAGTGATTGCGTCTGACATTCCGGTCTTGTGTCTCTTAGAACATCATGTTAATATCTCTTCTTCGTCTTCACGCAGCCCTATCGGTTCTCGCTGTTGCCTACGGTTCGACATTACCTCGCGATGCACCATCGGTCACCATCCCGTTACGGCGAAGAGCTCCCCGACGTACAACTTCTGCAGCACTGGCTAGCATTGCGGACAGAGTTCGACACAAGTATAACCGACCAACACGGTCTCTTGTCCGCCGGCAAGAGTCCGGCGCCGTGCTTATTACAGATGAAGATTCCGATTCCTCCTACTCTGGCGAACTGAGTGCGGGGACCCCACGTATGAGCCCACCTGTCGTTCATGTTCAAAGGCTCATACTTAGGCTACAGCTCAAAATTTTAGTGTTATCTTAGACACCGGTTCTAGCGATTTGTGGCTCGCCTCCACACAGTGTCAACAAGGTTGTGGTCGGGGTGTTGCCTTGTACAATCCCACATCGTCCAGTAGTTTCTCCGATCAAAATCAGAAAATATCTGTTACATACGGAAGTGGAGCCGTACAAGGTGACCTGTCTAGTGACACTGTTTCAATGGGCGGATTCTCTCTCCAATCTCAGACCTTCCGTGAGCGCCGCGTACAATCAGTACAGCTCCCATAAGCTGATTTGAGGTTAGTCGTCGCAACTGCAGTCTCCCAAGGATTATTGGACGGCCAGCTTTCTGGTCTTTTGGGCCTTGGATTTAAATCTATTGCGAACACTGGGTATTTATATAATGCACTCTCACATGAAACGTAAAGGATTGAGGGCCTTCATCAGCGCAACGCCGTTAGTCCAAGCGCTTGCAGGCGGTAATTCGTTTTCGCAACCTTTAATGTCTTTCTATCTCGAGCGGTGCGTATATTCTCAAGCTACCAAGTGTTACTACTTACACCCCTTCATCCCTAGCCACGATGAAGACTCGAACGCTGCCGCTAGTGCTCCCGGGGGAGTTATGACTTTGGGAAACACAAATAGCTCCCTCTTTACCGGTAACATAGATTTCGTGGATATTCCGTCCACCGTGACACCAGGCTTTTGGTTACTACCTGTGACTGGTACGTATGACATGCAATTTTTTTGATGGTCGTAACGCTCTCGCAAACTAGATGTTAGCGTCCAGGGCTCCTCGGTCCCTCTGAATTCGACTCCGAGCTCAGGATCGAGCTCTACGTCTCAACTTGCTGTATGCCGTACGCCCTCGTGTAATATGATACACTAACCACTCTGTTAAGGCCATTGATACGGGAACAACTCTCATCGGCGGACCGTCGGCCGCCGTCGCTGCTGTTTACAGCAAAATCCAGGGCGCTACACCGGGGACAGGTAGCCTGGAAACATACTGGGAAATTCGTGCGTTTCTGTATTGTGTATTTACTCAAGTGGCTCATCTGAAAACATGATCAGCATGCGGCACGGCTGTTGACGTCTCCTTCTCATTCGGCGGCGCCGATTCATGGCCCATCAATCCATCAGACTTCAACGTACCAGCAACAGACGACAATGGTCAGAATGTGTGCATTGGTGCTATTTTCGATGTGGACGGGCCTTCTACAACCCCCGGCGGTGGCCCGCCACAAAGGCGCCAGGGAAACGATCCTTCGTCAAATCCTGCATGGATTGTTGGAGACGCCTTTTTGGTAAATGTTGTGTTTCATGTATCATGGGAATTTTACTGATTAACACCTAGAAAAACGTGTACTCGGTTTTCCGTTTCAATCCGCCTTCGGTAGGGTTTGCGCAGCTCAACCCGTCGTTACCGGGAGCGGGCTCGGCGCCGGGTACTGGCGTAAATCCAGGAGGGTGAGTCCCATAGCTATTTATTGTTGGGACACACTGGTGTCTTATGTCGCACATTCCTATCATGTACAAAAGCCCTCCCTCCACGACTAGTCCCCCTGCCGCCACCACACTGCCATCGATTTCGGCTTCGTTTACTAACCCGTCTGCATCCTCTTCTAGCGCCAACAACAAACAACCCAACGCAGGGTGTTTGAACGCACGCATGATGGGACTCTTAGGGGTACTTGGCCTCGCCGTGGCGATGCTGGGTGTGCTGGGTGTTGCATAATGAATGCGTGCCTTTTCATTTCGGCAGCAATCATTTACGACTACTTATACCTGACGAGATGGATGGACGTCCCGCATTATGAACACTGTAGCCTAGTAAACACATGTATACAAATTTAATGCCCTAAGAACGATATGTATCTAATTGGGAAAGCTACAAGTAAAAGTGCCCCTAGTATACCCTTACCCCTATGCAATTTATCATACAAAAGTGTGGTCGTCGTAACTATGCCCATGTACAAGCGCCCAACACCATGACCGTTATGATTCTCCACCGCATTATTCGACGGCTCGCTGGTTGGGCTGTATGGTCCTTCTTCCGGGAGATTCACGTTATTGGCGAGGAGAACGTACCCCGCGATGGTCCCATCATCGTGTAAGTCACTAACAGGCGATGCACACAGTGAGCTGGCTCCTGACGGGCTGTGGCTAGCGTGTGCACCCACCATAACATGATGATCGACCCTGCTGTGCTATGTAAGTCCGTTTAGACCCAAGTTGGTGTTCAAACAAATTGATCGGTGTATATGCAGCCTCGACGTTCCCGCACAAACGGCCTTTACATTATTGGGCAAAGTCCAGCTTATTCAAGAATCCTATTGCGAACATGATACTCAGTAACACAGGCAATATTCCGGTCGACAGGAAGAATAAGGACAATCAAATTCTATTCAGCGGGACGTTCCATAGTTTGGCTGCTGGAGAGGTCGTGGCGTTGTTTCCGGAAGGCACAAGTTGAGCAATTACTTGAAGTCCTATTCTCTTCCATGGTAACCTTCTGGACGCGGAGGCAGGTTACACTGAGCCGAGGATAATGCAAGTCAAGGACGGCGCGTCGTGGTCCGCGCTTGAATTCTCAAAGTGGGCGGAGACAAATGATACTCATCGCAAGCCACTTTTGGTTATCCCCGCTGGAATTGTATATACGAACAAGTCCAAGTATCGGAGCAGTGTGATCGTTGAGTAAGATTCATGCTATTTATCAGCTGCTACTCGACTTACCTCCTCTAGATTTGGTAATGCCATCACACTAAAGTCGTTTGAAGACGAATTTTTGTCGCCAGAGCAGGGGAAGACAAGGTCTGCTGTTAAGCGACTCACAGCTGAGATTGAGTGTGAAATAGTCAAGCTAACAATCAACGCACCAAACTGGTATGGTTTCCACAAATCGATACTCCTATGCCTCCATTCATACCCTTATGTAGGGAGACCCTCTATGTAGCACGCATCGCCCGTGACCTTCTTTGGAAAGACGAGAAGTCAATAAAACTCGACGACTTTGTCGCTGTCTCTCAAACGTGGGACTAGTCCTCATTCTCTCGCGTCTTATCTGACCTTTCCATAGATTAGTCGATCTTTTCTCAACAGCCAAGCTCACACCTACATATGACAAGCTAAAAGACTCGCTTTTAACTTACTATTCTCTTCTCCGCGCAGCTGGATTAACCAACTCCACTCTTTCGGGTCTACCTCTCCCAGAAACGTTGAATCCGTCCCAAGTAACCCCCCTTCCCAGCCGGCTATCTACACTTCTGCTACTGTTACGCGATTCTTTGGCATCTCTTGTTCGTTTGCCGTTCTTCCTGATCCCACTCATTGTTCATCTACCAGTCTACGCCATGTCGAGGTTAGGCGCCCGTTTGGTAAAAGACGAAGAAGAGACGCAAGCCCAAAACAAGATTATCTTTGCACTTTTACTTTTGCTGGCGATCTACCCAGCGATGTTTTTCTTCCTGTGGACATTGTTTTGGTTGACTCCCATAGGAGCTATTATTGCTCTTGCTATGTCCTACGCATTTGTCGTATATCACGTGAAAATCGTGGATGACAACTATGAACAGTGCGTCATACCATACTAGTGATTATCGACGACTGAGATGAGATCCTATCAGTGCTAAGCAACTAGTGGCGGCCTGGCGTGTTCTCCTTGGTGTATGGGCGCCAAAATGGTGGGATCTGCCGCGCACCGCGGTAACAGCATACAAAACACCGCATATCCCGCCTGTAAGCGCCTGGATAGATAAACCTAAGACGCAGGAAGGCGGATCCACAGTTGCCCCCACCCCTTTCCCGGACACAACGCCCCGGCGCAAACGGCGTTTCGCGACAAGAAGGCTAATACGACATGTTCTCCGTGCGCGCTCGGAAGCTGCGCAGCAACTAGCTGGATTCCTTGTTGAACTTGAGCGCAGTGGGGGACAGGTCCGGGCATCGAGCCATCTCGCAGAAGCCTATGGTGGTAGGTCGGAGGGGAGCGTTCTTCAGGAGACACCAGATGGCGTGCGGATTAGTCCAGAGCCGCGTGGATGGAGGGATGCGAGAGAGGTGGTGCGTTTCCTCAAGGCCAGAGGCGCCAAGATAGGTGATTTGGGGGACCGGGTGGATGGTGATTGGGCCGCTGCGAACAGTGACGCCGAGGGTGAGAGCGGGGTAGGAGATGCGGAAGGGGAATTGAGCACAGAAGATGATCTTGTTTGGGTACCTTCTGGACAAGCCTCGTAGGACTGTATGGTCACATTTATAATTTCCATCTTCAGGTCTAGGGTACTAGTTATTTCTTCGTCTGATTGCCATTCACAATTCTTGGGTTCAGTTCACGCTTTGGATGAAGAGTACTGGACATTTCCAAAAAGTACGCGTGCCTTTTATGCGTAGATCATGTAGTTATAGATTGCAAGAACAATTACCACAATATATACCCGTTGTCGTCATTGTGGTTAAACCAACATGCCGCTAAAGAGCGATGAAGAATTAACACGGTTCCCATTCCAAGAGAAGATCACTTACGCGATACCGGCGGTCTGCATTGTGCTGGAAGGAGCATCAATAACAAGAATAACATCTCAGTTCAGAACAGAACATACGATATCTAATGAAGGGCTTATGGGTGAGTCGCGTTGAATATTGTCTCAGGCAAAGCACTTACAAAACCACTGATCATAGCGCTTGGCGCGGTCCTGGCGACAATGCGACTTCTGGACGGCGCGAGTGCACTCAACACACCTATTTGTATCCCCAATGAACCTATAATATAGGAAGCGATGCGTCACAGCCAAAAAGAAATCGAGATTTAAATCACGCTGGATGTAGGAAGAAGGCGTGCAGAATGCTGACCCAAGTTAGAGAAGCCGCATAGTGCGTAGCTTGCGATGGTATATGCACGAGGTGATAGCTGCGGGCCCTGGCTCATCATTGTTTGAAGCTGGGTGTAGGCAACAAATCTTCAATGGTTGTAGGTCAATGTGCTGAAGGCTGCACGAGACTAGGACAACTCACTCATTCGCGTAAAATTTGATTGCGAGCAGTCGTGAAACGGCTAGGATCTCAGGTCTTGGCACGCCTAGAAAACACAAGACGTTCGCAAATATGGCAAAGGTCTTGGGAGTCAAAGAGGTAGCCTATCTCACCCATGAAGAAAGTGACAGGGTAGAAAACATAACCAAGGAGCAGTTGAAGGGTGAGTTCATGGATCCCAAAGCCTCGTCCGATCCACGTCAACAACCCATTGATGGTGTATACCAAGGCGAGGACCGTCAGTACGTTGGCCCTGATGCCAAGATCAATGATTATGTCTCTAAAAAAGGTGGAATGACCCACAGGATCTGTCCAGCGACAATTAAGCCGAATGTTGCACCTCTGCTGAAAGCATGCAAGGCGTTCACGGGACGGCCATATTTGTCTTCAGCGCCACGATCGATGATCACGCGACCACGGGTTACTGGTTCGTCCAACTCCGGAATGCGCATTTTGCTGATCGCGATGGAGGCAGGAATGGACATCACACTGGAAGTGATCAAGTTTCTAACAAAGGAAGGGTACGTTGGTAATACGGTGGGAGTGCTACTGTTGTTGCTTACTGTGCTGGTACGCCTAGATCAATGTTATCGTTAATCGTGTGCGCAGAGAAAACGAGTGAATACGTACCAAGGGCAATATATGCGGTAAGCACAGATCCGGAGATTGTCGAAAACCCTGGGATGAACGAGAGAAGCTCCACATTAGATACACAGATGCCAAGGAACGTATATGCGTACCGCTTGCCATGAACAAGTGAATTTCACTCTCGGTGGCCAAGTCGACAAACGGACGGACAAGGCAAGCAGACTCGCCTTGACCAATCCAAGGTGAAGCGGCAGCTACCACAGCTTCTGCGCCAGAGATGTTCATGGTCGTAAAGAAGAAATATGCGCTTCAGAAAGTCAGATGGGACGAAATAAAGGTTGTCAGCTTTGGAAAGCAGCATACAATTTTTTAATGATGAATTGCATGACGCCCAACTAAAGAGACGATCAGCATCATAGCACAGAGAGATAAGAAGTCAACGCACGTAGTATAGCATCTGAACAAATGCGATGAAGAAAATGATCGCCGCCAACTAGAGAGCCGAAATGTCAGCTTCATGAATTCCAGACTACAGGGACATACAGTATTGACAAAGAACCTGGTGCTCAAGCGTTAGCGTTGATGAAAACAAGAGAAGAAATACTATACCAATGTTTCGCGATGGTGTCTGCATCGAAGAAGAACTGTGCAGCAGGGAATGCTTGTTCCAAGAAGTCCGATGCCAAAGTCGCAATCCAGTGGAAAATGCTATAGCCTGCGCCAGTCTTGAGCACGAAAAGTGCAATGACCTGCTGGAAAAAGAGGCCGACGATGACAGTTGGCCTTGCAAATCTTTCAGATGATACAAATATTCAATTCACAGGATGCGAACCGACCATGGAATGTGGTTGCGGTGCTTGGATGTCGCCCAAAAGCAGAATTGGAATACAAATAAACCGAAGACTGAAATGGCCCGGTCACCAAGATTAGTATTCGAGTTCTAGCAGAGTATCAGGGCGAAATTAGACATGAAGTGTCATGGAGAATCATATGCACGAACCGGGTCGATAGGGAAGCCAAACGCTGAGCCGAATATTATGCCCAGTAAGCAAAGCCATCCCATACCAAGTCGGACGTAGTATGGCAACGCGAAGAAATGCCGTGAAACAGTAGCTTCCCAGGTGGTAGCAACGGGTTGGAAGACTATCTTACTCGGAACAAATTCAAAGAAGATGAGACCGAGAAAGAACTAGACATAGAATCAGCTGCATGCACTTTGCAATTATTAAATCTGGAATCTACCCAAGCAAATATCGTCTGCACAATCCTTTGGAAAGTGATCTCCGTTAACCTTGGACACTTGAAAGATAAGGAGTGACACACCATCTATGCCTGGTTGCTGTTAGGACGATAGAGGATATCCACCAACCCAGAATGAGGAGTGCCAGAGCTCCTAAGATGTACGGTTTATAGCGACTACGGGGCGTCGGCTGTTTGCCTTCAGCCTCTACGTCGGTCAGGTCGCGCTGGCTCTTCTCGTCTGCATCCTTCTCCACATCATTGTCGGAGACATACTCTGGGGTCTGAGGTTGAGCCGGCGGGGGTAGCATTACTCCAGGCCACTTACAGGGCGCGAAGAGAGGAGCAACAAAAGTCGCGAGACTCGGCACTTATTTGAAGGAGTGAATTCCCTTATCAGAGTGGAGTGCCACCACATGCTTCTTCATCTCGGTGCCTGGTCCGTCCCGGAGTGAGCAAAACAGCCTGCAAGTTCGCACGGGCAACACAACCATAATTTGATTTTCGACCTCATGGTCCCGCCGCCGCAAGCGTTTTCTTTGGTTCAAAAGAGGGACAAAGCTCTGTCAATTACATAATTAGACGCGCATGCGAGCGACGCTTGGTCGGCTGCTCCGCTGCGAACTCTGTTCCTTGCATTTGGTTTCTTCAGCACTTAGTTATCTCCTTATGAGTAGCGTTCGTCTGGCTTTCCGACCAAACTACTGTCTGTCTGTTGTCTGGAACTAAGGTGGGACGTAGACGCAGCGGATGGACCCTGTCGCTCCATGGTTGTGATTGGACACAGACGTCTGGTGAGTCGTAATTAAATCCTAATGCACAGGACCTTAAGGCTTTAATGAGCTTGAAGGGCCTGTGCTCTCGAATATGGAGCTTTTCAACAACGTACTAATATTGAATATCACACTGTGAAAATAACGCCATGGGTAGCTTAGGCTCATGTGAAGTTGGCATCCGGAACTTATGAGAAATAGAATGAAGTATAGTCTAGCACACATTAATATTTCCGCAACGAATTTACTATAATTGAGGTTCGGATTCTTCGATTCCCTGGTTTCACTGCTGAGAATTATGCTACAATATTGTGAGTCATTACTTGGTGGACTCGGTTTCAAATAATACCCATTCGAAAAATACTTAATACTATCGTTGTTAAAATGTGTAGGTACCGTACGTGTACCTTGGAACTGTCTTCCTATAAACAGACTAATTTCCTTGGAGATTCGATGATAATTCGCCGCGCTTTTGAGATTTCTCAGGTTCCTCCTCAGTCTTGCTATCTACCATGATATTTCAAGGAGGGCCTCTTCTTCCTCCTCCAGATGACTTGACAATCCCCCAATTCATTTTGGACAACCATCATCCTCTGAGGCCAATTCGAAAGTCTGGCAGTGCACGGCTTGTAGACGAACCCACAGGTAAGTCATACGGCTTTGAAGAGATACGTACCCGTGTCCAAGGTCAGCGCGTTCCTATGATTACTATGGACGTTCGCTCTCATGGCCATGACCTAACCGAGTCTAGGTCTGGCAAGCTCCCTAAGGACGAAGCACGACATTCGTGAGTTGAATTAACCTCTAAGGAAGCGAATACTCATTTCCGAGGGTTGCGATAAGAGGACGACGACGTTGGTGAGTAGCGTAGTGACAATCGCAAGGTACTGGACATTAATGGACCTCCCGCATAGTGTGTTTGTTCAGCCAGAATCATATTGGTCTGTGCAATCTCTCACGAATACCTACACATGTTCTTACATGGTGTCTATTACCCAATTGTTCTATGGGCGACGCTCCGCTTGGGTGCTATCATAACGTGAGTCTTACTCCTTTCGTCGATCTTCTCTATCTAACGTGGTTTGTCATCCAGTGCAGCGAATCCTGCATTTAGAGCGGACGAACTAGGCATGATTCCCCGTCTTACACCGAGTTAGTCTCACCATTGAGGATTTGGCAGTTTACCAGCTTACAACAACACGGGCCAAGCTCATCATCACGAATCCAGCCTCGGAAGCTGTGGCTTTAGAAGCAGCTCGTACAGCCGGTATAGCCCACGATCGCATTATTCTTCTTTCGGGCGTAGCACCAGACCCATCTTCCGGCCTATCACGACTTGATGATCTTATAACTGTGGGCCTCCAAAGACCTCCATCATTCACCGAACGCAGATTGAAACCCGGAGAAGGCAAGACTAAGCTGGCGCTCCTCTCATTCTCTTCAGGTACAACCGGGAAACCTAAAGCTGTAGCTATTCCTCATTACTCCGTCATATCTAATATCCCTCAAATGGCTACGTTCCATCGTGTGGCTGACCCTACGTATGACGTACCGAGGGATATGAAACGGTTTCGTGTCGATGATGTTGCGAGTGGAGGTTAGCTATCGACCAACTTACCTCGAACTTGACGCTAAGACTTTCTCTATTTTTTAATACCCTAGTCTTACCCCTGTTCCGTGAGTTCTATTTCAATGGGGATTCTTAAGGTATTGATTTTATCTATGTCGTGTAGATATCTCTGGACTCCTTGTCAACGTGCGTCGCCAAACTAAACAGTTCTATGTCTTGTCTCCGGATTTATTGTTGTTTAGCTGCATTATATAGTTTTCAACGGGGTATCTTCAACCGTCGTTAATCTGTCGTCGCATGTTTACTGATTGGAGCTCAATCAAGATGACTCTCGTGCTTACGCCGAAATTCAATTTTGAAGGAATGCTGCGAAGTATCGTGCGGTACAAAATCACTCACCTGATGTACCCAAATTTCATATCACGCACATTCTACATGATTGCCTGACCGGCACTTTGTTTGATAGGCTAGTACCTCCTCAAGTTGTTCTCTTTTGCAAGGTAATTATTTCATTGGGAGTTCTTCGTGATCCAGGTGTTGATTCATACGCGTGGCCTCTAGCATCCAGCCACGAAGAAATATGATCTCTCAAGCGTACGCTGGGTCGTGATTGGGGCAGCGCCCCTCTCGCCAGAAGTGACCCTCCAGTTCCAGCAAGTATTACCACAGGCCGAAATTGGTCAGGGATTTGGTATGACGGAGACATGTACGATCGTGGCTATGGTACGGCCAGTACTCTTTCACTTGTTCAACTGAATGTCCATACCACTTGATCCAGACCCCATTGTCGCAGCGATTGGGCACCCCTGGATGCGCAGGCCACCTTCTCCCTGGCGTACGCGCCAAGGTAGTCAAGCCCGATGGAACTCTGGGAGGATACAATGAGACTGGTGAACTCGTTGTAGCAGGCCCGCAGATGTCAATAGGGTATCCCAACAACCCTCAGGCGTAAGCAGGTTTGAATGTGACCCATCGCCATCAACTGACAGTATGAAAGCACAAAAGAGACCTTTATTGATGGGTATGGCCTATTGTTGTTATTAGTGTGCCTTCACACATTTCCCCTCCAGATGGGTTCATACAGGAGATGGTGTCCTCATGAAAGAAAACGGAGATATGTTCATCGTAGACCGTCTTAAGGTCCGTGCCCTGTGTACTGTGTGAAAAAACCATTGTCTTACAGGTGATTAGGAAATATTCAAAGTACGAGGGTTCCAGGTTGCTCC
The DNA here is from genome assembly GCA_015039355.1 of Ramaria rubella. Lineage (NCBI taxonomy): Eukaryota > Fungi > Basidiomycota > Agaricomycetes > Gomphales > Gomphaceae > Ramaria > Ramaria rubella. The sequence goes on from MU134345.1 coordinate 323,051, forward strand.
AGCTGAACTCGAAGGCCACTTATTGGACCATCCGGATGTGGGCGATGCAGGGGTTATTGGCATCCCAGATGATTTCAGCGGGGAAGTACCCATGGCTTTCATCACGCTCAACGCGGACGCATTGCTGAGGGTGGCAAAAGACCCTGCGGAGGGCGAGCGAATTAAGAAGGCCATAATCAAGGTTAGTGCTACACACAATGAGCCGCCTCATGCCTCGTTTTACTAATATTCGGGAGAACAGCATGTCGCCGATGCGAAAGTACAATATAAATGGCTCGCGGGAGGCGTTGAGTTTATTGATTTCATCCCTAAGAATCCATCGGGTATGTGACGTCCATCTGGTACAGGACAGATCTGATGTTCTGACAGGCAAATTATTGCGGCGTTTTTTGCGAGAGAAGGCAAAGGAGTTGATAGCTCTGCGCAAACCCGCCAAAGCCATGCTGTAACCTCTTCCTTGTGCTGGACATTCTATTATTTATCAAGGAATTTTCAAGGAAGTGTCAAATAGTTGGAAATACAGAAAGGGAGACTTTGGATGGAAATTTCCTTGCATGCTCTTCTTGCTGGATATTCGAGTATATACGCTAAAGGTGAACAAAACGATGCGGAAATTGGTAATATTTCGGGGAGAGGAGCCGGATTTGCACACGCTCCGGAGGGTTGTGACTAAGCAGCAGATACGCGTGCGTGTCGAAACCACGGCCTCGGGTGCGGAGGAGGAACTCCACCACCCAAAGACGCTCAAGGAGCGGGTGGGCAAAGTCGAGTGACCCTGTATGGTGCTGAGTTCACAGTCGATTGTTACCACTCGGCATACCGGCCAAGGGCTTGATCTTATCAACTCGCTACTGTTCTAAGTCCCCCAGCTACTCATTATATATATCTGTTAGTGGCATTACAGTTCATGTCCAGGCTAGTCCTGACTCCTTCCTCATTTCAATGTAACACTATCAATAAAAAGGAAAATTTTAACTTCAATGAAACAAAACAGATTTAGTCAGAGTTTGAAAAGTCTTTTAGCGGTAAGTCACCACATTATTTAAGTCTTTACTGATTGGGGGGGTTTTCAGCCCAAAGTTTTTATCACCAGCATCCTGCTGGATGTAGACTGTTCGATGCTTAAGCGACTTGTTGAGCAGAGTGGTACGAGTGAACGCAAGTGCTGAGTCAGAACTTTTGCCTGTACACCATTACACCGAACTTATCTCTTGAAACCAGTCAAAGCTCAGGGACCTCGCCTATATAAGTTTTTGACCCAAATTGTGTTCCTTGCGCACTGACTCCCCCATGTTTACACGTTTACAGCTCATCATCTCATCCAGTACATTAAGCAGTTCAATTGGAACAGCACTCACACAACCATTTTCCAAACACTGTTATGTCTACCACCTCCATGTCATGTTCCCACATCATACCCTCCTATCCACGAACTATCTCTAGTTTGTACCATTTCTTCAAGTGTAGGTGCCCTGGCATTTCTTCTAGGGTTGCTTGAAGCCATAGGTCTGTGACAGCATGAGAATACCAGCAGTACTCCAGGGGATTGTAGCCAAGCCTCGTCCGGACCGTTGTCAATGCGATCAGGGCACTTGCCAAAATGGTAACAATTGACTGAGTACTGTATGGGGCTGGTCAGAACGTCATATCTAAGAGCATAGATTGCATAATCTGTGAGCCGGACATCAGACAATATATGTTGCTCATCCAGATTAGCTCCGGCTGATTCCAAAATCGTAATCTGTGATTATGGACTAGGCGAAGTGATTTGGACTGGTGCTGAGTGCGTATATCACTTAACCATAGCAGAATATGACATCAATTTGCAGGAGGGTATACACATTAATTTTCTGACAATCTGAGGATGAGAGCGCAATGAATTTGAAGATATTGTACTACACGAAAATTTAGAGTAAGCCTTGTTTTAAGATATCTATGAGTGCCATATTGCTGTGCTCTTGTGCCTCTCTGGAAAGACGCAGCTCATCTCTCATTGCCTTCACTTCCTCACACCTCAAGCGTGCCTCTTCATTAGCCCAACGATGCTCTTCAATGAGCACCTCGCTTGCAACATTCTGGTGCACTTGGTAGTCATGTTGTTTCTCCATGGAAGACTTGAACATTGAGGCCAAGAGGTCAAATCCTTCTTCTCGGCAACATTTGGCTGAGAGTCGTGGTTTGGAGGTGGACGATGAGTTTGAGGCAGGTGGTGAGTTCTCCTTCTCTGATCCATCTGAGTCCGATAGGTCATCCCATGGGCATTTGGACTTGCGTGCATGCCCCATGAGCATGGCATCACGAATGGCATGGCCGTGCGCGGCCTTGGCATCCTGAGCCTAGGCAGAGATGGGGTCATATCATCTTAACGGTAAGTCAATGACTTACCTCTTTGACTTGATCACGTTGACAAGCATGATACTTGACAGTGCCTACTACACTACAAAAGACGCTCACTGCACAAGCGCCTATCTTCATCAGCTTTCGCCAGACCATCATCTGCTGTGCTACCTCCAGTCCGCCAGACACATCATCTCCACACTCATTCTATTTTTCATCGATTCTATTTTCAATATGCCATCCAGCATTGCCGCCACCACGTCCCATGATTCGTTTCAGATGACCGCCAAGCCAGACATACATGTTGGACCACACATCGAACTTCCTAGTCGACGTTCTCCCCTTGATGTTCATTTGTCCAGTCCTCCTCCACAAGTCGCACATTGTCGGTACTATCCTCTATATGTCGAATCTCCTGAAGGTCCATTCCAAGTATTTCCCTCATATCCTCCTTATCGCATTCACGATTGCATATGGGTATTCGATCAAACCTTCCATGCTCCCTTCTATGTCATCGGTTTTGACCCAAACTTCGAACCAGTGAATGGTTGGCATCGTATTGTCCTCAGGAATAACTGGTACATCAAAGAGCATGGACCAGGAACAGAGATTTGCTACGGTTATGTGCCTAAGGACTTCGTCAAGCAGGACTCATCTTCGTTCCCTCTCTGGAGGAAATTCGTATCCAAGTGTCGTGATTGGTTCACATGTTTCTGAGTCGTCATCAAGTCACATGACTCACTTACTCATCTTCGGAGATATTTGACAAGCAACTGGAATCCTATTGGACGGCTATGACTCATTTTCTTCACATGACTCACTCGCTTCTTGGCTGTACTTCTATTTCCAATTGTTCCACATGGTCTATTGTCTATGACTCACTTCTATTCTAATTCTGGCTTCTATTTCAAATTCACTGCCACATTTCCCTTCATTTCTTCGACCACCTGACTCATTTTTCCATTTCCTTACAAACCACCTTCCTATTTTGGTTTTCTGCCTCTCACCGTTAGTCATTTCTCCTGTCTGCTGTCGACGACATCGTTGTATGGCATACTCGCATCGTTTGTTGTTCTGCTCATGTATATAAGGCCTGTTTCGCCTTAGTGTACCCCAATTCACCTCTTTCAGTTGGATTCACTCGTCTAAGTCTAAGTCTAAGTCTACTGCTACGTTGTCTACTACTACTACATCTACATCAAGGCCAGCTTTGTCAATCACGTGACATTTGCTGTTGTATCTCGTCTACGCTTACATCAGCATATTATGTCATCATCATCATCACTGCTATGTCTTCATCTTCGTCCTTGTTCTACTTTTGTCACTGCTGATAGCAAAGCGCACTGAGCCGAACACCAGTGTAAGTAGCCGTGCAACGACAACACTGCTACCCACTGTCTTTTGGATTCATTTCTGAGAGTAAACCAACAATGTTCCTCATCTAGGACCTGTTCCGCATGTCTCTTCATTGCAGCAACAGCATCTATGCATCCTGAAAGGATGGCAAACTTCTGAGGGTCGCTGTCTAATTCCCATCCCAGGGTGGATTGGGGGAATGCCGCTTTGGCATTAGGCTTCTGTAAGTCCACGAAGATAAATATAGTGGAAATGAATGTATATGAGGATGCTTACCCCAACAAGCTTGAGGACACTTTTGAGTTTATTCCGAACGGTTTCCCAGTCACGGCCTAGGCAGCTGCCATTGTCCTGCACCACCTTAAGGACCTCCTGCCACTTCTCTTTGGACTGGGTGCACTTGCATGTGAATGGGTCAATGTGAAGGACAGCATTCAGGAGTTTGTCGATATCACTGTAGGTGAATTCAGCACGTGCCTTATGTCCAGCTGCGTTTTTTGGCATGGGCTCTGTGTCTCACTGCTCAGTGGGGAGATCATCCATTGAGGGCTGTTGGGGCTCCAGCGGGTTGAGAGGAAGCATCAGTGGAACATTCATGATGGTTCCCAATGATGTGGCATGGGAGAGGCTGAGTACCTGAGGCGCATTAGCAGTTCCCAATGAAGGACGTAAGGGAGCTCATGTGAGGCCTGGTTCCAATGGGAGTGATGCAGGTGGTGGAGGATCTGAGTGTGGAAAGGGCAGGGGAGCCATTTGATTGGTGAGCATGTCCTGTGGGGGAGCTGGTTTGACAAGGCCAGATGGGATGAAAGAGCGTGCGTATGTCATGTCACCATAGAACAGCTCTGGTGGGATGGGTCCTTCAGGCCAGACATGGGAGAGTGTAAGCACAGTTCAAGCGGAGTCTGTTTACTGGTTATCCACTTCCACCATCTGTCCATGTCTGACTCAAAGACAAATGTCCCTCGTATGCGACCCAAGGCCTGGGACAAAAAGCTCAGGTCCAAGTTTGAGGATGTCCCAGTAAATGCCACCGATGAGAGCCAATGGTACAGCCTGCGGGACATGGCGATCCACTGTCTCTTCAAGGATAGTGACGGTTTTCAGGTTGCACCTCAACATATGAAGGCCGACTATCATGGGCAGCCTGAGTACACAATCTTCTACCTCATCAAGGCTGGGACCATACCCATCTGTGTAGTCAAAATCAAACCATATCGTGACCTGAAAAGACCTCAGGCCTGGGTACAGACTTACACCCAGGTCAAGGACCGTCTCAAGATCTTGGTCATGGATGAGCACCCCATCCCCACCTTGTACGGGCTCTCAGTCATTGGCAAGCAGTTTCTCATTATGACCATGAGCACAAGCACCGGCATCATCACCCTAGCCCTGAACCGCCATCCTGACACCATGACAGAAATTGCACCTGCCATTTTCTGGCGCAACCAAGTTTTGAAACGTTCAAGATACCATCGCCTGAATGAGATGGTCATGAATATCAAGCAACTATGCAAGGTCTACCCCCCTCGCATCATACCTGGAATTTCACTGGTGTCAGAAGAGGAAGACTCCAACACCTCTTCACTCTCCTTCCAGGACTCAGTGTAGAAGTCTCAGACTAAATAAGTGACATCCCCATGGCCTCACATCATTCTTGACACTGACCATCCTACAGTTGTTTTCCTGGGCAACCCGATATGCGTTTGGAATTGATGTTTTGTTGGAGTTCGCATGTATTGCCTGTGATGGGCAGATGTGTAGGTGATATCTCTTGTTGTTTTCCCCTCTGCATGTACTTTTTGTCATGAGTATAAATCAATGACATGCTTTTTTCTTAGCTTGCACACGCATGCTAAGAAAAAACATCCCATTTGACTCAACAGAAATGAAATCTAACATAATGTCTAGCTACTCTCGCCTGGGCCACGAACGAAAACCCAATCAACCTGCATGAAAATATTCCTCAAGTGTAGGTGGGTCGCAACCATAGCGAACTGATGGTTTGGGACCAGACATCCACATGCATTGGTCAAAAGCACGCCCACCCGATACATAACCCCACATTGGGTCCCCCAGATTCGCTGCTGCCAAAAGCAGTTCAATTGGGGCCAATCCTGCAGTACAAGGCCAAAGCAATGCTCAACAGAGATTCAAATCCCCCCCATGGCTGTGTTCCACACACATTGCTCCGGTGTAGGGGGTACAACACCCAAATATGGGCTCACCATGACTGGACTCACACCATATGCTGAGTCACTGTATACCTGGAAGTAGCGCCGTGCGGGATGGTCGTTCTCCATTGATCCTGGCTGTATTGCATGGGTCTCCAGGTACTCCAGGAGCTTGCTTTCAGCCAGGACTCCTGCTGGTGCACGGTAAGGACACAATAGATGTCCAATAAGCCCGTTCGGAATCACCATGCCCTGTTATTTCATCCCATGGCATTTTTTGTATCCCATATAGACCAACTCTTGAAATTCACCAGGGCAGCACGTTGGGCGTATCGTGCAGTCAATAAAACCAAAGACAGACCTGCTCAGTGCCCCAAAATCATGTAAGGCCTTAGCGCACTTGCGCAGGCGATGGGGATGGAGCAAACCACCACTATCCCAATCCAAGAGATGCCCCCACGTCCTGTTGATGAAGGCGGCCATTTCATTCACTATTTCTGAGACAGCGGCCTACGAGCGGTTGTATTTGGACACCAGAGCCCACTGAGTGTCTGGGCTGCGCAAATGAGCACAGAGGAGTGCAACGACTCGAGCGCGCTCGCATGGTAGCCCTGTTTCGTGATCAAAGGGTCTGGAAGTTCAAGAAGGTGTGAAAGTTCCTGTGAAGTAAATCTGTGAATGATTAGTCCATGACTACCTACCATCATAATATCCCAATCAAACTCACCTGAAGGCCCACTTGCAGTCTTCACATCCTAGTGTTGCCAGATAATGAGGTGTAATGCACTCTCCTCCTGTTTCTGGGTGGGGAGAGGCTGTGGAAGGGTTGTTAAGTAGTGCACCAGCCAGAAGAGGACTCATAGAGTCCAAGGGGATGAAGTCTGCAATTTGTGAAGTGCGCTGAGGGCGTCTGAGCACAGGAATGGTTGGAATCATGGAAATGGAAAGGTTGTTCAAAGTGTATAGAGAGATACAAGAAAGTAGAAGCTTGCGCCGTTTTGTATCCGATCGTGGGCGAGGTCGTCGTTCATGGTGGTGGTCGAGCATGCGTCTGTGACAGGACTCGCGTGGTCACACGTTGGGACTATCGCACACAGGCGCTAATATGAGGTGGAGCCAGATCCAGACTACGATACATAATCCGGATGAGCAACATATATTGTCTATCCAGCATCGTGACAATAATGCGTGACACATGGGTCATTGATGTGACATGTCTTATTGCGGTGGTGTGGAACTGCACCTATAAATAGACTACGTTTCTTGGAGATTTGGCCTATAGGGTTTATGCAGGTCTCGGGGAGCAGGCAAAGAACCCCGATTCAGAGGACGTTCGTTAAGACAGTCTGACAGCAAGCTCCCAGTATATGCTATGGACCCATATCATAAATCGCGCGAAAGGAAATTCACGGTCCTGTATATTTTATTTGGCTCCTGGACTGGAGTCATTTCGCCCCGTCTGGTAGATAGTCGTCTTCGAGCCTGTTCATCGTCCCCCGGGCAAGACGCTACCTGGCTAGCGAAGGGCAATCCAACCTACCAATTTCAGGCGAAACACGATGCAATCGCTGCAGAGAATAGCATATGCTTAGAACTTGGCATTGACGTCCTCAAAGGCGCAGTGAATGCCGTAGACGCGGCGATTTCGACCACGCTCTGCGTTGGCGTTGTCAACATGTTCAGGTACGTCTCCTTTGCGCGGAGCATTTAGTCATGGTTCAACTCACAGCGCATCCAGCTTGGGGATAGTTGGCGGTGGGATTATGACTGTGCGACTGCCCCCTGCATTTGCAGGAGACAACAACAGCCGCTGCGAATCCCACAATGTTCTCGCATGACCCCCCCTTATCGAAGTACGGAGGCTTGAGCGCAGGCCAGGGGGATTGAAGGACTTGGCAGAGGCACATCCCAGATGGGGCACAATACCATGGACTCGGAAAAGACTTATGAAGCCAACAACTCGATTGGGAGAAGGGTGGGAGGCTGCGGGAGGTCGAACGGGAGCTCCAGGGGCGCATACAAGTACGCAGGCCCACCATTTTGCTACCGATGCCGCTGAGCAGCAAGTACCCGTCATTCCCCAGAGACATATGTTCGGAAATCCCGACTGGAGCGCTATATTTGCTCCGCATGGATATGTCTTTCGTCAAGGCGATCTTATCCGGAGAATGAACCTCGCCCGGACTCTACATACCATTACGGAAGAAGGCGCAGAGGCATTCTACAAGGTGCTCAGATACGATATACGACCAGAGACAAGTACTAACTTTGGTGAAGGGCCCAATCCTGAATACTTTGCTCAAGAAAATACACGAGACTGGGAGTCCTCACCGCGAACGATTTTGCCCAGTATACACCAAAAGTCACTCCCGCACTTCAAGGCTCATACAAGAACCGGAGAGTGTATACTACGCAAGCTCCTTCCTCCGGCCCCGTTTTACTCCACATGCTCAACCTCCTCGAGTGCTTCGATGATAACGACGACATGGGTAAGGGTTTGAAGCTACACCGGTTTGTGGAAACAATGAAGTGTGGGCATCACATCACATTACTGCATTGTACTGAGAAGATGGCCGTGCTGCGAGGTATGGCCAGTATCACAGCTCGATAAAATAGATGTTTAAATGATTCCCTGTGCACCTAGAACCAAGATTTGTGACCCTACATTTGGCAATGTCACGGCGGGAAAGACTCTTATCGACGAAATCCTCTCCAAAGCTTGCGCGGACAACATCTTCTGGAACATATCCGACGCGAGTAAAATCCCAGTTTCTTGAGTCTTTAGTTCATTGTTGGAACCGTTACCACTCACCCACCAGAATCTTACAACCCTGTTTACGACACTATCACAGATCATGGCACGGTACTTGCGGTTGTACTTTACATACCTCGCAACAAACCGACTGTCTCGAATACTAAGTCGCACTCCTCATTGTAGGCACATCCGGCATGGTCGTATCAACGGTGAACATCCAATTCGGCTCCCAGGTCCTCGATCCTATCATTGGTGTGATTCCCAACCATGAACTCGACGGTTTTTCAACCGGGAGAGTCAAACGCCTACAGTCTCCATGTCCCAGTGAGCCTAGAAAGTTGGATAGCCTCACATTCCTGACTTCGGAGATGTAGATAATTACTCAGCACCGAGAAACATGTCCCCAGTGATAATCGAACACCCAGATGGATCTTTCTATCTTGAAGCGGGAGCGGCTGGGGAGTCCAGAATATTTAATGCCGTTGCAGAACTAATCCCAGGTGTCGACTCAGTGACAAAACATACAGCGTAGACGCACTACAAACCAAAGGGCATAATATCATAGATGGCGGCGTGACTGGCATAGGCGGTCCTGGCCAAAGATGGAAAGATATTCGATGAGTGGTTCGTTCGCCCTCTAATATTGGTCTCACAGCTGTGTCACAGCGGCGAGCGATTGGGGAAAGAATGAGCAAGCTGGTTACTGAGGTGATGTGGGAGAGACACGTCGAGGTAAAGAGCTAAGTATATACGCTATATATATCAGTGAAATAATATTCTATTTGGCGCACATAAGTATGATTTACATAATTTGCCGCATTTCTCAGGCCCCTCCTCAGTCTTGCTATATACCATGATATTTCAGGGAGGGCCTCTTCTTCCTCCTCCAGATGACTTGACAATCCCGCAATTCATTTTGGACAACCATCATCCTCTGAGGCCAGTTCGAAAGTCTGGCAGTGCATGGCTTGTAGACGAACCCACAGGTAAGTCATACGGCTTTGAAGAGATACGTACCCGTGTCCAAGGTCAGCGCGTTCCTATGATTACTATGGACGTTCGCTCTCATGGCCATGACCTAACCGAGTCTAGGTCTGGCAAGCTCCCTAAGGACGAAGCACGACATTCGTGAGTTGAATTAACCTCTAAGGAAGCGAATACTCATTTCCGAGGGTTGCGATAAGAGGACGACGACGTTGGTGAGTAGCGTAGTGACAATCGCAAGGTACTGGACATTTATGGACCTCTCGTATATAGTGTGTTTGTTCAGCCAGAATCATATTGGTCTGTGCAATCTCTCACGAATACCTACACATGTTCTTACATGGTGTCCAGATTACCCAATTGTTCTATGGGCGACGCTCCGCTTGGGTGCTATCATAACGTGAGTCTTACTCCTTTCGTCGATCTTCTCTATCTAACGTGGTTTGTCATCCAGTGCAGCGAATCCTGCATTTAGAGCGGACGAACTAGGCATGATTCCCCGTCTTACACCGAGTTAGTCTCACCATTGAGGATTTGGCAGTTTACCAGCTTACAACAACACGGGCCAAGCTCATCATCACGAATCCAGCCTCGGAAGCTGTGGCTTTAGAAGCAGCTCGTACAGCCGGTATAACCCATGATCGCATTATTCTTCTTTCTGGCGTAGCACCAAACTCATCTTCCGACCTATCACTACTTGATGATCTTATAACTGTGGGCCTCCAAAGACCTCCATCATTCACCGAACGCAGATTGAAACCCGGAGAAGGCAAGACTAAGCTGGCGTTCCTCTCATTCTCTTCAGGTACAACCGGGAAACCTAAAGCTGTAGCTATTCCTCATTACTCCGTCATATCTAATATCCTTCAAATGGCCACGTTCCATCGTGTGGCTGACACTACGTATGACGTACCGAGGAATATGAAACGATTTCGTGTCGATGATGTTGCGGGTGGAGGTCAGCTATCGACTAACTTCCCTCGAACTTGGCGCTAAGATTTTTTACTTCTCAATATCCTAGTCTTACCCCTGTTCCGTGAGCTCTACCACACTGGGAATTCTTGAGGTATTAATTTCTCCACTGTCATGTAGATATCTACGGACTGGTTGTGAATGTGCGTCGCCAACTTAACTAAACAGTTCTATGTCTTGTCTCCGGATTTATTGTTGTTTAGCTGCATTATATAGTTTTCAACGGGGTATCTTCAACCGTTGTTAATCTGTCGTCGCATGTTTACTGATTGGAGCTCAATCAAGATGACTCTCGTGCTTACGCCGAAATTCAATTATGAAGAAATGCTGCAAAGTATCGTGCGGTACAAAATCACTCACCTGATGTACCCAAATTTCATATCACGCGCATTCTGCATTGCCTGACCGCTTTGTTTGATAGGCTAGTACCTCCTCAAGTTGTTCTCTTTTGCAAGGTAACTCTTTCATTGGGATTTCTTCGTGATCCGGGTGTTGATTCATACGTGTGGGCCTCTAGCATCCAGCCACGAAGAAATATGATCTCTCAAGCGTACGCTGGGTCATGGTTGGGGCGGCGCCTCTCTCGCCGGAAGTGACCCTCCAATTCCAACAAGTGTTACCACAAGCAGAAATTGGTCAGGGATATGGTATGACAGAGACATGTACGACCGTGTCTATGGTATGGCCAGTACTCTTTCACTTGTTTAACTGAATGTCCATACCACTTAATCCAGACCCCATTGTCACAGCGATTGGGTACCCCTGGATGCGCAGGTCACCTTCTCCCTGGCGTACGCGCCAAGGTAGTCAAGCCCGATGGGACTCTGGGAGGATACAACGAGACAGGGGAACTCGTTGTGGCAGGCCCGCAGATGTCAATAGGGTATCCTAACAACCCTCAGGCGTAAGCCAGTTTGAATGTGACTCCATGATTATGAATTGAAAGTATAAAAGAACAAAAGAGACCTATATTGATGGGTATGGCCTATTGTTGTTATTAGTGTGCCTTCACACATTTCCCTTTCAGATGGGTTCATACGGGAGATAGTGTTCTCATGAAAGAAGACGGAGACATGTTCATCGTAGACCGTCTCAAGGTCCGTGTACTGCGTACTCTGGAAACAAACCATTGTCTTACATGTGATTAGGAAATATTCAAAGTACGAGGGTTCCAGGTTGCTCCGGCTGAACTCGAAGGCCACTTACTGGACCATCCGGATGTGGGCGATGCAGGGGTTATTGGCGTCCCAGATGATTTCAGCGGGGAAGTACCAATGGCTTTCATCGCGCTCAACGCGGACGCATTGCTGAGGCTTGCAAAAGACCCTGCGGAGGGCGAGCGGATAAAGAAGGCCATAATCAAGGTTAGCACTTCGCCGCCTCCCGTCTTGTTTTACTAATATCCGGCATAACAGCATGTTGCTGATGCGAAAGTCCAATATAAATGGCTCGCGGGAGGTGTTGAGTTCATTGATGCCATTCCTAAGAATCCATCGGGTATGTGACATTGATCTGGTATAGGACAGATCTGATGGAGGCTCTGGCAGGTAAATTATTGCGGCGTTTTTTGCGAGTGAAGGCGAGTAAGCTGATAGCTCTGCGCAAACCCGCCAAAGCCAGGCTGTAACCGTTTGCCTGAGCTGGACATTTTATTATATATCAAGGAAGTGTCAAACAGTATACTTAGAATTATGAACTGTACCTAAGCAGTAAGTGATTTGACAAACGTAGCTATGTAAGGAGACAAAGGTGATGAAAGCAAAAGCGAGCTGGAACTACATGGTGGGTACTATATGGGGCGATCAGATCTGACTATGTGATGTAATAATGAATAAGAGGTTCATGAAACAAGCTTAGGGAAGCTAGAAGTTAAAATGACCCTAGCGAAGCGATATCAATGCAGAACTCGAAGACACGACCGCACTACTTTTAGAATCTGTTACGGTCTAAGTGTCAAGAATATGCACATTTCAGTAACTCTATAAACGCGGACGAGAAGGGACTCACAGAAGAGGTCGAGGCTGACGATGGTGTAGCCAATGATTTAACAGGCTGCGCTTGAGCCGAGGGAACTGGCGGCGAAGATGCCTTAGGCGATGTCGCAGGAAACACAGAACCCAATGACGTTGAGGTCTCAATAGATGATCGTATCGCGGCACTGGATGGTGATGCGGATGCTACCATCGATGATACAACCTTCTTCTACGCCAAGGGAAAGAGGGGTCAATAGCTAACAAAGATAGAGGGCAGACTGAACATACGAGTGAGGGAAGGGGTAGGTCAAGGAGATCACCGAGATCAAGCATATAGCTGAATAGAATAGACAGCTCAGTGCGACGTAAAATAAGATAAAAGGAATGGGCTCACAATGTAGGCACACTAGCCTGGAATATTTGCAACCAGGGGACGGTATATCCCCCTTGGCCCACTCTGAATAAGCACGTCTCAAATGTGGTACTTTGTCAAAGACGGTTGAATTGATCACGCACTGGACAGTTTGAGCAGCGGCAATATCCAGTATACCCAGTGGTATGATACTAAGAGAGTTGAGTGCTCCTTGTACCAATAGCACGTTATCAAACGTGCCACTGTTTGCTGTTCCTCGAGCAGGAACAACGAAATTGGTAAAAGCTTGGTCGAAGTGTGCAAATATTGTGCCATTGACAGACCCATCAGATTGTACGAAGTTGATAACAAGATCAGAGTCTGTGGGGTTCACCACGTCAAAATTGACAGAAACAAGATTCGTCACCAAGCTAATTAGTTAAGGATGAGTGCCATAAAGCCCGTTAAGTATGCAAGGGCCCACCTATCTAACGTAATAAATACGTTAACTTGAGACAACAATTGTGCACCAATGCCTGCCATTGGACGTAAGCACATCTCCAAACTAAGGACATATCATAGCATTACCCTTCAGCGAGGTTGTCAAGGCCACACCCTCTAGCGCTGGTTGTAAGGAGCCAAATGGAGAGCTGGCGGAGTCGCCTTTGATAGTCAAGGGGATATCGCCACTGTTTGTAAGGAAAGAGGTTAGGAAGCTCTGCGCTACAGTATCATTGGGATTGTTGGGCATATAATGGAATTCAGCTAGCGTAGGGTTTTCTCCTGGGACCAAATTGAAGGGCTTAAGAGGTAACGTTAGTAGTAGGAGGAATAATGACCTCAGAAATAAAACTTACGTTGATAGCTGCACGCCCAAGCTGTTTAAAATCTTTGGTTACTCGTGTTTCAAACATGCATGTAATCTTGACCCACTTGCACATCCTTGAAAAATACCGGCAATGCGATATCGGTCGTAGCCAAGCTAATGTTAGAAGGGTTTTGTAAAGTCGTCTGAAGAGGCGAGACTATGAATTGGTCTCCGTTGTCACCGCCACTTCCTGTGATTGAGACATTCCCCAACACGGTGGTTCCACCGAAGGCGTTGATGCCTTTGATAATAGATGAGACATTGAACGGAATGCCAGAAATACTGCCAAAACGTGGGCATCCGTTTGTTAGTATTAACAGCTCACGAAAAGACAACTCACGGCACATCTCCAATGGCTGTACGTCCCACAACATCAGCAGTTCCTTTAAGTATGGTGTCCGCAGCGTCTTTATCGGTCACTTGGGCAAAGAACGATGCGAAGGCGCCATTGTTCAAAGACTGCAGACTTTGGTTTTGGAACATAATCAACAAGTCTGCCACGTTTCCTGTTGAGACGCCACTGTTCGTTTGTGTGGTGGGAATTTTCAACTGTGGGACTGTGGTTACAAAATAATATGGGGGACTACAGTAAACTCACGGAGGCAGCGTCAGCACCATTGAACGAAATGGTAATATCTTCGCTTGCTTGAACCACCTGAAGAGAGAACCCAAATGGATTCTGGAAGGTCGCCAATGTCGTCTTGGAACTGGTCAATGGCTTAAAGTCTTCGCTTTGTTCGGTTAACTGAAGTTCAAGATCTTCAATGGTGATAGAATCAATAATCTAGGGGCGCAGGATACATAAGTATAATGTAAATCTGTAATTGTGCGTTAGATTACCTGGAATTGCTGCCCGGGTAACGTAACTTCCAAAGCCAAGGTCTTGAAGGCAGTACTAAGCCAAGACACAGTTTGACCCTGACCGCTGGGATCAATCGTATCGCCTTGAACGGTGAGGGTTTGATTCTTTCCGGCCAGGAAGTCTGAGAAAAGCATGCCAATGGTACCAAGATTGCTACCACTTTGCGGAATAATGCGACCGTTGAGATGTTCAGTAGTCGTAACACCAGCAGTAAGGAATAGGTTAGTTCCAGTCAAGGCTACCGTGAATTCCATCAGCTGAAATAATGATGATTAGGTTGTATATTAAGCGCTTACGACCGACGAGAACATTGTTAAAGAATGAACTGAACGAGACCGTCCCGAGTTGAATGCCAAGTTGTCTAGGGACAATTGGGTGAGCAAGTTACAATCGTGAGGCTCTCCTCTAAACTTACGCAGGAGAGGGGATCATACCGTCAGTCGAGATTGTAATACCGCCAGCAGGGTCATCGCCCGGCAGTTTAAAGTTGCTAATGGTAACTCCAGGCAAACCATTGAATGCCTTGAAGGATACATTTTTCGACAGAGCGACACCATCAAAGATGGTTCCTAATGCTGTAAGACGCAACCTAGAGGTCGAGATGGTCCATTCGAAACTTGGGCTATGCAACAAAAATGTGGCGAAATCTGTAAAACTAAATAAAATGACATTGGTCAGCGCCTGACTGTGTTAATACGCGCACATCCTTACGCTGCAGTATCCGTAATTGTCAAGTGGCCTTGGCTTTTAAGATACCATTAGATTTGATCCTTTGATGAAGAAGATTTCACCCACGTCTGGTAGTCTGGGACACCGACATTAGCTGCAGCACAAACCGGAGGCAATGTAATAGTGGCGATATCTTGGCCCTGCCAATTAACCCTATGGATCACTTAGCGCTTCCCACACAAAGGCTTTAGAAAATTCAACTCACGTGACTGGGTCTACAAATGTTATTTCTGCATCTAGAGGACCTGTTCCAGTAAGCTGTCCTTGGAGAGACAAATCAAAACCATCTTCGGAAATATTTCTAAGAGACATGATCAATACTAAACACGAGTGAGATTGAATTGGCATACGTGATATTGGCAGTGTTGAAGCTCAATATTGCTTGATCGACGAGAGTCTGTACAATGGGCGGAGAGACAGCTCCTATCAAGAACAAAGCTGTCTTATCCGTCTGGTGCGACGCTGTTAAGGGTCATATACGTATGGAGCCAAACATAGAAGCTTACGATTGCTGGAACATTGAACTGTTTGAATGCCAACTCGGTCTCGAAATCATCAAGTTTCACAAGCGAGTTAACATCCAATGTAACCTCGAGCCCAGCAAGGGAGTTCAAAATGGCGTCGTTTACATCGAACTGCTGTCCGCTGTATACGCAAAATGGGTATGGGTGTTTCAATCTCAAGCGTAGCAACCTACCTGACACATGTGGGGGAATTGGGATCCACCGTCGCGACAATCTGAAGTTCTGACGTAAGGTTTTGAAAGAAAGCGTCACAAATAGATAGGTATATTACCGGGGGATGAAAATCAGTATTTGAGAGTACAATCTGGAACAATTGAGTGAGAGGCCCGAGGTCTACACCTTTCTGCGATGATCGGATAGAGAGCAGTTGGATGATAGTTGCAGGATCGAGGTTGAATTTCAAGGGGAGGCTTGGCGACGTGATATTAGTATGCCCATTCGCATGGATGGGGTTTGACGAAACATCCACATGATCAACGGTCCCTAAAGTGATGCATTGGGATAAGAGAAAACAACGGAATGCGATATATTCTTACCCAACGTCAAATTTTCGAAGATAGCATTTGCGGTAATAACGAGTAAATTGATACTGGCTGTGAATGGATTCGACAATACAACCGCGGCGAACGCAATTCCCGTCTTAACGATGTCTGTGGGAAATTCAATGTTCGTGGCTGTAATGATATTCTGATGCAAAGCCGGTATGTTAGCGTTTAGCTTAATCTGCTCAAGTGCTGGGACCAGCGAATCAACAAGAGTTGTGTCCGAGGAGCCAGTGATTACAGTTTCAGAATTAATGCCTTGAAGGAAATTCTGTAAAAGCGTTGTTCCCGCAGCCTGTGCATCACCTTGGGGTTGGAAATGAACGTCTGTGGATAACATGAATCAATAAGCACTTAAATGAAACTATAATTTCAACAAATCACCTGTCGAATAATTGCCGGAGCCAGGGACAAGTCTTAGTCCAGACTTAAATATATATATATCAGCATGGTCTTGAGCAAACAAGCATGAAATCTTTTCTCACAATGTCAACCTGACCGATGTTTTGGTTTCTGTTAATATACTTTGAGTCTTGGCGACAAATAAGTTAAAATCATACTCACTCAAATATCAGCATAAATGCGACATCTCCCATAGCGATGGTGAGATTACTGAAGCAATGGGTTAGATAAAGGGTCAAAAATAGGACCCGATGCGTGCCTAGGATTCGTGAGAGTCGTTGTGACCTTGATGAGAAGGAAGTCCGAGAATCCGTGGTTTACGTCGAGGTTAGAGACCACAGCCGGTTTAGAGTTCAGCCCATCGAGACCAGCAATGGTAGTTGGCACATCAAAATTGATACCAGTGAGCTACCAAAGTACATAAGCGAGAACTTATAATTGGACGATCAAATGCAAACCGAAAGAGTTCCGATGGCAGTGGAGGCATCAGTATTTGCTGTGCCGGTCAACTGGAACGATTCCGAAGTAGACACAGTGGTTTGAGCCAAAAATTGCTGGAAGACCAAGTGTTCATCTTCAAAAACGGCGAATGGAACACCGCTGAAGGTCAGGTGGATGATACGAGCGTCCACATCTGTTTCACTGGGACCTTTGGGTATAATAAGCTCGGCAAACGATTGACCTTGCGAGGACGTCGTGATGTTCTGCTCTAGTGCAACTATATCAATTGGGAATGCAAAAGGTATTTGGAACGCGGCGGTTGCTGCATTAGAACTAGTGGAAGGATCATAGGCGGTGCCAGGTGTGAAATCGAGTTCCAGTTGCTCAAGTGTGATTGAGTTAATGATGTTCAACGGCCCTCTAGCAGGTAATACGGTAGCTACTTGAAGGCTTTTGATGGCATTGTTTAGCCAAGAAACCTTGATCAAAACATTCAGACATAGATCACGAATAAGTCAATTTGGCGCCTACGTCGCTGGGTCCAGCGGTGTCACCCACGACAGAAACATTGGTCGACTTGCCATGTATGAAATCAGTGAAAACCTGGGATACTAAGTTGTGCCTGTTCAATCATTATGTCTTCTGCCCAACTAAACACGTAGTTCACCTGTAGCCAATGCGGAGTCCGAATCTTGATGGATAAGACGGCCGACCAAAGGCAGCTGGAAAGTAGCTGCCGCGCGCATAAATATTGGAAGAGGGGGGATATTGATATACACATACACAGTGGAACGAGGGTGAATGCGCCAGTTGACGAGGCAGGTCCCAAAAATGTCTGTCCTACAAAGTTGTTGAACCCAATGGTACTGAGTTGCACACCGACTTGAGATGGCTGACGTGCGGCAACCGAGTCAGCATTGTGTTAGACGGCTGTGGGACTACTGCGCACGTTTGTAACAGTGGTCTGTAAGGTAAGGTGAACACCCCCAGCAGGGTCGTTGGAGGGAAGATCGAACGAGTCGATAACGACACCATTCTTCAGACCGTTCATACCTTTGAGTGTCACAGACTTCTTGGTCAATGCAACTCCCGGCACGTCGATGCCTAGTAGAGATTAGCATCACTCGATGATGCGGGGAAAAATAGCATACCAAGGGCAGAGACGGTTAAATTCTCCCCCGCAATATCCCACACAAAATTTTCTTGCGTCAAAAGCGTCTATATCTTTGTGAGCAGTATTCTAATACCTAGACACGAAGTGTCATACCTGAGTAAAAGATGTGAGTCGACCAACATCCGCGATTTGGAACGAAGCGGAAACATTAAGCTGGGCACCAACATCGCCTTGATAGGGGTGTCCATAAGTTTAAGAATGGAAGGTGCTCAAGTGCGCATACCAGTAACTTTCACAGGTGGCATTGCGATACTACCTAATGCTTCTCCATCCCACGATATTGTGAGGCCCCGACCAAAATCAATCAAGGCATCAACTGATTGAAATATATTAGCTTTCGGTCTTTCGGGCACAACCTCCAAACTTACATGGTCCTGCACCAGTTATAGAGCCAGTGAGCTGGGCGTCTATCAAGCTAGTAAGTATACAAACAAGTCTCATTCTTTATTTTTACCGAAAGTGTTCTCCTGGGGATTGCTAATGAGAACCGTATCGATTCTGAGGGTACCCATCAGCTAACAAAAACAAAGCGAAGGGGGTATACATAACTCACGCCAATATCGACCCGGTAATGATTTTTTGAACAATGGGTTGCGCAAGAATTGGCAGCAACAAGTTCAAACTTTGATCAGTTGACACAGGGACCGCAAGCTGTGTGAAATCGAGCGACGTCGGATAGTCACCTGAGACGTATTACTATTAGCCTGAGTATGGCGAACGACAAATGAGACAGTGAACACCGATCGACACCGCACTACTCAATACAATGTCTGCTTGCAGCTGCTTGAATGCTGTGTCCACGAAATTGGGCAGATTGAAACCTCTACAAAGACGAATAAGAATGCAACTTGTAGAGACAATAAGTGAAGCACTAACGTAAATATATTTGCCCTCTTCTCGTGCCTTCTTTGCACAACCTTGCCCCCGTCTTGATCTGTGCTCGCCACATATTGAATCCCTCCTATCGAAACAATCTCATCGAGCTGGTCTGTGGATTGGCCAGCCTGGACAGCCAACCGACGAAGCAGAGTAAAGATTGTGGGTGGGTCTAAGTTCATGTCAAGATCGAGTGTAGGAGAGGTGGTGGTCGAGTGGCCATTTGCAGGGAAATTCGTGGTTGTTTGGATGGTGCCGAGATTGAGTCCATGTGACATCACGGTAGAATTGATGTTGGTGATCATCAAATGAGCAGTAAAGGGATTTTTGAGGTTGACAGTAACATGTGCTAGGTTATTTTGCTTGCCGGTGGTCGGGAGAACTGAAAAGCAATGTGAGCTGCGTGATGAATAGCGTACGAAATACAAACACACTCTTCAGAGTGCTGCTTTCGAGAAGACTAGAAGTCAATGCAGGGAGCGTAGTGCTAATGTTGAGGCTCTCGAACGCTTGCAGGAGTGACTGTACATTTGTACTGCCGCTGAACCCCACAATGTCAAGTAACACATCCTTGCCACCTACAAAATCGTTTAGAGTCTCCAAACCTTGTGGACTATCATTGGCCTAAAGACAAAGCATCACAAATTGAGAAATCCAAATTTAAAATATTATGCGCGGCATACCACAAAGGCACTTGTAGCTGCCATCGTATTGTTTCCCATGGCCAAGGACAGGTTAGGGAGTAAAGTGGTTCCCAAAATCGCACCATCCCGTATCAGCTGCAGGGCTAAGATATCACTTTAAGCTGTGGGATTCAGCCACTTGAATGGAACTTACTCAAGTCACCAGTGTTCAAATTTAAGCTTGATGGGTTGAAAATCGACACTATCCATTCAAGAGTCAAATTTAATTCGCGCACCAAACGATCAGGTCCCGCACCATTGATGTTCAGGTTGATATGATCACTTGTCCCTCCCACGACATCGACACTGTCAATGATCGTGCTCCCTTGCAAGCCGTTCAACCCATTCAGTGTAGAATTAACATTGAATTTGATCGGATCGAGTGTGATCTGACCAATGGGCAAGTTCGCTATTGCCTTAGAATTGCCCACTAGTTGGAATGTAGTGACCCTGCGGTAAACCTCGATTAGCGCCGCTGTTGCACTTTACAAAGCCATCAAGGCCGCTAAAAGTGAAAATCTCACTTTGAGTCTGTTAACTCCTGGTCTGGTCCCTGGGATTAGCTGCACAGAAGCGATGACTGGGGGAGACGTACTGAAGGCGGAAAAGAGAGCATGGGCAGTGTCAGGAACTTGCAGCAGACTTTCAGAGAGTGTAATGTTGATATTTCCTTGGGTATCGTTGGGGCTTATCACTTGTACAGACGAAGTGGAAGCACCCAGTGGCTATAATGCCCATCAAGATAAGTTATCTGAAGCATACAAAGAGATGACTAACCGTGGATAAAGTTGCGATAGCGGAGCCGTTTTGCATGATGGCAAAGCTGTTAGAGATCTGGCCGATACTGAGGTCGAACCCGAAAGGCAGCTCTACACAGAGCAGACGGCATCAGTCTCATACCCGGCGACGGCACGCGACTCGACACATACGAAGGGCTGCGTGAACTGCATTACTTGTGGCGCCTGGGCTATATGCTGTCTCAGGCGTGAAGTCCAAACTCAAAAACCCGATGCTAATCGAGTGGATTGCATTCATTGGTGAGAGGGTCTGGAACGGCACGGTTAACTGGAGCTCCTGGAGACCCGTAGAGAGCCACGATATCTGGCTACCGTCGGCCTGTTCTGTAGAGACGCCTTGGGCAATGACAGGGGCACTGTCGCCATTAAGATAATTGGAGAAAAGTTCACCGAGAACCTCGAGGTCCGAGGAAGACCCGTTATGTGGAACGAGTCGACCGTCGAGTGCGATGTCGTTCTCGCCCAGAGACTACGAAAGATAAACCTGAGTACGCAAGTAGAGAGGCGAAAAAGGACATACAATGACGGTATCGTTGTTCATACCTTGACCAAGGAAGACGCCCTTATAGGTCAAGTTGAAAACGGTATGACCTAGGTCAACACGAAACGGGCTTTTGGTTTGTTAAACATGTGAGCTACCGATGAAAGCGGTGCACAAGGTAGGACAATACCTAGAGTTGTTCAAGCCTGTCACAGCATTGAATGTGATCCCCCCAGCAGGATCGTCACTTGGCAGCTGAAAGACGCGTCAACTTCGAGAAGCAAACGAAAACAAATTCTCACCTCAAAACTAACTAACTTCACGTTGCTATTAAAATTGTTGATCCCTTTGCAAGAATCACATGTCAACACACAGCTCACAGAATCCACAAAAAAAACCGCACACCATTAAGCGTTATATCCTTGGAAAACTTGATCCCCTTAGCCTGTGGAAACTTGACCGCGTTTACTTTCAAGTTGTTACTTGTGAGGCGCCAAGTGAAGTTCTGTCGTGTGATCATCGCGCCCGTGAACTCGCCAAAAGCGGTCTCATTACTGATCATGAAGGTGGTATTCTGGTTGATCATCGCCCGCCTATTGCTTGAACGTGCTTCTAAGGGCTCAAGACTCATGTTGCCAAGAGGCGTGACGTTTGAGGAGCTACCCGTGCCACTTATCCATGCAACCTGCGGGATGTGATTGGTAAACGCGAGGAGGCTGAGGGAAAGACATGAACCTGGATAGGCTCTGTGAACGCGATCTTAGCGTTGAAAATGCCGGTGTGGGTGACCTGAATACGAATGAGTGCACTCGGTACAGAAAACCTCATATGGTCTTACCAAACCCTGGAGCTGTAGTTGGAAACTATAAGGAACCATATGTTAGAGTGTGTCTGGTTATGAAATAGATCCCAAACATACGATCCATTTTGAGGCTGAAGGATGGCAACCGAGTCGATGTTTAACACGGAACGGTTGACAACGAGCTGCACAATAGCACGAACGACAGGGAACAAGAATACAAACAGTAGGATAATACCCAAGACAGCTACAATGGACTGAATGATGATAAACTTGCGCTTCTTGTAGAAGGGGGTGTGGGACTGCTGAGCTGCAACCCCCGCCTGCCCCCCTGCCGCCGCACTCGTACCAGCGGGGGGGTCTGCAAAATAATAGCCGGCTGGTACTGCACCTCTACCTGAAAATAGTATTAAAGACGCGTCAGAAAGTACCAAAGACGCGTGAAGATGGTATGGGTGAAAATCACACGCATATACGCACCAGCCAAGGACGCATCAGAACCGTGCGCACTTTGGATCTCACCCGCACCACTGCTTCGCCTTAGATTCTCGCTCATTTGCGGAGTGGCCATGGCAGGTGGGGGGAGAGGGAGGAGGGAGGAAAGGCAAGGGGGCTCTGATCATTTTAGAAGTCTTTCGTTTTCTTCAAAGAAAACCTGGGATGATGAGAAAGCCTATAATCACGGGGAAAAAAAGGATAAGTACAGAAGTTAACTGGGCCAAATAATAGTGTTGGCTTCCCGGGAGGATCTTTATATTTAATTTAGTGGAGCTCTCCGTCACATGCCCATGCTAATATCAGTATCATTGATGGCACTTTCTCCAGACCTACATAGAATAATCTGAAATAGGTAGCAGGTAGACCCGGTTACAATTGCAGGATAGCTGCTAGTAGGCGACTTCTCTGAAGGCTGAAGAAGACCTACACGGAAGTTTCCAGTGAACCATGTGCTCCCACGCGTATCCGGCCTCTTCTAGCCTCTTCTGGATCCAATCACTTTCAATCGACGGTTCGATACCGAAATAAACATAGAATAATACACACAAACTATGCATTAATATAAAAACACAGGTTAATACCCAATACAAAAACAGCAGTATTCCGTCATCCGACACAAAAGCTTCACCAAGGGAGAGCATGGATAGATCGATAGCAAGAGGCAGAGGTGAATGTGTGGAAGTGGATCCAATGAGAACGATGCTGAATGGAAATATTAATGGGAATCGAAAATCCTCATGTAACCTTTGTGGGCACCCAAAATTCCTCCACATGCCCGTTGACAGGCGTCGTCCGCGCGACCGAACCTGTACCATCTGAGGTCGAAGAATCTGCCCGTGCAGGTGCAGCTCCTCGAGGTCTCTTTGCTCTCGTTGAATACCCCATGGGACTTGTCTCGTTCGTCGAAGGCGGTGGCATTGCATCCCCATCTAATTCCATCTCAACCCTTTCCTTTGGCTTCCTTGATCGCTTCGCGGCGGGATATGCACCATCTCCGTCGGCCTCTAACGCAGTGACGCCCCTTTTGCGCTTCCCGGCACCCGCGCCTCGTCGTCGCTTTGCAGGACTTGGCTTCTCTTGTGGCACCTTCGCGATAGTCACCAGAGACTCCGTATCTCGCACCTTTGGCGCAGGCCGTCGCGTACGCGACGAGCTGCGTCGTCCGGGCTCCATGGAAGGCGGCGCAAGTTGAGAATTGATACTTGTAGTGCTTGTACTGCTCTTCAATGCCGATTTAGAAGTACCAGGACGTGACAAGGGGTGGTAAAGGGGGCGCGGAGGGCGCGGGATCATCACTGGGCGATATGCCACAGGTATTATCCGCGTCGCGTGTTTTGTAACAGTAGCTTTAACGTTGGAAATGGCAGCGGATGTGGGCAATTTCGCTGGTGGTGATGATGTGGTTATTGTAGCTGGTACAGGTGCTGATACCGAGATGCTTCGTGATGCCGCCGCCACAGCTGCCGCTTCTAATTCGAGTGCGGTATTGCGCACAAGCAGCCCGACGTCTACTACGCCACTCCCAGGGGACTGATAGGTGACGACAGGTTTACGTTTACGCGTGGGCTGCGCAGGTGTATGAGTATATCTCTGCGGGAGGAAGTCCTTAGAGGCCATAGAGAAATGTGTAGTGTTGCGGAGGAGTGTCGTTGTTCCCTCCATTGTGTATAATTGCCTTATGGTGTGCTGGGTGAGCAAAAGACACGCGCGACCGACTCTAGTGAGTATGTGAAGTGCGAAACGGCGTGTGTGTATATGTATAATTGCTAGAGGAGTGTGGGGGATTCAGACAACCTTGCACCGACCTGCTGGCAGAGGTGCAACGTAGCAGGATGTGTGGACCAAGCGTATCCGGTGTCCACTAAGCTGCACGCCTTCCTGGCAGCCGGCGCTTGTCCTCCTCTCCTCGTGCCGCCATATTACATACAGTTACATAAGAATCGAGTCCGCTTATGTACACAGACTTTAGACGCCTAGCAGCTGATTACACTAGGTCTAAGTAAGTCAGGCAATGTCATAAATCCTTGCTCATTTGGACGCTTAGCCCTTCTTCCGTCTTCACATACTTCCTCCGAACCTTTTGTCCTGAATTCCGGGACCCGACTCTTCTACAGTGTTCCTGATCATCATCCTGGATCTCTCTCCCTTTTTACCAAGGGTTCCCTGAGCTCGCTATTTCATGTGCCAAAATCTTGTCATGTTACTCGGTTCCTGCTTCAGGAAACACAGTGTAAGTCCGTACTAAGTTTCCAGGAAGTCGCTGCCCCTTTCAAGGTTACAATGCTAAGTCAACGCCTGTCATATTAGCTCGCGCACCGTCTGAAATAATTCACATGAGCGTCCGCGACCATCCTTATGGCATATGGCTGCGTGACGTGTGAACCCAAATGTATCTCTGGGAATGAGAAGGACTCAGGACGTTCGAGCCTCAACCTTGATTGACCAATCACGTATATGAATTTCGGGACAGGGTTTGGGGTACCGGTTCAGACTCGGAGTAAGAAGTAAACGACTGGGTTGAGAATTCCCATTTCGGCGCGTCACTCCTCAATACGATGGTATTATAGCTGCCGCTTGATGCTGATGTACGAATACCTCATGCGTGGACTCAGAATGTCAAAGCATGGGGATGCGCTTTGTGAGTCGAATACACGCCTAGCCTTTCCTACTTGAGTTTAACTGCGGACAGTCTGCTTATGCGCGTGATTGCTATTTTTAAGCATAAAGCAATAAGACTGGATGAAGTGGTAAGATGGCACACCCGGTAACCGACTGTTGTAGTCAGGCTCTTCTTCGACATTATTTCGGTTTCTTACCTGTGTGAGCTACCCCTTTTTGACAAATTGTATGCCTAGAAGTTCTAATCTATTTTATCCATACTGATGTTCAAGGCGGAACATGTACACATGGACCCACAGATGGGGGAGCTACTACACCTCTCAGTGCGGAGTGATGGCGAGCTTGCGAGCTCTTGAACGGCACACACGGGCTGGATATCCGGCGTCATAGCTTATATAATCTTTCCACATGTATGCATCCTTTCAATAACAGGATCTCTTATTTGCCTGCTTTCATACCACCACCATCTCTACCACAGTCATATCACATTTTGGAGTCAACATCTTCAATTCAACAGGATGACTGGAAGCATACCACCAGCAGGCAGTTCTGGGAATACCTCCCAACACATTACCCCAGAGAACACAGCCACTGCTCAAAATCCGCCACCCCCCACTGCCACCTTAGATCCAAAAACCCCCACCAACCACACACCAGATCTAATCCGACTTAGAGATGACATCAACACGATGAGGTCTCACAGGAATGATGCCAGGGCAGCAAAATGCTTGATCAATGAACCAACCTCAGAGGACGAAGAATTCCTTTTTGATTCCAACCTGATAGACTTGCTCTCGACAAACAAGACTCCTACCCTCACTACCAATACGAATGCTCCCTCCAAGAGTTCCAACACTGATCTGAACACTTTTGGTTCGAACCACACGCATATAACCACTCTTCCCCTGTCCAACGACGGCTCAATCAATTCATCCAACATCACCTCTACAACCTCCACTGCTATGAGTAAACCTTTTGCTTTCTCAGATTATATTGCCAGGAAGAACGAACAACTTGAGATGCTAGAAACCATTCCGGACCAAATTCTTACCATGGTCAGAGAACACATTTATGTGCCTTTATCATTCTTTCTCGTGGATAGCTTGGACAGGATTAGATTGGACCAAGACTTGAAGTCACACAAATCAGTGTCTCAAGGAATACGCATCTACAACCCTGATCAGTTTCCACCCGAAGAAGCCTAGATCAGGCCCAATTTCAGCAAGCGTACCATAACTTCATCTGCTGCTTGGTAGAAGTGATGGAACCAGGTTCTGAACTCTCTCTGGAATGGGATAAGGCATGCCACAAATAAATCCGTGGATAACCTGCATCCATGGCCACAGGTATTCATGTGTCACAAGGCTGTACCTGCATCTGTGCGGGTATAGTACACCCAGATATCCAGACCTGCACTGCAGGTACCTGCACCCCCGGTGGATATCCACGGGTTCACATGTTCGAAAAGTAGCAGAAAGAGAAAATTTTGATAACACTACCCAATGTACATTAGGACTCATCAATATCAATCACCTGCTCCTTATGCACCTTCTTTCCCAGATGCTCCCACTTCTTCTTGTCAGTGAATTTCTGAATAATTTCCGTGTGAGGGATCATTCCATCAACAGAGGCCCAGGATGCCAGGACCATGGTGGCACGCATGGACTTGTCAGAGAGGGAGTGTCTCATCCTAGAGACAGTGAGGCCACTGCCTGAGAAGGCTCATTCTGTGTCTGTAGAAGTTGCTACATATATGCTTAGTCTAACAGCACCACCTTGAGGGTATGTAACTTACCTGGTACTGACAGGTAGTCTAGTGCCATACATGCCAGCTGTGAGCCACCCTGGCGGTGTGTTTCCCAATGCTGCAGGGGATCTGCGACTGACGGCTGCGCTGGGAGCCCGAGGTATTCATCAAGCTCATTGACACCCTCCAGAATGCCAAATGTGTCTAGCTTGGCAAAATAGCCAGGCTTGGTAGGCTAGGGGCCAGATGTCAGGATATATGCACCAGGTCAGAAAAATACTTACCTTGGTGACTGTAGGGTGGGGAGCCACACTGAGGCTTGTAGTTGCGCTCCCATTGCTTGCAAACCAGGGTGATGGCGGTGTCAATCCATGAGTCAGGCCACTTTTGGCACTGGAAGTAGAGAAACACTGGAAGTAGAGGGTCTTGTACCAGGGGTGGAGAACTAGACAGCATGTGTGAAAAGGTCAATGGCTAGAGGTAAATGAAGTTACTAAGGTACACATACTCATGGCAACCCGGTAAATGATCGAATCATTGGTCAGGGAATAATACTTGTTCAGGATTTCATGACCTTTTGTGGCTGCTGCACATACAGCAGGGAAAAGTGCTTTGTTGCTTGAATATTGATCCAATGTTGCTGTGAGTACATCGATGATAGGAATGACTGCAAAGATACGAGGGATCTTTGAGGTCGACATGCATTTGGTTGCCTGCAGGAAATGCTGGCAACCAGGGCAAGTTAGTTAGTGTGCTCGATGTGTGCAAGGATCAAACTTACATTGAGCAGGGGCCACAGTTGGCGCAGGAGGAGCCACCCCTGCTCTGAGAGAGCAAAACATTTGAGGTGTGCTGTAAGAAACTATTGCATCACACTAAACAGACTGTGCCAATATTCTATTGGTGTCTGTGCGTTGTGTGGTTACAAGTAAGTTATCGTTGCATATCTAATTACCTGTGGACAACTGTATAGTTGTCCACTATCTACAGGCACCCCTAGTGGGTGGCTTATATAATACAACCCATAAGCCACTCTGGTGACTTATATACCCTATTGTAAGAATCTACATTCTTACATCCTCCCCACAGACCAAACCTCAGGAAGGTTTGGGAGATGTTATGCTGATGGGGGATCGGCATATATGGGTGCAGGCGCAGTCGATGATGACTGCGCAGCTACTTCGATGGTGTTGTCATAGTAAACACACAGTTGGATGGATCAACTTCCATGGTGGTGTCATCCACTGTAATAGCGGGTGCAGGTGGGGGAGCAGACAAGGTGGAAGGTTCCATTGTCGGCACGTCCGTACGTGCCTTCGAGCGGGGAGGCCCTCCACCATGTCCCGTTGAGTGATGAATAATCGTCCAATGTCGACAGTTGTCCCCAAAAGCCTGGGGGACGAGGGGGCATGGGTATATGAAGGCCAGTAAATGTCCAGCCTTCACGAGCGTCAAGGACCCTCTGTGCGGTCTCGTTACAGCAGATTTTGCTCTGCTTACGCATGAAGTAGGGCTCAATATTGATGAGAGCCCTACCGGGATCTACACCTGCATATGTGCCTAGCCATTGGGCTATCTCATTGAGAGACATACTCTCGTGAGGGCGTTTCCATTCAAACGCCTTCTCAATGCTGGTAGACAACAGTGTCGAGAGATCTTGCTGCCAGATTGAACCGGCAAGATTGGCCCACTGGCCACAGACTGTAAACAGTTCCGTTAACTTTTGTAGAAAGACCAGACTGTCTTTCTTTGGCTTAATTAACTTAAGCCATACCCATACATCAACATCCTCTAGACAGAGGGTGTTGTGTCCATTCCCGCGGATAGCAGGTGATACTCCCTCTGGGGAGTACTCTATCGTGCACAACACATCCCTGAGATTGGGAGGCGTGTCATGTGCAATCTCAAATGCTGGCATTCGAGTTGCTAATTGCTGCTGGTGGTCAGCACGCTTGATGATGGTGTGCTGCACGGTGCTGCGTGACAAGGCAAATGTCAGGCGCACAAGCGTAAGCTGCTCAACGAATCTTGGCTTGTTGAGCTGGCAGGTGTCGAACCACTCTGTGGGTTGATGACTTGTTTGCACCATAGTGGGATGCGGTGCTTTGCCCAAAGGGTGGGGTAAGAATCCCATCTGCATTGCAGGTGGGAGCAATACGAGCATGCAGTGATGCCGGGTAGGGCGCTGCCAGCGTTCTCTGTTTAGATGCAGTCTTGTGACTGGATCAAGTGGGTCCTATCGGTGAAGCACTGGTAGTTGGCGTAGATGGACTCACTGAGTCAGTCATCAAATCTGGCAGCGGTGTCAGATCGATTATAGTCAGCACTGATGGCGTCGACTTCATGGCAGATATTTTATCCACCATTTTGCAATTAATCTGCCTCTCCTTATCGAGGGCAGCACAAAGCGTGTCGAGCTCTGAATGGAGCTTGCATATGTCCTCCTTGTAGGAGGCTACTGCGTCCTTAATAAAAGGACGCGCCATTTCGGTGAGTAATGGTGGCCAGGCCACTCTTAATGCACGTTCAATGTCATGCATTCGACGGTCAATAAGCCACAGTTTTGCAGCTTGCAGCAAGTGCTGCATGTACGCGTTGCACTCCTGGCAGGAGTCACAATGGATGATTGCGATGGTGTCCTTGACACCATGCACCATCCAGCTTTGCTCCTTTTGGAGCATAGCGAATTGTTCAGAGGCACTAGGGAGTGCCTCTGCTGAGCAAGGTATATGGGACGCATCAGCATTCATGGGTAGTCTCGCTGATACACTCGCACTGGTGCGAGTGGGAGTGGATGGCAAAGAGCCTTTAAGCAGCGATAAAATCATCGCTTAAATTCAAGCACGTGCACCTGTAATGTCACATGATAACTTCACATGATGACGTTGCGTCGCACGAATTGCCGACACAAACTGTGTCGAGTCCTGTTATTAAGGACTCAACCATCATCATTCTCATGCCTATGAGGCATGATTAGGAAGCTCTTGTGGCTTCCTAACTCCCCTTAGCTCTAGATATGCATCTAGTGCTTCTAACTCTCTGCATGCAGAGAGTGGTTCCCAGGTGACATCTCCTAATGTCCACCTTACTTGTAACTCCAGATTGGAGTTACTAGTCCAGCAATGAGCCAGAATCTCATCTACGAACCATTCTGGTTCGTCCTCCTTCCCAAAGTCATACATATAATTTACATCACGACGAGGAAATTGTTCGTCGTCATTGGGTATATGCAGTCTGATTAGACTCACATGAAACTTTGGTAGTATCCTCCTAGCCGTGAGCTCTGGAGGTAACTCAAGTTTCACAGTAGAAATGGAATTGTCCACTTCTATAACTGGATACGGCCCAATATAATTGGGCACTAACTTCTTTGCCCGTCCTTTAGGTAAGGACAGGTTCTTTGTAGACAGATATACTAGCTGTCCAACTTTGTACGTCGTTCCTTGATGGCATCTGATATTAGCAGTATCTGGCTGCTGTACTCGGCTCACGATGATTGCATCATGAGCATCAATCAGGTTCCACAATGCTTGTTGTGCGAACTGCCATACTCCTCTGAATGTAGTATTCACTGATAGTACCTGCCTGATACAGGGCAATTATCCACTGTTCAATTCAAATGGTGTGTATCCTGTGGTTGCACTGACTGAGCTGTTCAGTGCAAACTCTACCATTGGGCATTTTTTGGCCCAATCCTTCTGATCACTCTGCACTACTGTGCGGAGTATTTGCCCTACAGAACGATTTGATCATTCTGTCGCTCCATCCATCTGCAGGTGGAAAATGCTGTGGACATGAGCAGCTTCGTGCCCATTATACACTGCAATTCCCTCCAGAATATGGAGGTGAATTTGGAGTCGCGATCCGATATGATCGACTCAGGTACTCCATGCAAGTGTACTATCTCTTTGAGGTATAACCACGCAACTTGTCGTGCAGTCACTCTCATCATAGTTGTCACTAAATGCACCATAGACATGAGTCTGTCAATCATGACTAGTAAATAGTTGTGACCCTTTGATTCTGGCAATGGACCAACAAAGTCCATTCCAATAGACTGCCA
>MU134345.1:357569-367876 GCA_015039355.1 Ramaria rubella
GAGCTTCAGCTCCAGCTCTCTGCGTAGCCTGTACCCCTGTTTGGGGTACACTCGGCCTCGTTTCCGCTTGAGGTCGAGCGTTCGGTGGATGATATATTGTCTGCTTCATGGTAGAACAGCTTCCTGTATTGGGAGCTTGAGATGAGCTCAGCACAGCCTGATTTCGACTAGTTGTCGAAGTTGGCTTTGCCTGTGGTGTGTGAGTGTGGCTAGGCTCCGTCTTATGCGACCTGATGTCATATCGAGACGCATCCTCTGCAGCCTTTGTGGCTTCATATAACTCAGTTATTGAACTGAATTCTGTTGTGTAGCCTAATTTTAGGACTTCATGACACAGCACTTCTCGAAGTGTGGATTGTATACTCATCTGGCAGATGTATCATCCGCGCTGCATACTTTGTAATATTGTTCAGCAATTCCTGAACAGTTCTGGTCCCTTGCACAATTGTGTCAAACTTATTTGATGCATGCCTGTGCATGAGTGCATGAAGGAACTGCTGTTGTAACCCAGTGATTGCACTTTCCAGGGTCCAGTCGATTACGACTCGATCATGACACTCAATATTTCAAGTGTACCACTCCAATGCCTCGCCCTTGAGGCGAGTGCCTAAATAGTTTAATTGGAGTTTCGTGCTGGACGGTCCCAATAGACTATTCATGCCTAGCCATCTCAGGATCCCTGAGATAAAGTTCTCAAATTGCTTTCCCAGCATATTCTGCTGGGTGAGGTAGTGTTACTCTGGCTTTGGCAAGCACGGATTTGTCTGGCTCGCTGCCCTTGTGTTTCTCAAGGGCAGCTCACACCATCTTTGTGACTCCATCTACATACGTAGGCAGATTTCCTACCTCCTGGATCCTCTGTTCAGGATCTGTGACTGCTAGTGATACCGCACGCGGTATCACTTGTATCTGCCTGTGCAGCCAGGGGACGTGAGTATTCATGTCCTGCGGCACTGGTGGATCAACGATGTCTTTGTCAATCTGATACAATGGTCAACATTTGTCAGCCGTTAAGAATGCATCCCTCAGTCTATGACTGCTACTGAGGACGGATCGAGCCACTCTTGCTGACTTGATCAGTTTATCGAAGGCCTCGCCTTTGATCCTGGCAGTATATGCCTCTTTGACTAGTTTATCCGTGTGTTTAGCATGGAGTTCTAGCACACGGTGCTTCCGTCAGGCTGCCTTATGTTCGATCCTATCCCAGTGATCGAACTCACGTTCAAGACTAACGTGAGTGCTAGTCTGGTACTGACACTATCGGTGTCAGACTTCATCATCTCCCCAGTGACTGTTGGGTTACTGCTTTGAGCACTTCTTGCTCATCATAAGTTTTTTTTGATCTGTGAATTCCTTTGCGGATATTTTCTCTATCACAAGCCTCTAGCTTGTGATCCATCTCCTCCTCAGTACACCAGTGCGTACTGACGCTGTCTTGTTCTATCATGGCACTAGGTTCTCGAGGACCACTTCTAGTGCTTGGACCAGACAGAGGTGGCATCCTCTGTCTGTCTCGCTTCCTGCGAGCCTTCTCTGCTTCATGGTCAACTTCATGATCCCTATTGGGATTGTTGCCACACTCGGGGGCCCTTTTCTTGTAAAGTTCCTTGTATTTCCTCCTCCAGGGACTGTATTAACAGTTCCATACCATCTCCTAGTGTTTTGGAGTTGGTTTGCGGCGTTGTCTGCTGCACAAACTGCCTCAGCTGCTCGCTGGCTCACTTCATGTGTAGTGTCTACGTGTTTATGGCTCTCAAAGAGAGCCATAATCATCTGGGCATGTGTGTCTGATTGTACGTTTGTATTGCCGGGTTTCTTCATCCCCAGTGCACCGAGCCTTGCTCTATCATCCCTGTTTGGGAAGGTGAACTTTGCGATCTGCAATGTTCTTGGACATGTGGGAGCTGCGACATTTGCACCCCCAGCGAATTGTCCGTGTCGCTAGTCAGCGGCTCTCTCGACTCATCAAGAGATGATCGTAACTTCAACCTAGTCCGAGTTCTTTTAGTTCTCTTAACACACAATATATCGTCTGTTTCTGATTCCTCCGGTGCAGATCTTCTTAGATCCGCTGATACTTGCTTTCAACTCCTAGAGTCAGAAGCTACGGGTGTTGTAGTGATACAAGGACTAGCTATCCTCGTTGGTGTTCCCATTTGCCTGTCCACATCATGGGCAGGCTCAACTCTCCTGTCTGGGCCCTTGGCTGTGGCTCCAGACGTATCTTGATCCTCTCCAGATCTAGACATTCGGCTTTGAGTTCTTATCGAAGTCATAGATCTATGACCTATCAGCCACACCGTAACGTTCTTCTATTGATTTAGAAGAATAAACAGTAAACCTCTGTTTACTGTTTCCAAGAATTCCGGCGAGTGTTAAACTCGTTGGTTTGGGTAAAAAGATTGGTTTGATCTTTTTTTGTTATCGCAGTGCTGCCAAATGTTTTGGCAGTCAAAAATGTGTAAGAAACTATTGCATCACACTAAACAGACTGTGCCAATATTCTATTGGTGTCTGCACGTTGTGTGGTTACAAGTAAGTTATCGTTGCTTATCTAATTACCTGTGGACAACTGTATAGTTGTCCACTATCTACAGGCACCCCTAGTGGGTGGCTTATATAATACAACCAACCCATAAGCCACTCTGGTGACTTATATACCCTAATTAGTAGCATATATGCTACTGTAAGAATCTACATTCTTACATGTGCAGTCCAGGGGCGGTTGTGTTTGGGGAGCAGGGTCAGGCGATCAATCACAGGCTCCAAAGACAGGGCATGCTCAATCACCTCAGCAATGGTGTTCCATCGTGTAGGCACACTGCGGATCATGGTCCAGGTAGGGATGATTGGTGGCCTGACTTGCTCGCAACAAGCCTCCAGATTGACACAGATCATGTCATTGTGGAAGACTTTTTTTGCGAGCTGGGTGAGCTGACAGGAGAAAATGAGCAACACATACCAAGAGCTCAAAATGACTGAGGAACTCACCTTTGTGACTGCAAAAGCCCCCAAACATATGTCTGCAGGTGTGAGAGGATGTGAGTCGCCGACATGACCCTGGATATAAGCGATCTCACTGTCATCAGCCACCTCTCTGTCGTCATCAACATCCCCAAGGGCATTGATATCCTCCTCATCCAAAGGTTGCATGAGATCATCGAGGGCTGCCATATCTGAATCTAGGTCCAGGTCATCTTCGCTCCCCATGTCTTCTCCCATGGAAGAGACCTTTGACTTTTTGTGAGAAAATTGGGACAGGATTGCCTAGCCCACCAGTTAGAAATCATGCAATTGCAGGCAAACCCACACACCTTGACACACAAATTCAGAATGTGTCCGATGCAGCGAACACGTGTGAGCAAGCCTTGGAAACCGGGGAGCTCAAACTCGAGACCGTCGAGCATCATGTTGTTGTTGGATGCATTGTCAGCCATGAGTCTGAGAACCTGTCAGATGAGGTGAGTATACATTTCTCATAGCTGTGTGAGAATGCGCACCTTGTTATCAATGCCATATGCCCTCAGGCAAGCAGCCAGCTGCTCAGCCAAATAGGTACCAGTATGCGCTTTGGTTAGCTTGCAATAAATGAGCTTTTCCCACCCCCTGGCCCAGACATTAAACAAACTCACCGAATGAAGTCCAGGATCATGGTAATTAGATCCCCTGCACTGCAGCGGGTGACCATGACTCCTTAATATGAGAATATGTTGGGGGCGGCCCACCCATCGACACCGAGGTGAAGTTTCCCATCGTAAGCCTGTGTACTGCCTCAGAGACAGCATTTGGTACATACACGCATGAGGATGTACCTGGAGAACTCATGCAACCTCTAGCTGTGAGACATTGAAGACCTCCTGTATGTCATGCAACAATGTCTGTGGGCTTGGAATCTGTACCGGCTCATAGAGCATCTTGAATATCTCTATGGGCTTGGGATCGTGCACAATGGTGTATGGCCGATGCCTGCGCGCAACCCACAAAACGAGCAGGTGCTGTAGTCACCCCATGCTATAGGTCGACCTGTGTGCAAATGACTGGATGCTGTTCTGACCTGCATCCTGGGTGGGGGCACAGTGTTCCTTGTGCGACACAAGATTGCTTGTTGAGTTGTCCATGCACGTGCAGGTTACACTTTTACTTGGGTTCCTGAGTGTGTGATCAGCCACTGCTGTCTAGAGAATGCCACAAGATATACCAATGTTTTGCATACAAATATATACTTGACAGACATTCCTTCGACCTTAATTTCTGGTGGCATTCTGTAGTGGTTGTAAACATCCAAGGTCCATGACTTTTGTTGCTTTGCTGGAGCACTAAGTCAAAATCCATACCCAAATAATAAATTTAGGAAACAGACCTAGCATGTCCTGTGGTGTTGAAGTAGCGACACTGCATCACTGTTCAAACCAAGCCTTCTTCAAATCCCCCAGTTTGCCTGTATGCCCAGAGGAATTTGCAGCACCCATGCTCATGGTGTTTGCAGAAGTGTCTTCTGATTCCGATGTATCCTCGATGGGTGCTTGGCTACGTGTCCATTTGGTAGGTTTTGCCATTACAGGAGAGAAGTGTTGTGAGCTGCAAAGTACTATAGATCCTGGTGGCACATACCTGAGTGGGCTTCCTGGGTGCTTATAATTGTTCCCAAGCATGTGTCTTCCACCAAGAATAATAGACACAAAATGTTC
Source organism: Ramaria rubella (assembly GCA_015039355.1). Lineage (NCBI taxonomy): Eukaryota > Fungi > Basidiomycota > Agaricomycetes > Gomphales > Gomphaceae > Ramaria > Ramaria rubella. The sequence continues at coordinate 362,258 of MU134345.1, forward strand.
TATGATCATCAGACCACACTCTTGTCTGTCTGGGTATGTGGACACATGGTAGACGCGCCAGTTGGAATGTCATGTGACATTCAAATGGATGTGTCATGTATTTCAAGCTCACTCAGCCAAGGTTTATATAGGAAAAATAAAAATAAAGTAAATTAAACATTATAATTAAAATTCCATGGATACCTGTGCAAATATCCGTGGACTCCAACCTGCTACCTGGATCCGTGGGACACCTGTCGCAAGTTTTTATCCGGATCTGCAGATTAAAAACCTGTGGGTTTCCCACAGATGTATCCAGTTAAAACCCACAGGTTATCCAAAATCGTGGCATGCCTTAGCATGGGAAGATCACTTCACGTGCTTCACACAGAACCCTGTCATGAGACCTCATTTCAAGGCCTTTCAATGCATGGACAGATGCATGAGGAAACAACTTTTTAACTGACCGTTCATTCCTGATCCCACAAGTAAGACTTATGTGCAAGGATTCTTCATGGATTCAGCAAGAGATCATGCAAGAAGAGACTAGACAAGATATGAGGAGGCTAGAAGAACACATTCATGATAACAATTTTCGTGATCATTCCTTTTCTTTGTCCTCTTCTTTTCGTACCAATACCTTTGCTCAATCACACCCTTCTGACAGAGCCAACCATTACTATGAACCATATACAAAAAGAAACCCTGACCAGTATACCTCCCATTCCTTTCAGAGCAATGATACCAAACCATCTATATGCCTACGATGCGGGAAGAAGGATTCACATGTGGCATCCCAATGCGATGCATGCACAGTTGTGGGCAGGGATGACCTCAAACCAGCGGTCACTTACAAAGGGAAGCATTTGGTCTACATCACAGATGGCCTTCCCGTCTGCTTTTGCTGCAACCTCAGTGGCAACTGCCCTGATACCACCAGCAAGGGACACACTCCCCATCAATGTTCACTCTGCACCACCACTTTCCATGGGGCAGTCCAATGTTCCTGACACTGAACGCAACAAGATTGTTACACCGTATATACCCGCACAGTTTGATAGAATTCTTCGTGAGGCTGGGATCACCGCTAAGTACCCTAATCTTGTTCATGACTTAATTCACGGTTCCCCCATCGGCAATCCCAAACCTATCCTTAAAACTATTCTATTCCAGAACCTTTCTTTGGCCAAAGACAATCCAGAAGTTATTGATGAATACATTACAGATGAAATCAAAATAGGACACATCTCTGGTCCCTTTTCACTAGAACAAACTCATTCCATCCTTGGCCATTTCAGGAATATGCCATTAGGCCTCGTTGAGAAAGAACCCAGCTCGAAGAGCTATTGCATCATTTGCCATGGTTCCAAGAAGGACCAAGACGGCATCTCTACTAACAATATGCTTGATTCAGATGATTTTCCGACTTCGTGTCACTCAGCATGGATTGTGGCAACTTACATGAGTTCCTTACAACAACCTATGCATTTTATTACAGGTCCCATTTCATTCCATCATCAGCTATCATAACACTTAACTTCTACTCATTAACAACACATTTACCTCATACATCCCCTCACACATTCACTCGGAATGCTATCCTCATACTACCCCTTCCTCTCTATTAATCTTCTCCTTGCAATTGACTATGCGAAGCTTACATACATGACGACCAATACTCTATCCCTATAACAGCCTCAACATATCCAGACATATCATGCATATATTTATCTATCATCACCACACACATTATCAATTGCCCAATGCCCATGATATGCGGGGCTTTTGCTTGCATACAGGACACGGCAGAGTGGAATGGGTACAATCCGACTCCCCTGTACCAGGCAGACCGACACGTGCTCGTGCAGTCATAGCATTATTTTGTTGTCTAAACATAAAGAAGCAATGGGTAAAGCTCATCAGGGAGCTTGAAGAGAATAGGAAGTCGCATATCCTCCAGACCTATCTCGCCACAAGAGATAGGATCTGCAAGATTGTCTGCAGACACGACAAAGATAGGATTGATAGTAATATTGAGTGGCAGGAGAGATAAGGCCATACGTCTGATGGATGCATTACATGCCGGGTTGCGGGAGGGTTGCGGGAGGGACCTTTTGGAGTGCACCAATCACACCTGTATTATTGCTGTAGATTGTGATGTGAGCATCTCTGATGTCCTGTGATATGATCCATAACAAGGCAATTTCCATGGCAATTGATTCTGCCCAACCAATGTCCCTTCCTTGAGTGTTCCATCCGAAATTCAGATGCCAAGCAGCCCATGAGCGTCCAACAAGCAAGCCAATGCCCCAGGATGTTGATGCATCAACATAAATCTCTTTGTCTACGAATGTGCGAGGTAGAAGAGATCTAGAAAGGTTCGGATGTTCTAGGGTATGTTTCCACCATAATAAATCTTGTCTGACATCAGACAGAATGCGATGTTGGCTGAATTTGTTGTTGTGAAATGCCATCATAGACCTATATAGGGCTGCAAGGAAGGAATGGCCTAAAGTGTAAATGAAAGTCATGTGTTGAAGAGATCCAACCACTTGTTGAGTATCTTCTAAGGAGGCCTTATATGATTGCAAGTATGCTATGACGCAACCGAGGTACTTGTTAGGGACGTGTGCCGGATTTGATGTTGGACTGTTAGGGTTCGCCAGATTTGACGTCAGGGTCGGATTTGGTTGGAACTCTCCTTGACCGAGATCGATGGTCACAATATTCGGAAATGCGCGGAATACTGGATGACTCGGAAGTCAGAGATCCGAAGGCTGATCTATATGGGCGTTGGCTTCAACTTATGGGTTGCACCCTCTTGGATTTCTAGTGCCCTGGTATTTCGGACTGAAGACCAGAAGTGTTATCGGGGTTCCGATTGGTCAGGTCTGTTCAGAGGTCAGTGCCAATGATGCGTTGAGACTTATTGGAGATGAGTGGGGGCTTCGAATATTCGGGGATGGAATAGTCAATACGGATGGAATAGAGGTAACGACAAATCAATATTGAGTAAGGGTTAGCTTTACTGGAAAGCGAGTGTAATCAAGGGGGGCTTGGAATGTTGGATGAGGTAGGGTCAGAATAATCGGAATGATTGGATTGGTTGGAATAATCGGAATGATCAGAATGATCGGAATGCCAAACAAGATTTGAAGGCCTTATTGCAGGTAGAAGTTTGGAACGATGAAGTGTAACAAAGGTTGAATGATAGAGGATGGGCGGGATATATCAGGGTGTTATGAGTTATATTGGAATAACGAGTTGAGGTAACAAGATGTGAAGGAATTCAATACGATATGATATGATATGATACAATATGATATGATATGATACAATATGATACGATACAATATGATATGATATGATACAATATGATATGATATGATACAATATGATACAATATGATATGATATGATACGATTTACAAGCTAAAGAAGCCTGATCAAAAGAAAACATATTTAAGACATGCGGGATTCCGAAATCGGGAACTGAAGATAAGGGTGCGTGATACAGAGTTCTGAAGTCGGGGCAAATACAGAAATCAAGATAAGATGTACGGGGATAATGTCGAGATAGAATTGTGGCTAAGAATAATAAATGGGGACATGTCGGAGATAAGCGGAGAAGGGCTTATCAGAATACGTGAAACATCAGAATAACACGAGTTGGATCTGGGATCTAACAGTATATCCTTTTTACAGCCGAGCCCTCGAGGCTGATTACGCTATTGAATACCATGGGAAGTTTTGGGTGTTGGTTATCCGTAAAGGCTGAGATCTTGGATTGGACATATATATAGGAGAAATGCTTTGTGAAAACGCAAATAGCTTTTTGATCCCCTACCACCATCACCCAGAAAAATGCCATCGCATTTCAAGTCATTGTTGCCCACCCACTCCATCATTGAAATCAGCTCCGGCGAAGAGCTCGCTGCCAAAGTGAGGGAGTACAAGCGGAGGAGGGCAGAATTGGAGGCCAAAATGCAGAAAAGGGCAAAGGTGAAGCAGGAGAAGCAGGAGAGGGAGGCGGCAGAACAGCGGGAGCAGGAGAAGAAGGAGAAGGAAGAATGGGAGCGGAAGGAGCAGGAAGAACGGGATCGGAGAGCGAAGGAGAAAGAGGAGGCAGATTGGAGGAAGCAGAAAGAGGAGGTGGATCGGCAGAAAGCCGAGTCAATGTGGGTGGTGCAGGAGGAAGCCCAACTCAAAATGTTTTCGGTAAGTCGGAATTCTTCTCCTGATTGATGCATTGACAGAAGGATCAGACTAGCCGGAGAAGGTCGACCGAGAACGGAAGGTCGACCGGAATCCGAAAGGTGGCTCAGAATTCGTCGGAGGCTGCAAAAAGCATCTCAAAGACGTCTGGTCAGAGGCCAATGAGTTCAATGATAGGTGCATGCTCTGTCGGACGCAGGGGTTGGGGTGCGTTGACGAGGAGTGGAGAACCAGAAAGTCGCAGAAGCAGGCCTGCATTCGGTGTCAGAACAATCAGAAGAAATGTACGAGGCCAGGGGACATGGATTTCATGGCGGAGATGGCAGGGAAGTCGTCGTTACCAGCGTCCAGGCAGGTTCAGATGGAGAATGCGGAGGCCAGACCAGGACCGGCGATGAAAAAACATCGGGCAGAAGCAGTCATGGATCAGGAAAGGGTGGCGTTGTCGGGGAAGGGTAAAGGAAAGGAGCAGGCAACAGAGGACAACACGGAGGACGAGGTGGAGGATGCAGGGCTTGCGGCAGAAGTCTGCAGGCTCTGAAAGACAATCCATTCCCTCACGAAGTGGCTCCACTACAACGTGGAGGGGATGGCGGCTTTCAACGAATCATTGAAGAAATTGCACAGGATCGCGGAAATTGAGTTCAAATTCCGGAAGAAGCGGTGGGAGACGTACCACGGAGCATTGGTGCCGCAACTGGAGTTGGGGTCGGAAGCCGGGTCGGAGGATGAGGGGGTAAATGTCGGGCCGCAACCGGAAACAGAGAAAGCGGCAGATAAGGGGAAAGGGAAGGCGAGGGAAGTGGACGATGTCAGGATGGACGTTGATGTCGTCCTGGAGATACCAGAAAACGAGGTTCTGGAGGAGGCGGAAATTGGCCAGAAACCAGAGGCAGAAGTTGGCCAGGAACCAGAGGCGGAAATTGGCCAGGAGGCGGTGAATCCTGGAGATGTGGATTCGGAGAAAACGGCGGGGCTTGACCCAGAGGTCAATAGGCCAGAAGAGGAAATGATGCAGTGAATAGGAGTCAGAAGGGGAAAAGTAATATAAATAAATCGGAGGAATTTCAATGAAGTAATGTAGAAGGGTTTAGACAATGAGGTTATTCTTGTTGGTTTAAGATTGAAAAAAATGAAATGATCGGAAAAACAGAAAGCTCGGAACAACAGAAATGATCAGATCAACAAAAATGATCAGAAAAACAGAAAACTCGGAAAGACGAGAAACAGTGAATCAAGGATGTTTGAAGTTCAAGGGTGTCGGAGATTCGGGATAAGTTGGAAGCGGATGAATGTTGGGATTGGTTGTGTGAGGAATCATGAAGAGTTTGAGAGGATTGGAATATTGGGATGTGAACAGTCATAGAAGGAGTTTCGGCATTGCGGGATTCTGATTCCCTGAGTTTACGAAGGAAAGAATCGGCTT
>MU134346.1:40632-158177 GCA_015039355.1 Ramaria rubella
GAGGACTCTAGAGAAGTGGCCTGGTTTTTCCACACCTATGGCAGACAAGAAACTGGATTGATGATGACGAGTGGCATCTACCTCCATTGCTACTGGCTGAACAGCTGTGGTGACAAGCAGGTGGGGCTAGCTGAAGTTGTGGTGCAAAGTCTGATTGGTGAGGTGGGTGTGTGTTTCTGTGGTTAAGACCAGTAGAGATGATGGTGGGGCAGGCTGAAGTGTTTGGTGTACCCCAGGAAGCACTTTGAAACACTTCATTGGCAGCACATGCCTGTGAAATTGTCCTAGCCACTGAAAACCATTCAGAAAGGTCATCATCTGAGGGGCATCCTTCAACCATATTTGCAATCTGACTCTGGACAGAGGGGTCTAGACCATGACGAAATTTCATGACCAGGGAGGCTTGTTCCATATACCCAGACTTCTCAACCAGTTCCTCAAATTCATCAATGTAATCATCAACCGTGCGAATGATTTTGATAATATTGACAAGACTCAAGCTTGGTTAAGCTTGGTCCTGGCAGTAGTCTCTTCATGAGGAAGGAAGAATGTTGATTTGAATGCTTATTCAAAAGAAGCCCAAGAAGGATGAGTAGGGCCTGCCAGTTTTGGTTTCCATCTCAAAGATATGTGTGGGCAAATGAAGAGGCACAACCAGATTTCATGAATGACAGGGCCCAGAGGACCTTGGCTAATTGTTGGCAAATTGGGTCAGGCATAGGGCAAGGTAGAGCTTGCACAAGTTTAGGAAGGCTTGTCCTTTCTCTCTGTCACCACTGAAGTCAGCTGGAGTGGCAGGTGTTGCACGTTTGTGAGTGGTGGGGGGGAGAGTGACGTGGTCATGAGGTTGGCGACATCATGGTTCAAAGTGTGTACTTGGACACTGTTTGCTGGAGTTGTTGTGATAACAATTCCTTCTGCTCTCTCTCAACACGTAGGGCGGCCTCTAGGACAGCAACACGTTGGTGAAGCTCATTGTAAGCTGCTTGGAAATCAAAGGAAATAGGGTCTTCAGGGATGGGTGTAGACATAGTGGAGATAGATGGAATATAGGGTGCTATGTAGAGAGTGTACCAGAGAGGTTCTGAACTGCTATGCACCTGAAGAAGTCAATTCAGAGACAATAGCAACAGCAACCGTCCAGTAAGTTGTCAGGCTTTTCTACTATAAGGGAAACCTCCAGGGGGAAGTGGAATATCACACTGAACACTGGCAGATGGGAATCTGAAGAGAAAAGCCTAAGGTTCCCACTGCCAAGATAACTACCTAAAGGAGTATGCAAATAAGTGCCGGATGTACTGTGATTACGTAACAGGGTTGGAATCCAATCCTGTTATGTAACCAGGTGCTTATGTGAAGGAAAATGAAGAACAAACGCACTGTGTTTACGTAACGGGGTTGGAATCCAATCCCATTATGTAACACAAGCGCTTATGTGAGTGAGAATGGATGCCAAGTTACATACTGGGATTGGATTCCAATCCCATTACGTAACTGGGTGCTGAAGTAAGCGAACTTGAACGAAAAGATAGGGGCAAGGGAGATAATGGGGGGAAGGGAGAAGTGGGGAAGAACAGGTAGGAAGAAGAAGTGTAGAACCACATGAAATGGGGTTCCCCTTACAATAACGAAGTCAGAAAAGAAACCATGCAATTCATGTACATACGTATGTACACCTACTGATCAAATGCCTGCAGACATTATGACAAAGGCTCTTGGAAAAGTTCAAGTCAATTCAATGTTCTATGTTGAGATTACATCTCAAATAAACTTGCTCAGTCAGGAGGGAGTGTCCAACTCATTTTGACTTAGATGTTTAATTGCGACACTCAATAATTATAGAATTTACCATTGTTCATAGTCACGTGATATATATGAACCATGTTTTTTGCTCTCATGACATTTTGTGAATCACTGCTGTATTCCACAAGCTCTATTGCAACTAGACACTTATCGTGAGTCTCTTTGTTCAGGCACTGTTAGAGTAGTGACTCTGTATATTACCTAGACGCTTATGGTGAGTCTAGGTGTAGCAATACATCAATATGTTTAATAGTACAATAGTAGCATTAATAAACCTTACCTCTTTTCTCAGGCACTGTTAGAGTAGTGACTGAGAAAAGAGGTCGGCACTGGCACCCACAAATATAGATTGACTTGTGGGTGCTTGGGTACACAGGATTTCAACACACCCCCTCAGTGATGACTTGTTCACTAGTCGTCATTGTGTCCCTTGAGACCCAAGGTTTCTATGAATTTCCAGTGCTTTGGCCATGCCAATCCTTTGGTGAGAATGTCGGCAGGCATATCAGTTGTTTGAAGGTATTCAAAGGAGACCTTTTCAGTGTCTACACATTCCCGGATGTAGTGGTATTTCATATCAATATGTTTTGCCTGGGAGTGTGAAGATGTGTTCTTGGATAATGAGATTGCAGCAGTGTTGTCGCATTGTATCTTGGTTGGTTCGTTTTGTGGGAATCCGATCAGATTTAGCAAGGTGCGTAGCCATGGCACTTCCTTTGTGGCTCTTTCTGCAGCCACATATTCTGCCTCACGGGATGAGCTGGCCACAGACAGTTGTTTCTTGGAGTTCCAGGAGATGACCCCTGATACAAGGGAGAACATGTAGCCAGAGACTGAGTGTCGATCATCCACATTTGATGCCCAGTTGGCATCGGTATAACCTGTGAGTGTGATTGGGCTTGTGCCTCCAAGTATTGTGTTTTTGAAGCATTTAGGTAGCGTAAAACTCTTGTTGCAGCTGTCCAGAGTGGCATGCCAGGGTTCTCTAAGAACTGACTTAGGCAGTATACAGTGAATGCAATGTCTGGTCATGTGGCCACAGAGGCATACATCAGTGAGCTGACAATCGAGCAATATGGGATTTTTGTCATTTTTTCCTTTTGATTGTCTGTTGTTGGTGACATCTGCTTTGACAGCACAACATTTGTGTCAAGGGGTGTCAGGATTCTGGACGTCTCCTCTATGCCAAAATGCCCGGCAATTTCTTCAATGTACGCACTTTGATTCAGTGATATCATTTTAGTTTTCCTGTCACATTCTACATGTAGGCCTAACAGCCATTTCACAGGTCCAAGATCCTGTACTTCAAAGTATTTGCATAGACCTTCCTTTGCTGTCAGCATAGCAGCGGGTGTGGTGGCTGCAATCAGCATGTCATCAACATGGACAGCCACTATGCATTTCTCCAATCCTGATGTGCACGTGTACACACTGTGTTCTACCAATACTCAGTTCCATCCTTCTGCAGTCATACTGTTGTGTAACTTGATAGACCATTGTCTTCCAGCTTGTTTCAAGCCATATATACTTTTGTTGAGCTTGCAGACCCAGTTCTTTTCCCGGTTCCTTCATGTCATCGGGTTGCTGCATATATATCTCCTCATCAAGGTCCCCATGGAGAAAAGCGGTCTTTACATCAAGTTGATCGATCTCCCAGTCGTTTGCAGCACCGATGTGTAGTATCACTCGCACAGATTCTAGGCATGCAACCAAGGCAAAGGTTTCTTGATAGTCTACACCAGCAATTTGCATGAACCCCTTTGCTACAACACAGACTTTTCTGCGTGTAATTTCACCTTTTTCATTCCTTTTTCTGACAAAATGAGGTCAGGACTGCACAATGCATCTATTTTCTGAAACATCCAAGGGTGGTATCAAGGCAGACACTGTGTGCTTTTAGTGACCGCATCTCATCTTCATAGCCCTCTTCCCAATGTACGGTGTCATAGGATGCCTGTGCCTCCTTCCAGGTGCGTGGGTTGGCATCTATACTGGCCAATAGGAAGGGTTTGTCATTCAATAACGGTACCCATGTCTCAGTCAGCACACACATATTCTCATCAGTGTGTGCTTTCTTAGCATCTTTCTCAGCTTGCTTCCGTAGGCCAGCCTCTCTGGATTCCTGTACAGCATGCTCCAATCGAGATGTGCAGTTTATCCCTTTCATCATTGCTCCTCCAATAGTTGGGATTCTCTCCTGGACCGGTCTCAATGTTGGCATAGGGTTTTTCTCTGCAGTCGACTGCTCCACTCCTTTTGACCCATTTTTAGGGTCAGTGTCCAGCTAGGGGTCTTCTGAGTCAGTCAGAGCCTCGATCTCTCATATAGGTGCATCACCATTCATGGAGTTCGGTATTTTCTCCACCAGTGGTACATCTTCGTCTTCGTCTTCTTGTTTAAGCTCATCTTGAGATTCCACGAACACTATATCTCTTGAGATCACGACGCGTCCGGTGTTGGGGTCATAACACTGATATGCTTTTGAATTAGGTGAGTATCCAATCAGCCTGCACTCTCTTGATTGGTTGTAGATCTTTGCAGGTTTCTCAGGATATAACATGAAGGCCTTGCAACATATCTCACACATGTGTGACAAGTCCGGTTTGTTTCCAGTCCAGTACTCATATGGCGTTCTATGATTCAAGGCCACTGTGGGTGTTCAGTTCTTCACGTATGCTGATGTCATAACAAACTCTCCCCACAATTTCGGTGGTAGGTCTGCATCAGAGTGCATAGCTCACCCACAATTCATGATCATTAGGTGAGTTCACTCTGATACCCCATTCTCAGCAGATGTATATGGGGACATTACTTGATGTCTTATCCCTTCCTCTTGTAGGTGCTCCTCAAAGCTCTCAGCTGTGAATTCACCGCCATTGTCAGTGTGGAAGATCTTCATGTTTCGGCCACATTCAGACTGCACTAGGGCTCTCCACTCTCTGAATGCCTGTACAGCATCACTTTTCTTTTTAAGTAGATAGATCCATGTATATCAGGAGTAGTTGTCTATGAAATTGAGAATGTATCTGGCTCCACCAGCTGTAGCGATATCTTCAGGACCTGCCAGATCTGAAAATATGATATCCAGCAGCCCTTTTGCTCTGCTTCCTTCCCTTTCTTTTGGAACAGCCCTTTTTGTCTGTTCTTCAAGGATACAATGTTGGCAGATGGGAGGGGTTTGTGACATACAGTTTTGCATACCTGTGATGAGTCCGTCTCTGACCATCTGCGTGATGGAGTCATAATTGGTATGTCCTAGACGTTTGTGCCATGTCTCCAGTGTTGGTGAGGCTCTGGAGATGTGCGCATGGTCAATGCTGGGGGTATTACCATTCAGGGTGTATAGTCCCTTCTCCCTCCTAATCCCATCAGCTACAATCTTGTTTCCAGCTGTTTTGATTTGGCACCTATTCACATTGAAGGTGCTCTTCAGGCCTTCATCTGCAAGCCGTCCGATTGACACAAGTCATAAAGTGGCCGTTGGAGCGTACAGAGCGTCCTTTAGGATCAACTTGCATCCTTTTCCACATCTGAGCTTGATGGTTCCTCGGCCTACCACAGGAATACTTGCATCGTTCATGCCACATATGTTTCTTTGTTCGATAGGCTTCAGGTTCTGGAAGTCGGATCTCACCGGGGAGCAGTGGCTTGTAGCACCAGAATCTAGGAAGAAATAAATGTTGTCAACTGAAGCTAGCACCAAATCCATGTGGGACATCGACCCAGTCCCTAGGAGTGTCTTTGTCATCCCTTTTGACCACGACACCGATACTGAGTCCATTCCCTCAACTGCAGCACACAACAGGTGTCCATCATACATCCAGTCAGTCAGGTCAGTGCGTGTCAGTTCAGGGTCAATGGCAATGGCAGCTGATTCAGATCCGCTATCAGTATTTGCAGCATTGGCCTTCTCCTTTTTCTTAAACCAGTCAGGAGCATTGGCCAATTGCTTTCTTTTACAGCAGGTTTCGGTTGTATGACCTGTCTTCCAACAGGTATTACATTTCTGCTTGCTTTTTGACACGGCCTTCCCCTTTACAGACTTGGAAACTAGCGCAACATCTTCTCGTTTTGCCAGACCCTGAACCTCCCTTGCTTCGGTCTCAATTCGTTCAACGATGTCCTTGACAGACAGCTGCACCTTTGAGTTCATCATGAAGGTTATTAAATCTTTTCAAAGCCAGTCAAACGTTCCATCGCTTAGCGCGTTTAATAGGAGTACTATAAGCCAATCATTGATGGTGGGGGTATCATCGAAGACAGCGGTGATGGCATCACAAATCTCAGTGATGTTTGTACTGAAGGGAGTGTCTGGTGAGAAGTGGTTCCTAATCGCCGATTGCATACTTTCGAGTTTGGCTATGATTCCAGTTGATTGAGTCTTTTCTTTTAGCCTTTTCCAAGCAGTGGTAACACCAGTGGGTTTCTTGGATGAGCCATCAACGTATTTCCAGGCTTTTGAGCTCTGAGGGACATCCTCACCTCACGCGACCATTTCACCCAGTCCCCTTCTGTGAGTTTTTCTATCTTCAATGAGAATTTTATGACAATGCTTTGTGTCATCTTTGATGGGAACTTCGTTTGTTTCTATCATGTGTTTTTGTTGTTTCAGCATGGGGCCCATAACCTATTGCAACTAGATGCTTATGGTGAGTCTCTTTGCTCAGGCACTGTTAGAGTAGCGACTCTGTATATTACCTAGACGCTTATGGTGAGTCTAGGTGTAGCAATACATTAATATGTTTAATAGTACGATAGTAGCATTAATAAACCTTACCTCTTTGCTCAGGCGCTGTTAGAGTAGCGACTGAGAAAAGAGGTCGGCACTGGCACCCACAAGTATATATCGACTTGTGGGTGCTTGGGTACACAGGATTTCAACAAGTTCAACCTACTATTATACAGGGAGAGTCCACGCAATTGACACTGTGACCGTAACCTGCCATTCAACCTCAACTAGTACGTCTGTGTTCTTAGTCCCAAATTTTGCGTGTTCCGGGGGCCACCTACAGTAAAGACTTAAAGAGCTGTTCCTAATTCATGTAGATGACAGAAACATTCAACTCCGTGGCAATAGAGGCACTGAGGAATCTCGGGCTGTACAAGTCACAGCCAGAGAAGACTGTTGATGACATACGCACCTGAAATTTCGATTTTAAAATGTAGATTTGAGGTCAATCCCATTGTAATGCAAATTTCTCAGCACCAACAGTACCTAGACTCAGCGGCTCCACATGGAAAATACAGGTGCGAATACGCTCAGTCACAGTCATACTAAATGCACGGATACTAAATAGTGCGACCGTAACCGACAAAAAAATTGAGCTTGCGCCTGCATATTTTCATACATCCGATTCCACAATTGCATAGGCAACGAAATTCGCCAAAGACCAAGATATCGAACCAGTTCCTCCTCCCTCTTCTTCGCTGCCATCAGCCTACAAGAGGTTGGATGTTCCATAGCTCGTTCGGGGGGAAAAGCGGCGGGTCGCTAGGGCCTACAATCAGGCGACGAACAGCAATCTAGAGACGGGTTCCGGTCGGTGTCAGACGGCGCACATCTCGACGTTGATGACACCTACCTGAGGGCTGTCACCATCTTTCTGCGCAATCCACCCACCATCCCTAGAAGCTTTTTCAATCCTGCAGGATACGTGTTAACCTCATGTATGATTCGGAGTAGACTTTTTTCTTTTTTCGAAAAAAAGAATGCAACATACGTGTAGAGCGGGCGAGGTCAAGGAGCGTGACGCCTAGTGATGACCCATTCTTCCGCTTTGTCTTTTTCTTCGAGGAAGGCGTAAAGGAGCCCGTCCTGTACACCAGTGGGGGCTCCACGGGCTTTGAGCCTGTAGCGGCCGTTGGGAAGTGCCTCGAGTTTCCACTACAAGATCCCATCATGAGTAAATGTAATGTGACCACCTACAGAACATAAAGTGCTCGCCAACTCCGGGTCATTATAATCAGTAGGACAAAACACCCCTTTCGGGTTCAAAGACTTATCCTCGTTCCTGTTACGACCCGCAAAATCGTTTTCGTTACGAATGTAATATTGATCAGTGGGAAGCTTAAAGTTGTCGGACATCGCGAGGTGAGTTGCGACTTGGAGCAGCAATGACAGACATTGACACCTTTTATCTGGACGCTAGCATGACCCCAGTACCGAATACTACGTTCCAAATAATATACTGATAATTCATGGGACCGTGGCGTCGACATTATGGCGGCACGCGTATGCATCGTGCTAGGGGACGCACGTTTGAATATCGAATAAAAAAACCAGCTGACATTATCCAACTCCGGGCGACATGAAGAGGATCAATTTTGCTTCATATCCGAGTCATATTCAAAGTATTGACATACCACCATCAAGTTATTCAGTCTGCCACGAAACTAGAGCTGTCACCTGGAGCCGATGCATATAAGTCACGTCAATACTTGCTTTAGCGAAAGTGGAGTCGTAATGAGGATATTTGAGTCATTCTTGGCATGCCGCAACTCTGGTTAAACCGGAACCCTCAGCGTGAATGGACGACATGTGAATAAATATGAATGACCTTCCCCCATCGATAGCTTTTGTATTGCGGGAAACATTAATAGGGTGATGCATATGAAAATGGAATAAATCCTCCGATGAAGATGGGGAAAGAAGCACTGGATGACTGCCCGTATTGACCCCAAGTTTGGTACCTAGGTATCATCAATAAGATGGCGTCATTTCGAAAAGAAGAGGAAGACTCTGGACAAGACCTGTCACTGCCATAACGCCTGTCATCAACGTTCAACGGTGTGCCGAATGCATCAATGGTTTGCCGAATCGAAAGTCGACAAATACTTCGCAACGATATCCTCCATCGCAACTGGATTTGTGCTCGAGTTTAGGATGGCTATCGTGGCACGGTGGCCAAGGAGATATCAACAGATAATCCGTGAGCCTGTATTCCAAATCCCAATCGTCGCCTCAGCTGCCTCAGCTGACCCAACGGTTTTACGTGTCATGGAGAATATCACCGCGATGTCGGCATACTGCCAGGGGCTGACAAATTCTCTCCTCAAGCCTGAATTGGATTTTGATCATCTATGTATGCTATAATCATACAAATCTTGGTGAAACTTCAGCTCACTCACATGTAAAGTTTCGATGTTTAATGCACATATGGACTCAGTGACATCTATGTCGTTCACGGCTAAGCCAAAACGCCGAAGGAGCGTGAACTCGAAGGAGCCTGGGATTGGGGGTGGAATTTAAGTTCAGACAGATGTCGGGTTTACTGCTCAGCCAAACAACATACACGAGTCCATGATTTTGGATAGTCTTCCAAATTTAATTCATATACGCCCAACTTGTAGGTATCTTCTATGACAAACGTGTGCCTCCCCTGCTTAAGCAGCGGAGCGACCTTGACACCTATTAATGTTCAAATTCAAGACGTACCTTTCTGATGGACCTAAGTGCCTTCGATAGTCGCTGTACTTAATGGGGGTATCGTTCCCTTGAGAGTCTATATTAAGCCCCATAAATGTGAATGAGTTTACCATAACAGGTTCTAGTGTAAGTGGTGCGGTGCTAATACGACCTTACAAAATCATGGTGGTCGATTTAGAAGTAAGGGAAGAATTGAATAAAAGCCATTGGCATGAATAATACGTACATGCCGCAAGAACCAGAATTCCGTGACTGCCACTGGTAGCCGCTCAATTGCTGGAGCGCTGGCTTTTGATGAGCTTTTCAAATCCGAGACTGGGACTGACTAAGAGTGTTGAATTATACGTGCGCACCTACCAGACTAAAGTCAACGTAGGCACCGAAGAAACTTCTTGAGTCCTAGAACATCCAAGCATTCCGGAGGCTCTCTAGGTCGAAATGATGACTAATTATCACGTAACTGTTACATCTTGTAAGTAGTCACCTCATGTCGAATCGACCCCAAGTTTATTTTCAGAGCTGAAGGCTTCAACCTACTTACGAATGAACTTCACAACCGCAGGTTCGATCTCATGTGACGCAATCTCACCGTTGATTCAGAAGCTTCAAGATGCATAGTATTCTCCCCTTCTCTGAGTACGTTGACACGAACCCAAAGCAGTCACGGTCAGGCCTTCAGGGACTACCAGGTCGCTGAGAATTCGATGTCAAAAATGCCTGATCTTATGGATCGCGTAAATAAACACCACTGAATAGACCTTCTACTAGTACGCCTATATTTATCCGCTCATACTCAGGCTAATGTAGGACAAGGTAGGCATTGCACCTTCTATGTATACATTATCCTTACATTGTATCTGGTACGGATGCAATGATCCGACGCGCTATCGGTATTTTACACCACGGTAAGGCAGCCAGTCTGACGGTGTTTGGCTCTAGAGCTCCTGTATAAAAGACCTCAGTGACCGTCTCTGTCCCTCAAGTCGCAACTCGCCTCACGATGTCGGACAAGCTTCCCACTGACCAATATTATATTCGCAACGAAAACACCTTTGCAGCTCGTAACATGCGTGAGGATAGGTCTTTGAACCCGAAAGGGGTATTTTGTCCTAGCGAAAGTGACCCAGAGTTGGCGAGTAATTTATGGTCTGTTGGTGGTATTAGACCTGCTCATGATCTTGTAGTGGCAACTCCAAGCGCTTCCCAACGGCCGCTACCGGCTCAAAGCACGTGGAGCCCCTACTGGTATAAAGAACAAGCTCCTTTATGCCTTCCTCTTAGATGAGAGCAGAGCTGAGGAGTGGATCATCACTAAACGCAAGGACGAGGGTTCTCGCGCACTTTACACGTAAGGGGTTTTTTTTTCATCTTCCAATTTTTCCAATTATGTAATACATCCAACCCATCGTGCAGCATTGAAACTGCATCTAGGAATGCCGGTTGGACTGCGCAGAAGGGCGAAGTGAGCTCTCAGGTAGGTGCCGTCGCTGTCAAGATGTTTGTCGTCTGACAGACCAGAAACCGTCTCTAGATCGCTGTACGTCCTCTTATCATAGGTCCTAGCGATCCGCCGTTTTTCCCTCCGAACGAGCTATGGAATATCCAGCCTCTTGTAGACTGAATCGGATGGCAGCGGAGAGGGGGGTTGGTTTTCTGCCTTGGTCTCCGATGAGGAAATTCGGTACCTCTGCGGTTGTGGAATCGATGTATGAATATGCAGAAGCTGAAACTCTGAAGCTCAATTATCTGTTACAGTAGGACAAATATGTATTCAGCTTAGTACTCTGACTAAGCGCATTCGCAATTGTATTTCATGTTGGGTTGCTTCTAGGAAATTCGCACTGTATGAAACTGACCCCTACATATTTCAACATTGAAATTTCAGGCGTAGACTCATGTCATGAACATCTTTCGTGGTCAGTGTGACTTATTCGGAGGCCCATCTGGGCACAAGGTGGACGAAGGGGATGTCCCTGTTGTCATCTGACATTACTAGAAATTAGGAACAGTTCCTTGCTGATACCCCTGGGATCACGCAGAATTTGGTACTAATATCACCGTGACAGACGTAGTCGAGGTTGAATAGCACGTCACGCAGTGTGCCAGAACATTAATTGTCCCTGACCCAGTACAGAGTACAGGTCTAGTAGTATGTTGAATCTCATTTTGTACTTGATAATGATACTCGAATATATTTAAATTTACATAACACATCGTGCAGTAGTATTGAAATTGCATCCGGCTTGGATTGCGACGGATGAGGAGAATTTAAACCCTCAGGTAAGGCACAAATAAAGGCACCCGTCCGACACTCACCTGAATCTACTCATGTGTCTAGATTTCTGTTCATCCTTTGCTTATAAATCGGTCCGAGCTACCCGCCGCTTGTCCCTCTGAATGAACTCTTGAACGTTCACGGTTCAAACCCTCGTGGGGTAATGGATGGCAGGGTGAAATCTTGAACCGAGAACACATTGCATGCCGTTGTCTTGATTTCTAATATAACCCCGTACCCCTGTAGCTGTCCGGTAGTTCCCCTGGGGCGGAGACTCTGAATCTCGATTTGTGACTGTCGGTGATTACACCCAAATATTTTGGTAAAGAGGTCTAGCGGTTGAATTGACACAATCATGGCTATAACTAGTGGCCCCGACGGTAGACTGATGAATGTACTTATCTTGAAGGAGATCAAATAATCAGAATAAAAAGTGACAGTTTATTTCGGGTTCAGAATGCCAAGTATTAGTACAGTCGGTTTCGAGAATCAGAGGCGGTACTACTTGGAACACAAACAGCAAGGCCCTGGAACATGTAAACTCAAGCTTCGCCCACCTCAACCGCAATTTCCCCATTAATGGTGTCTACTGTCAATCACCAGACCCTTTCCTGTCGTCACCTACAGTGGCTTTGAGAGTTATATTTTCTGATGGAGTGCACGTAGGGCCTCTGTGTCATGCGTCATTTAAGAACGGGACTGGCGGTGGAGAGCGCGACTGAGCCTTTGTAGTGACTATGTAGGTGGTTTGACATCGCATGGTGAGTTGTCCGTTTTCCCTTTGAATTGCAAGCTGCAAGGCGACATAGGAGCATCAGGGAAGGTGGGGTTCAATGGACCATTGGCCGTCTTTACAGAAATAGAGGATGCTGAGTTATTGGCTGTAGAGATTAGGGAGATGGGGTTTGAGCTTTCCTAGATCAGGCACAAGAATGCCAGAGGAGTTTGTCTGCAATGCACTAAGTTGAGTCTATTATTACTAACCTAATCAGCGAGCCATTATCAACCATCTTGAATCTCGAGGTCTCAGCACGGCCGATAGGCCGTGAAAATCTTTGTCGTGAAGTGGGTAGCAGCACTGTACACTATACCGCCTAGGACTCACGGCAGAAAAACTATGACTCTTCGTTAGCTTGATGCGAGGGGTCCGAAGGCTCAAACCAACATACTAATGAGTATGTGCAGACAAGGCAGAACAACCAGCGGGCGAGGAACAGGAAACGCCTGTCAGGTCGAACTTACACACGGCGAATCTCCCGCCCCCCTTGGAATTAGGTAAATTACCCGCTACCAACTTCCCTTACATCTTATGAGGCTGTATACTGTGAGCACCCCACATTGGGACGGTCTGACTCGGAATTCCTTTCATTCTTTCCCTTCCATCGTTTGACAGCCCATGCTGCCATGTACCAACTGGCGACGAGAGCAACGAAGCCGCCTACAATTGCAGCTCCTATAAAACCGGAATTATCGTTTGCCTAAAGAAACCCAACAATTAATAAATTGGCTCTTGTGTAAAAGGATCGAGGTTGCACTTTCTCCCAACCCCTCCACCAACTGCCGGCTAAACCGCCTCCATCTTCAGAATTGGCGGCTCTTTGGCATGAGCCGCACTCCTGCCCAATGAGTCCCATAATCTCAATTAACGAGATACTACATAAACGATTGGGGTAGTAGTCACAATGCCTAAGTGTGGGGAAGAAAATATAGAGCATACCTTAAAGCGACTAGGATACTGATGAGTGTTAATGCAATGCTTAGGTTGGACATTGTGTTCCGTTTGATACGCATCGTGCGCTCTAGCTGAATCGAGTCGGGCTCCTGAAGTGGCTCTATAGAATCCGAAGGTGGCTTGGCATGGGTGGACTTGCAGAGGATCGGTTTCTCCGTCATATGAGTGGCTGGGGGTTGTATTTGAGCGTGCGGAAGATGATCAATAGGAAGGAGTTCTGATATCGCATCGTAATTTAGGGCTGTCCTGGATGGTCCAGTGTCTTCCTTGTTTTCGACTTTTTCGTCCAGCTCAGAAGGATTCTTGTATTGCACCAAGGGAGGTTCAGCGTCACGGTGAGACTTACGCTTGACGAGTGCCCATTTGTTTTGATCTGTGAATCCCGCATAAGAGAACAACATGAGAACAGAATCGGCCGAGTCAACAATCGTCATTCCCGCAGTAAAAAGGAACTGATAGTGCCCAATATATCAAACCGTCTATTTGAACCATGGGCCGGCTCACAGGTAGTATCACAATATCACCCTGAGCAATGCTCTGTCCATTGGCCCCCTTCCTGGCAAGAGCGGTGATTGCAAGAAGTGCAATGGAAGATGCTGTGTCGAACCCTGTTATCCGCAGGGAAAATAGGTTGGTTCACACCCCAAAAAAAACATGTTATTTTAATAGAATTACCAAAACCAAAGAGCACGCCGACGGGATACATCTACGTTATGAAGCAGATAAGCAGAATTATTGACGAAAATAATTAAAACAACTTACTTTCCACGGCTTATTAACAAATGTAGTGACGGGACCGATAACACGCATCACAATTCCAGACGTTTCGTGTTTGTCTTGCTCCAACATATTCTCATCATGTCGCTAGTTAATCATTAGATTGTTTGATGTGGACAATTTCACGGTGATCGCGATCAGATCGAAGACCTCTTAGCGATATACAAATGATCTCACCATGCGCCGTCTTCGTAGTAAGATCCGCCATAAAATGATGGAATTGGCTAGGCCAACGATAAAAAGGAAGGAACCGCTGATTGCTGTCCCTGGCAGCCATATCGCGAATTTAAACAAACATGAGTTATTTCCTCCTGCATCTGCGATCAGGAAATAACATACCGACAATTCCACCAACGTTCCCGACACCCCCGATCCTATTGTACACACTCGAACTAATCGCTATTGCTATATTCTATGGAGAGAATGGTTATATAGGTAGGAAGAATAAGGTCTTTCCCACTCACAACCGCGATAACAATAGTACTGTGCCCTAGAGAAAAGTACAAGCCACAGGTAATAGGCAACTGATTCAAACCGACGAGAGTTCGTGTTGCATTATCTATTGCACTGGAACAAAATGTCAATTCACTTACATAAGCAACTATCAGATATCTGAGAATACAATGAGCGGGCTCAAAAGTTGCTTCTTGGACACCCACCTTTCAAAACCTTATATGATCTGCGTCGAGGCCTGGTTTCGCGACGGCGACCATGTCATTTACAAATACTGGGTAATTAAATATAAGCACATTTCACCATGTGAATCAGTGTCCCCACCTTGGTAAATCTGCGAAAGATCACTGACCATGCCTAAGACCGGTAGTCTATACAAATGACAGTAGCAGATGCGTAATTACTAGCAGATTCAATGGATTTAATACCGGGACACGTACCCATGCAAGTAAGCACAGACTCAAAATGCTCCTTGTGGACTGATGGCGGCCAAAGAGGATTCCAGCCACGACCCAACACGCCACGTTAAACAAGAAGCAACACGTTAAGAGCAGGATGGATCGCGCAAGTACCGTCAGATCATAACGCATGTTTCAAAGATTGAGGTGAGCATGTAAGGAGCAGCTCCTGATAAGCAATCTGGTCCATGCACGCCTGTTTTCCGTTACGTAAGAAGAATGACTCATGGTGTGACCATTTATCTCTAATAACATCGCGATAGGTATACCTCTCAGCTCTGCTCTACAACAATTGCGAGGTAGCATCTGAACGGTGCAGAGTAATCTAATGAGTCAGGATTTGGCATCTACACTTGTTTGGTGACAGCTACGGCCCGGGGTATACTACAAAGTGAGAAATATTCAAGCATCCACCGAAGTCACTCTCTTTCGCCATATGTTCACACCATCTTCATATACATGCCTATTATTAATGTTTTTGTGACAATTTGGTTTTTATGGATAGAGGGTGTCACTCACATTGTTCACAGGACGTCCACGTCCATCCAAGTTCACGAAAATCACTTGAGAGCCGTAGTGCGTGGGAGGGAAGTGGATCAGAATTGGTTGGTTCTAAGCTTCTATTGGTCCTTCGCGATGCGAACCAAATTAATGTATTGCGTGGGCCGACCTTGGAATATGAAGATCAGGTTCGTGCAACCTCCCAATCCCGCCGTTCCTGTTAATACAATTCAAAGACTCTTCTCTCGCTGGCGCTTCTATTGACCCGGACGAAAGATGGGGTTAACATCAAACATGGGGTACGAACATTTCCGAAAGGTTCCTGATTCTCTGAGACCATCACAATTTGAAATTAGGATTCGAAATTCTCACATAGAGGTATTATATCTAGTTACTCGGCACACGTCAAGCTTCCTGAACTTGTGCTTGAATATGTTAATGTCGGCCTGTAAATTGATTGGACCCGGGCTCTCCCTGAGTATGGAGCTGTGCAGATCCGACGTGAACGTTGACGCAGCCTTCCCCCGACCCACGAAGTTTTCACTGACATCCATGTCAACGTCCAAAGTTTCTTTCGGCCTAGGGCTCCGAGGCTTTCGTTGTTTGATTCACTCCGCAGTTCAGTGTCGGGCCCTCATGTGAGTACACAGATCTCCCGTCCCTAAATATGATATCCTGATTGACGTTAATCGTAAGTTCTTCCAGATGATCTGGTCCTCGTGAGAGTTCACCAGCATTCTAACGGAGGTTACAGGCAAGAGATCGTGAGAAAGCAAGCAGAGTCGATGGCACTTGCCACTTGTGAAGCGTTAACCATGATACATTGCAGTTTCTTTCCCCATGCCACCTGGGGGCCAATGCTGCATCGCTTCATACATACACTCCACGTCCACACAAGTAATAAATCGACATCCATTATATCGTTGCGTCCTATTTGAGGCCGGGTGAATGTTATGCGAATTACAAGTTCGAGAGTCACTGGGCTGAGCTCAGACTGGAGAGAAGCACGGCAGTTGTCCATCAAAAAAATTCCCTATGGACGACCTCGAAGGTTTGACTACAGTACCGTTGTCGCCCGGTACAACACTAGAGTGAGTTCCTCGTTTCGCTGTATGAACCCTTCCGATCACCAGTTCATCTGTGGCTGTGTATAAAATGAAAGTCTGGTGAAGAAACGTCTGGCGACAAAATTGACGTATATCCAAGTTGTTGCTTCACCGGCAATTGACTCTTGCGAAGTATCCAGGCACCCTGCTCTGCGCTTCCACCCCAATGTTTGCATCGATTTCCCATACCAGCCTGTGGTTTTGCACTTCACTGAATAACCAAGCCGAAAGGTGATACATTGTTGGGGTGCGGGTGTCCTAAAAATCAAACTTGAACCCTTCACACCGGTGGAGTCGAATAGACGAGACGCCACCACGTCAACAATGCGCTTCGTCCCAGAACGTGCATCGCCCACCACGAGACTCGTGAACTGTCAGGCTGTTATTTCGGCTTCGCTTGTGACTCTCACGTAAAAAGACTCAGCGGTCGCTGCTGCTCCTCAACTCGCAACCCCACCTCGCAATGTCTGAAAAGCTACCCACTGACCAGTACTACATCCGCAACGACGACAATTTTGCGGGTCGTAGCTTACACGAGGTCCATTCCTTACAACCGAAACCAATACTTTCTCCTACCAACAACCACGATTCACTGGTGAGCACTTCACATCCCGTTGGTGGTATTATGCTTACTAGTTTCGAATTTTATAGTGGATACTCGAGGCGCTCCCCAATGGACGCTACAAGCTCAAGGCCGGTGGAGCCCCTACAGGTGTTATGGATGGTTTTCTTTATGCTTTCCTCATAAAAGAAGAAAGGGCTGAGGAGTGGGTCATCACTAAGCGTGAACATCCTGGACATCGCGCGTTGTACACGTAGGCTGTTTTTCTTTTCTGAAAGGAAAATCTTAAAGCATCGTTTAGCATTGAAAACGCGGCCAAAGACGCAGGCTGGATTGCACTGAAGGAAGGCGATCATAAGTATCCTCTTGTAAGTGCCGTAAATGTCAAGAAGTGCGTCGTCTGACATTAACCTGAACCATCATCTCTAGATTGCTGTACGTCCTCTTAAAGAAGGTCGTAGCAACCCGCCGTTTTTCCCTCCCAATGAGCTCTGGAACATCCAGCCCCTCGTGAATTAATCATCGTGACAATCGGTAGAATTGATTCAGTCTTTGTCTTGATTTTTGAAGTCGTTTCGCGCCTTGCGCAAATGTAACTCCTATGCGCGCAAATCAATAGAGAAGAAAAATCATTACGTACCCGCATGCTGCTCTACACCTAATGAAGGCTCGGGCATCGCCTCTGGACGGTGAATGAAAGATGCTCCCACTGTTGGAACATGTTCTATGCATGGCAGGAGTCAGGTAATTCCACGATGAGTCACTTTCGAAGCAGGTTCAAAAATATGCCTCCTGTTGGTTAAAGAGGTGGTGATTTGGTTCTCGCTGCAGACGACATGACTCATATTGTACTCGTCCTCGGACCTTTGCACCTACATTTGTCGTTGACCCGACCAAATTCACGTCAATCACTTCCCTCGTGAAATTTAGTTGCTGCACTCACCGTCCAGCGTCCGCATGCAGTCAGAGGCTTTGTCTATGTAGTGACGATGAACAGGGTTTAATGGGCTGTGTGTAACTCTAGAAGCCGCGAAGTCCCTGTAACGCATCCTGGACTCAGTATCTCACCCAAAACTTACCTCTGCCTCTGGCCAGTAGTTGACGACACAAGGGGGGGAAGGAACGCACTGGCAAGGGGGTAACTTGGGTAATAGCATCGACTGGCGCTCACGAAAACAACGGTTCCAGCATCCAGTGGCATGGTCATCCCAGCTTTCCTTACGCCAACAACGTCCGTCTTTGACAGACCCGATATGACAGATTGTTTTCAAGGGTTCGTGACCATTCGTCCATGCAACAACACGGTTGTCGACCTTAATTACCACACATGCAAGGCAAACTGAACAACGCATCTTAGAGGTGTTGACTTTGTTTGGTCGGAGTAGCCACGCAGGTCTCACGCCGCCTTGCGCTCCGAATGCTTGTAACATGCACAAGTTCTGCAATTCGGACGCTGTTCCCTGAGTCCACGACTGTATCGACCCGGATGGAAGGAGGTTTCCCTGTTGCTGACATGTGTCGATGCTATAAAAAGGTCCTTGCCGAAGAGTCTTTTATATCACTTTCGGAACTGGTAACTGCTAGGAACGTTGCTAGGAACGTACCAGAGATGAGACCTAACCTCTGGCTTGTCAACGAATAGCACACGTGTGTCAGTGGATTGATTGAGTAGGTAGAGTCTGAGTGCAGTGAACATTGGCGTGGTACGAGCAAACACACGGTCGGCTTTGTTTGTGACTTTGCTGGTTTCATTCCCACGCTCATGGGCGGATCAGGTGGTCTAATTCACTGACACATCTCTATGTTCGGGCGTGAGCGATTGAGCATCCATCCCTCCGGATATAGCTGCGAAGCTTCGTCGTCGATGTTGCATCCAGGCAGGTATAATTCAACATTATCTACCATATTGCCAAACGACAAGGATCCCTACAGGGCAACGTCTACCAACACAGCACCGACACAGCACGATGGCACTCTAGAGTCTAGTGGGGTCTGAGACTATCTATCGTGAAAGGAACTTTGACTGCAAAACAGTTGGCCCGGAATGAACCCACCAGGGTCAGTTCCTGGCTTTTCTTTCACTATAGACTCCTCTAAATCATCACATTGCTGATTCTTTCTGGTGTAAAGGAACCCATTCATGCAGGAGTCGCTTTTATGCCATGTCCTACTTCTACTATAATTCCTATTCTCATACATATATCGCCTTATCCACAGATGTTTAAATTTGGCATCCAGGGTCTCATTTTGAACAGAGCTGAAAATGATTTGATGAATCCTCCCACTAGGTAATACCCTGTCTACAAACTTGCATACTGTATTTTTTGTCCATCAGCAATCAACTCGAGCGAAGTGCACAGGGACTGACATAATGCTCCATTCTGAGCTCCCACCAGATCTGCGGCATCAGTCTTTGGCTTCGCAATACAAAGGCGAAAGTTTGTTGGGGGGTAGATGCCCTAAAAATCAAACCCCTAGTACAGTGGAATAGGCAAGACAGTGTGAGCATTTCATTTGCGCTTCTTCCTGGTTGACAGAATGTGCGGCGTCGCCGAGCATGAGGAGGATGCGTGCAGTCGTGATGTGGAAGCAGCGCTCTCATGGACTATCGGTATGTTATTTTGGCTTCGTCTGCCAGTCAAGGTTCGCATGGCATAAAAGGCCTCAACCACTGTTGCTGCTCCTCAAGTCACAACTTCACCACACGATGTCTGACAAGCTACACACCGGCCAGTACTACATCCGCAACGCCAAAACTTTTGCGGGTCGTAACATACGCGAGGACAAATTGTTCAACCGGAAACCAGTGTCTTGTTCTACCGATGCTGACGGGGAGACAGCAAGCACTTTACATACCGTTAGTGATATTAGACTTACTCATATTGAATTATAGTGGATACTTGAGGCGCTCCCTAATGGCCGCTACAAGCTCAAGGTCCGTGATGCCCCCACCGGTGTGATCGATGGCCTTCTCTTCGCTTTCCTCATAGAAGAGGAAAAGACTGAGGAGTGGGTCATCACTAAGCGCGAATATACTGGACACCACGCACTGTATTACGTAGGCTGTTCTGTGTATCTTCTAATGGAATAAATCCAACGTCTCGTTTAGCATCGAAACTGCAGCCAAGGATGCAGGCTGGATTTCTCTAAAGAAAGGCAGCCATAGGTATTCTCGTGTAAGTGCCGTAAATGAAGGAGTGTGTCGTCTGGCACCGACCTAAAACCATCATCTCTAGATTGTTGTGCGTTCTCTTGAAGCAGGTCAGTCACCCGCCGTTTTTCCCTCCCAACGAGCTCTGGAACATCCAGCCCCTCATGAGCCAATCACAGAACTGGGACAATCGGGAGAATTAATTCGGCCTTTGTCTTGCTTATTGAAGTGCAAATGTAACAACAACTACATAATTATGCGAATAGTAAGTTCATATTGAAGCAGAATGGCAAATATTAAACACCACCGACATGAAATGCAAGGAACATTGCTAGTACGGCTCTAATCAAGAAACTTGAGCACATAACACGATGGTTCAAGTTTTACATTGAATATACACTACGCCTTTTGCGTCCGCATTGTTCCGGTGATGTTTACCAAGGGGAGGACTTGGAAGTTAAGTGACATTCCTTCCAATACAAAAGAACGAGAGGGGATTAGTTTGTGGATTAAGTTTCAAGGGAAGTGTTCAAGATGATATTTATGGATCTGGTTTCTCAAGGGAAAAGTCGAAAAAATTTGTTTCGAACTTCTTGTGTACTAGATCTAAGTATGAAAATAAATTCGGGAGCCCTTCAGGAGACACTCACTACCTTTTGGAAATACGTCTTCATACCGTCATAGTTCCAGGCTACGGGGAAATGTATAAGCATACGGTATCGTCTCACATGGTGGCAGCGTGTGTTTGCAACGAATATTGATGAATTAGAGTATGGGAGCCCCGTTTGATTGTACAGTTAACGAGTCCCCGGTTCGCAAAACACTGGCAGGCTCTGACGTGCAATTGGAAGGAATGCATTGGCCGCTAGGAACTTCCTCCTTTGCAATAAAGCTACATCCCTGCGAATGGTTTCCGACAAGTTAAGGACATCCTCACCGAATATGCGTCGCCCAGCTTCGCAATCCGCAGATAAAACGAGGGGCTCGTCCACGATATCCTTATTTTCTAGATTCCCACTGCCCTAGACACTGCGAGCTTTTTCTCTCTCAGGCTGAGCTCCCTTTGGATGAAGGAAACGTACTAATTTGCAATAAATGTTAATGGATAGATCCAGGAATTCGAAGGAGCTTCAGTTTAGCGAATTGCTTCCTCGGTCCATAAAAGAAAGGCGAGCTACAAAACTCTTGTGCATCCACATCCGTCTCAAGCCGCCAATTATAAAATCATGACGTTTGCCTTGGACAATAAACTTGCTATATACTGGTTACCGTGTATTCCGTAAATGCATATCTGCGGTGTTGGTTTGGAGATTATTGCTATTCTCAGACACCACGTTCAGTTGCGTGCTTCTCTTGCACTTTGTTTGCCGAGTCCGTGGCTCTCGATGCCGCCTACTCATAAAGTGAGTGAGCTGGCAGCTGGAATAGTACGTGGATACCTTACCGCTTGAACATCAGTGCCTGCGGACCCGCTTGAAGTGTCCTTTGACTTTGCGTTCCCTCCTTGGAGATATTCTGGAGCACGTAAATCTACAATAGGAGAGAGAAAATAATCACATACCCGCACGCTGTTCTACGTCTAGTGCGGGCTCGGGATTCGCCTCTGGGCCGGAAATGGAGGATGCCCCCATTGGCACGTGTTCTATGGCGGGAGTCAGGTAGTTCCACAGTGAGTCAGTTTCGAAACTAGTTCGAAGACATAGTACCTCCTGTTGCTTCAAGAGGTGGTGATTCGGTTCCTGCTCCAGAGGACACGGTGATTGTGTGTTAAAACTAGGCATCTACACTGCGAGACTACGTCACTCAGGCCAAGGCCACAACGCTGACCCTCGTTGACCCGACCAAGCTGACTTCAATCGTATGACACAATCTTCACGTGGGATTAATGGCGCACTCGCCGTTTTCAGCCATCCACATATTTTCAGAAACTTGAACGGTTGGGTAGTACAACGGGTAAGGATTCATTCTCGGTGTAACTCCAGAAGCCGTGAGGACCCGAGAAGTAATATTGCGATGGCCCTGTAACGCATCCTGGACTCAGTATCTCACCTAAAACCTATTTCTGGCCATTGCTTGACGATTGACGACGCAAGGAGAAGCGTGCAGAGAAGGAACGCACTAGCAAGGGTAAGTGACTTCGCTGATAGCTTCTCGGACTGGTGCTCACGGTACATCCCCAGCTTTCCTTGTGCCACCGTCTTTTCGGACATACCTGATATGACAGATTGTTTTCAAGGGTTTTTGACCATTCGTCCACGCAACAACACGGTTGTCGACTTTGATTAATTAATTATCACTCGCATGCGAAGCAAACTGAACAACGCAAGAAGTTGTTGATCCGAGTCAGAGCAGCCACCCAGCCTGAGGTCTCACGCCGCCTTGCGCTCTGCATCTGCCAATGCTTGTAACATGCACAAGCTCTGCAATTCGGACGCTGTTCCCCGAGTCGCCGACTCTATCAGCCTGATGGAAGGAGGAGGTTTCTCTGCTGACAGCTGACATGTGTTATGAACAGGTCCCTGCCGATGAGTCTTTTATATCTCTTTTGGAACTGGTAACTGCTATTATATAGGAACGTGCCAGAGATGAGTATCGATGAGTCCTAACCAATTTGGCTTTGTCAATGAATAGCACACAGGTGTCAGTTGATTGATTGAATTGATTGAGTAGAGTCTCTGAATTCAGTGAACATTGGCGTGGCACGAGCAAACACAGGGATACCTATTCTCACTTACTATGCGATCTTCTAGCCTCCTTTTCTTTGCTTGACTTCGCTGGCTCGTAATTGAGAGCCACCTCTTCAGCACGGATGTGGAGGTGGTCTAGGGGTATTGCAATTTGTGTCTATTGCTCACCGAACTGATCGTGAAAAATCAGCACATCTCTACGTTGGGGCATGAGCACTTATGTAAGCTTTCATCCGGAGTTCGGATTCATACCGTACCTACTACCGTATACAGTAGCTGCGAACTTCGAAGCTTTCGCAGTCAATGTTAAATCCTACATCCAGGGATATCCTCCATATAAACGTTTACCAGACCAGCGCAGCACCAACAGCACGACATTTAATTGATCGTTTGACTGCAAAATAGTTGGCGCGAGACGATGCCAGGGTGAGTTCTTGGCCTTCTTTCCATTCACCGATATAGAATCCTCCTACCCGCCATGTCACTTTGTTGATTCTTTCTGGTATAAAGGGCCATTCATGCAAGGGTCGGCGTTATGCAATGTTTTACTCTGCTTCATTATGTAAATAATTCCCATTCTCACACATATCGTCTTATGGACAGAGGTTTGGTAACCAGAGTTTCATTTTAGACCCGAGGGTGGTTTTGATGACTTTGAATCCCTCCCTCCGAAATTGTTAACTTTTTTTTGTTCATCAGTAATCGACTCGAGGCAATGGCCCACCACCAGATCTGCATCATCACTTACATCAACTATGGCTTCGCATTACACTGAATAACTAAGGCAAAAACGGTATATTGTTGGGGGGTGGGTGCCCTAAAAGTCAAACCCCCAACTGGCACAACCAGTCAAGTCGCATAGGCAATATGCGAGCATTTCATTTGCGCTTCTTCCTGGTTGACAGAATGTGCGGCGCCTCCGAGCATGAGGTGGATGCGTGCAGGCATCATGTGGAAGCAGCGGTGTCATGGACTGTCAGTTTGTTATTTTGACTTCGTCTGCCAGTCGAGGTTATGGTATAAAAGGCCTCAGCAACTGTTCCCGCTCCTCAAGTTGCAACTTCACCACACGATGTCTGACAAGCTACACACCGGCCAGTACTACATCCGCAACGTCAAAACATTTGCGGGTCGTAACTTACGTGAGGACAAATCGTTCAACCGGAAACCAGTGTCTTGTTTTACAGATACTGACGAGGAGACGGCAAGCACTTTACGCACCGTTAGTGATATTAGACTTACTCATATTGAACTTATAGTGGGTACTTGAGGCGCTCCCTAATGGCCGCTACAAGCTCAAGGTCCGTGATGCCCCCACCGGTGTGATTGATGGTCTTCTCTTCGCTTTCCTCATAGAAGGGGAAAAGGGGGAGGAGTGGGTCATCACCGAGCGCAAATATCCTGGACATCACTCACTATATACGTAGGCTCTTCTGTGTATCTTTTAATGGAATAAAAAATTTAATGCCTCCGAGCGTTTAGCATTGAAACTGCAGCCAAGAATGCAGGCTGGATTTCTCTGAAGAAAGGCAGCCATAGGCATTCTCGTGTAAGTGCCGTAAATGAAGGACTGTGTCGTCTGGCACCGACCTAAAACCATCATCTTTAGATTGTTGTGCGTTCTCTTGAAGCAGGTCACAGCCACCCGCCGTTTTTCCCTCCCAACGAGCTCTGGAACATCCAGCCCCTCATGAGCCAATCACCTAACTGGGACAATCGCGGGAATTAATGTCCTTTATCTTGCTTATTGAAGTGCAACTGTAACAACAACTACATAATTATGCAAATATTAAGTTCACAGAATGGCAAATATTAAACACTACTGACATGAAATGTAAGGGACATTGCTAGTACTGCTCTAATCAAGAAACTTGAGTACATAACACGATGGTTCAAGTTTTACATGTGAATATACACTACGCCTTTTGCGCCCGCATTGTTCCGGTGATGTTTACCAAGGGGAGGACTCGAAGTTAAGTGACATTCCTTCTTGGCAATACAAAAGAACGAGAGGGGATTAGTTTGTGGATCAGGTTTCAAGGAAAATGTTCAAGATGAGATTTATGGATCTGGTTTCTCAAGGAAAAAGTCGAAAAATTTGTTTCGAACTTTTTGTGTACTAGATCCAAGTATGAGAATAAATTCGGGAGCCCTTCAGGAGACACTCACTACCTTCTGGAAATACGTTTTCAGAATTATTTAAATTATTTAGACTGGATGTAATAAAATATGCTTTTAGCTGTTACATTATTAATTTTAATATACCGTCATAGTTCCAGGCAACGGGGAAATGTGTAAGCATACGGCGTCGTCTCACATGGTCGCAGCGTGTGTTCGCAACGAATATTGATGAATTAGAGCATGGGAGCCCCGTTTGATTGTACAGTTAGCGAGTCCCCGGTCCGCAAAACACTGGCAGGTTCTGACGTGGTGCCCACTGCAGGACGTTCATACAAACGGCTGCAATTGGAATGAATGCATTGGCCGCCGGGGGCTTCCTCCTTTGCAATAAAGCTACATCCCTGCGAATACTTTCCGATAAGTTAAGGACACCCTTACCGAATATGCGTCGCCCAGCTCCGCAATCCGGAGATAAAACGAGGGGCTCGTCCACAATAATCTTATTTTCTGGATTCGCACTGCTCTGGACACTCCGAGTTTCTTGTCCCTCAGGCTGAGCTCCCTTTGGATGGGGAAGGTACTAATTTGCAATGAATGTTAATAAATAGATCCAGGAATTCGAAGGAGCTTCAGTTTAGCGGATTGCTTCCTTGATCCATAAAAGAGCTACGGATTCTTGTGCATCCACATCCGTCTCAAGCTGCCAATTATAAAACCATGACGTTTGCCTTGGACAATAAACTTGTTATATACAGGTTACCGTGTATTCCGTAAATGCATATCTGCAGCGTTGGTTTGGAAACTATAGCTATTCTCAGGCACCACGTTCAGTTGCGTGCTTCTCTTGCACTTTGTTTGCCGAGTCCGTGGCTCTCGATGCCGCCTACTCATAAAGTGAGTGAGCTGGCAGCTGGAATAGTACGTGGATACCTTACCGCTTGAACATCAGTGCCTGCGGACCCGCTTGAAGTGTCCTTTGACTTTGCGTTCCCCCCTTCAAGATATTCTGGAGCACGTAAATCTACAATAGGAGAGAGAAAATAATCACATACCCGCACGCTGTTCTACGTCTAGTGCGGGCTCGGGATTCGCTTCTGGACCGGAAATGGAGGATGCTCCCATTGGGACGTGTTCTAAGGCGGGAGTCAGGCAGTTCCATAGTGAGTCAGTTTCGAAGCAGGTTCGAGGACATACCTCCTGTTGCTTCAAGAGGTGGTGATTCGGTTCCTGCTCCAGAGGACATGGTAGTTGTGTGTTAAAACTTTGCATCTACATTGCGAGACTACGTCACTCAGGCCAAGGCCCGACCATGCTGACGTCAATCGTATGACGCAGTCTCCACGTGGGATTAATAGCGCACTCACCGTTTTCAGCCATCCGCATGTTTTCAGAGACCTGAACGGTTGGGTAGTGCCCATAACAACGGGTGTGTAAGGATTAATTCTCGGTGTAACTCCAGAAGCCGCGAGGACACGGAATGCAATATTGCAAAGATCCATTTCTGTACTGTAACCAACCTGTAACGCATGCTGGACCTAACATCGCGGCTCTGCGACCTGCCTGGGGCTGCCTCACCTAATATAAAGTACTTGACGACGCAAAAGAAAGAATACTAGGGAAGGAATGGCGACTGGGTGATTGCTTCGACTAGCGCTCATAGAGATGGCGGTTTCAGGTAGGCCTTTCCTCACGCCTTTCACTGAAGTGATGTGGCAGGTTGTTTCCATGGGTTTGTGACTTCTTGTGCCCACTGTTCTGCTGGCCCTTAGGCAAACAGGACCGTCCAAAGGATCGCCCAAGAGGTCTGATCATCGACCCTTTTCGGCACGGGCGGTCTGAAAAGCAATCGAAACTTAGTTTTTAACACTACAAGAAATTTGAGAGGACTGCGGAGGCGTACTCTGGCGTATAGAACTCCACAAATAACTCAGCGCCAAATGTCACACAGCCTTTACCTCAGGCCCACGCTCTGCAGCCGCCAGCAAGCCCAGGTCAGTCGGTGATTGTGGATCAACGCGAACGGTGGTTCCGTGGTTCCGCTGTCGCCAACTCTGAATGATGTGTTCGCAACTGTCAGCCAGGGTTTCCGAGTCCACCTTTCACTCGTCTCGACTTTTGGGAGGTTCGAGCAGAGAGCCACCTTACACGGAAGACAAGTGAACGACCGGGTCTGCTTGTTCGGCGACTGCTTGGAGTAAAGCAAGAGTCTCCGAGAGGCTACTCCAAGCAGTCGCCGAGAGGCTGTGCGGCGAAGCGGTACGGTCTTTTTACTGCAGCGAGTAGTTTATAGTGTCTGCGCTGGAACAAATATTGCGAAAAACCTACAATATTACCTACACAACGTTGTCGATATTGTATCCAATGCTATTACCTTTACTTAAGTTGCTTATCATAATCTTTGTGCTAGGTATCTGCAGCTAGTTAAACGACTGAGTTATTAGTCAGCGG
The DNA here is from genome assembly GCA_015039355.1 of Ramaria rubella. Classification (NCBI taxonomy): domain Eukaryota; kingdom Fungi; phylum Basidiomycota; class Agaricomycetes; order Gomphales; family Gomphaceae; genus Ramaria; species Ramaria rubella. Next base: position 68,133 of record MU134346.1, read on the forward strand.
AGGCCCCACAGCTATTTACTTTCATCCGCTAATCTTGCAACTTCACACCGAACGACGACGACGACGACAACGACAATACCCAACCATATCCCCTCGATATCGTTCATAATGGCCTCGACGGCCCTTTCTATATTGTCTTTCATGTCTCTCGTTGCAGGTTACTCCTTCGATATCACCACACCACCCACACAATGCGGCCTGCTTTCGCTGCAAATTACAGGTGGCAGCGGGAAACCACCTTATACTGCCCTCGTCGTTCCGTTTGGTGCTTCTCCGACATCCCAGGAGGTGCGGAGAGTCTTCCAGCAGCAGTTTTCGGAATCCTCTACAAGCTTCACGTTGCCATACCCTGCGAACTCGGGCTTCGTCTTGATGGTGCGTGTGCAGAATGTGGGGTGCTAATTCTCCTCAGACTCTGTATTTCAGGTCAGTGACAGCAATGGCATAGGGACGGGTGGCACCAGTATACCCACCTCCGTCGGGGCCTCCAGTAATACCTCGTGTTTGCCTCAAAGTGTCTCAACATCCTTCTCTTTTCAAATCATCCCCAACAATGCTATTAACCAATGCGAAACGACAGATCTTGCATGGACTAATAACCAGGGGTACGCTGACGTAGTTCAATGTCTGACCTATTAGATGTATGCTAACTCGCATGACCGCAGCGATGTGACTATCCTCCTTGTTATTCCTGGTGGACAGTCATCGCAGATCAACATTGTCAATCCCACACCAGGTGGTCAGGGAAACACCACCGGTTTCAACTGGACTCCCAACGTACGGGCAGGCACAAATGTTCTCCTTGTTGCAGGCGACTCGCGAGGTCCAGGCTCAGGCGGCAGCGTCAACACTGCTGTCGGGAACAACCCGAACCAAGATTCGTCATGTTTGAATAATAACTCGCCTAGTTCAACGGCTGGAACTCCTGCAGGAGCTATTCAGACTGACTTCTCCAAGGGTGGGAATGGGAATGGGGGTGATAACGGAAATGATGGTCAAAGCAATAATAGCACTAACGTCGGTGCGATTGTTGGTGGTGTAGTGGGTGGTCTCGCGGCACTTGCGGTCCTCGGTCTACTCGCGTTCCTCTTTATCCGGCGTCGGCGTCGTCAACGTCATCCCGCTGCACACGGCGTTGATCTCCTTCCCGAAGTGGCACAGCGTGATCCTGATCATCCTCCCGAGTTCTATCAACCCGAGCCATTTGTCATTCCTCCAGCTTCTCATGCAGACGCTGACGAAAACGGAGGCACAAGCGCTGGACGTCCAAGTATGTCTGATCGCAGATATAGCGCCGTTTCGACGACGGACCCGAGCGAGAGCGCTTATGGTACCACGACTGGTACCGGCACGAATTTCCTCGCCGCTGGGGCTGCCGGGGGGAGCAGGACCACGAGCTATGGTCCGGGATCGAGCCGGAAGAGTCCCGCTGGGATGCCGCAACTGCGGCCTGTTAACTTCGTGCAGCACGAGGATGGAGGCGAACTCCCAGAGCCTAGTGGTTCAGGTGCACTCGACGAACCTGAGACGATCGAGCTCCCGCCGTCGTATACCAACATCCGGAGATAAGCATACTTGTATGGGATAGTGATTTCATTATCTGTTTGTGTTTCGTTATGAACCTACATTCTTACATGCCTATGTCCAGCCCCTAGACGCCTTGGCGTGTACTAACTAGTATTATCCTCGCATCCCCTACCTCAAGGACGTTTTTGCATCAATCCTCCACATCATCATAACGCATACCTATCTTACAATGCACCTGGTTTTCGTCCTAAAAGTGTACAATATTTGAGTGAAGGAGTTGTATTCACTGCGGTAGCACGGGGTATTTCTTGCAAGACTAGCTTCTAGGCACCACTCAATAAAATGCATAGAGGAATTGTTCTCTTCGTTAATTATGTTTATGTGAATTTTATAACCGTACTTGCTGATGACGTATTGGCATCTCCTAACCTTTTCAAAGTCTGCATACACTGCCATTGAATTATAGTGACAAAACGTGACAGTGTCACACCGCCACTATGCGAGTCCTCGTCACAGGTAATCATTAGAACGTGTGCAACTCACCTAGTATACTCACTGTTTTCCTGTAACATAGGTGCCTCAGGAGTCTTGGGAAGTGCTGTATATTCTGCCTTCAAAACTTCAGCCGCAGGACACGACATCCTCGGCACTGCACACAGTCGGGCACAGTCGCACCCAGAGCTGCGTGCGTTGAATCTGTTGGATGAAGGAGCCGTAGAGAGCCTCGTGAAGGAGTTTTCTCCAAAATGGGTTATTCATTGTGCGGCCGAGAGAAGACCTGACGTTGCTGAGCGTGATCCGGAGGGCGCGAAGAAGGCGAGTGATGGCGTCTGCGATGTGTGATTAGTGGGTTAACGTGATGTCATGGATATTGCGATGGAACAGTTGAATGTGGGTGTAACGGCACATCTGGGGCAGCTTGCCTGGCGCTACTCTTTCAAATTGGTCTATATCTCCACTGGTGCGTTTATAAACATATGCCTGTCTATGACTATGGCACGAGCAACTTCTGAACGGGCTCAGACTATGTATTCGATGGGACGAATCCGCCATACGCGACGACCGCTACGCCAAACCCCCTACAGTTATACGGAGAATCCAAAAGGGCTGGTGAAATTGCCCTGGAGCAGGTGGACCTCGCTCAATCCCTGATCCTCCGTGTACCAGTCCTGTGAGGATGTTGCGTACTTTCTACGCACTTCTTTCTGAACCTAGGCCAGCTACGGACCTGCGCCGAAAAACTCAGACTCGGCGGTCAACATTCTCCTGGACGTCGTGCAAGACCAATCCGGGAAAACATACAAGATGGACCACTATGCAACGCGATACCCAACCAACGTGCTCGACATCGCAGCTTTCCTTGTCCGTCTAGCTGGTATGTTATCTCTAATTCAGTCCATCCCGCATCCGCAGATCTCTGAGTGACTCCCGCGGCGACTTTTTAAAGCACTAACACGCCCGCTTCCGCGCATCTTGCACTATTCCGCTGCAGAGCCGTTTACAAAGTACGAAATATGTCTTATTTTTGCCCTGATCCTCGGTGTGCCACATGCGCATATAATTCCAGACGCAGAACCGCCGACGGGGGCTGGGGCAACAACTCGACCGCGGGACTGCCATCTAGACTGTACGGAGACTGAGGCGCTAGGCATAGAAGGAGGAATGGGGTTGACGGGTTTTGAGGAGTGGTGGATGGCACGCTTGAAGACTGATGGGTAAATCCACATGTTCGGCGTGGCCGCAAGATGGATATATTGTAATGCATCTGTAATGCATCAATGTATTGGAGAGGGTCATTAGCTTAGGTACCCAATCAATGTACGCAATTCGTGGCGTATAAAGATATGTAACGAGCGTGTTTTGTACATGTGGTATGAAGCTGTCATTATTGTATGGGTGTTTTTGACTCTCATCCATTTACCTCAACTGATATCATTTCGTCATTACATTATGGATAAATAGTGGTTAACGGGTATCCCCAGTTAGAGCTCTGAAAAAAAATGGAAAGGTTGGAAGCTCAAGGAAGGCTATGATGTCTAAGGGTAACGCCAGGTGTCTGCGCAGGCATCGGCAGCGCCACGTCCTCATTACATGGGTCCGTGTTGTATAGGTCTGCTTTGCCAGTATCCACTGCGTCCACACTACGTGATTTAGGTCAGGTACGAGCAAACAATATCTCATGTGCACCCACCTAGCTATTCCTTCCTTTCTCCTTCGCACACCAATGGCTACAACAAGAAGAATGGACGACACGGAGACAACCACCATTTGCACGGCAATACCCATTGTGTCTGAATCAGGAGATAATGATTTCTCAGCGACAATGGTTGGACATCGAATTACCTAGCAAAAGTCCAAACTGAGGTGCTCCATCCCAAAGGCTGCGAAACGTTGGAATAGTAATGATGACACTGAGCGGAAGCAGAAGAATAGACTCGGAGACTTGATTCCCGAAGAATGCCATAATTGTGATGTAAAGCACAGTAAATGTCAATCCCCAGTTAACAAGAAACAAAATCATCACAAATGCCACCACAAGTGACGGACGTTGGAGGGATATGCGTACGTATCGTGACGGAGCAATAGTGCCATTGCTTGTGACACTCAACGTCTGAACGCCTTCTTGTTGTGGGAAAAAGCCGTCCGAGGAGCCATATGGAATAAGATTCAGAAGCGGTACAGCAGCTCCCGTGACGTTGTCTGTGACCAGGAAGTTCGTGAAAATCGTGTAGACATCGAAAGGATATAAGAATAGATGATCATAGTCATTGTCGAATCGGCCTGAACCCCCACCTATGTCGAATACGTGTGTTGTTTCAAATTGGTTGAGGTCTCGGATGCTGGAAACGGCTGTAAATGTCAATGACACGGTCTAAATCAACGGAACCCACTAGACAATACTGTTCGTCTTGAGATCTCGAGGATGGAGTTTAGGATCATACGAGAAAGTGGAGGTTGTTGAGCTAGCCATGTAACATTCCTGTCAGAATGGAGTGTAATCTTCTCAGACGGTAGGCTTACCCATCTACAAATACGTCGACTGCTTTGGCACTGTAACCGCACCTGGTGGAATCATAGTACGGTGGATCATCATTTGGAAGCATATACTGGTCTCCACAACCGGCAATGAACCAGGATATCATAACTTGACGTCCATCCACATCGACATTAGTGAAATGGCCCAGAAGCGTGATCTACCCAACAAAGTGCAGGATCAAAGTCAAATGCGCGGACGGTACACAACAATACCTACACACCCCAGACGCGTTTTCAGCACCCTGCTCCAAGATCACACGCATATCAATCTTGTCGCCGCAGAGTATACTGAGTCCTAGAGCCACTGCAATGACGGCAAGGGCACCCCCGCATAACGCAAAGACAGAGAACACAGGATGTCGACGATACAAGATTCTGAACGGTCTTGTGGTGCCACTGAGTCTCAGTCTCCGAGATGATCTGAGGGCGCGCATGCCCCAGGGAGTGTAACGAACTTGAAACCGTGGACGCCAGCATTTGAGGTGAATGTGGGCCTTGGCGACCTCGCCAAACTAGTGCGGCTTGGCAGGAGCTGTACTGTGGAACTTATTCCATAGCCATCAGTCGTTGGATCGTGTCACTCAGGAGAGAATTGCAGTGCCTCCGGACGAGATTGAAACGGAACAAGAAGTCTAGGGAGCACTACAGCAGAGCACAGTAGCTAGTTACCTATGGGTCCTTAGAGGTTGATTCCTGGTCACGGTGGTCACGAAGGAACATATCCTTTCCGTAGTCACCACAATTTGCATACAACTCTTCTCGTGCAATTAATGTTTCAATCAGCGATGCCGTCTACATCGGCGTCGGTATCGAGTCAGAGCCAGTAACAGTAGTATGGTGCATTTCACGTTGCAATGGAAGTCCAAGCCACTGACTCAGTTGCTTCCACTTAGGGGGTGTCCTTCAACTTAAACCGGTACAAACTTACAGATCAAATAATTTTGATTATAGGTCTAGAATTCCGAACCCCCAAGCGGATCCTCGTCCTCGTCCAAATCTCCCTCCTGGATCTCCTTGGCAAGCTCCTTCTCCCTCTCTCTAGCAACCTCCGCAGCAGCAAGTTCTTTCCGGTGTGCGTTGAGAGGGTAACGCATCGCCTGTAAAGGAGCATGGTATCATAATACTACTCAACGCCAAGCATGGAACCCAGCCTACCTTGACACTTTCATTGTGCAGCCCAAGGCAGAAGCCAATCCGACGATTGAACGCCTCACTAACTTCAACGCCATAAGCGCCTTTGTTACCAGACCCGCATTCCATCCATCCGCGCTCATGAACGACTCTGGTATTAAGTTGAACAGGTATGTAGCTCAATAAGAAAGTACAGCACATACCTTCCTTCAATGACACCGTCCCGAATGGCTTTTCCAACGATATATTCGGCATCTTCTTCCGAGTCGAGATGTAGTTTCACGCAAATATCCCTCAGGGATATACGGGAATACGAAAGTGAAAGCCGGCGGATACCTAGGGCCTAATCAGCCTTCCACTTACAATGACCCGAGCTATTAAGCGCACCAGTCTTGATCACATTTTGGCGTAGACGGAGAATAAGCGTATAAGTTTTGTCAGCTGCGAACGTTGTGCTGTACGTCGAGAGCGTCGTCTGGAATTGCGACAGGGAGCCAGTACGAACAGCTGAAGTCTCCTATGAGTTCTAGTTCTCGAGTGGACAACAAACACACCTTTAACAATTTCAAAGTACCCTTCAAGAGCCTTCCTAAGAACCGGTTGACGGAATGTGCCTCGCTCCGGGATATCACCCATGAGAAGTTCCACGACGATTAGCCATTTATGTGCCTACGCGAGGAGTAAGCACAGATCTGGACAGGTACGTGCAACTGGCCTCTTGCCAGAATCCCGGGGCCTGCTCGGCCTTGGGGGCACGTCTAACCGCTTGCAGGAGATGATTGTGCGCGAGAGTGTACGAGAGCTCAATAGCGCGAATGCGACCGACGTAATACAGGTACCGAGCTAACTGGGAGGGAGAGGACGTTGAACCGGATAGCAGTTGGTTCAGGGAGGATGATGTGTTGGAGGCGGTGGTGGTCGATGTGCCGGTGGAGGTGGAGGTTGTGGTTGCGGTGGCAACTGAGGAATCGGGGTACGTTACTTTAGAAAGAAGAGTTGATGCTGCGGTGTATGAGGATGTGAGCAGGTATGAACGGAGAAGGAGATTAATCAAAGTCGCCAAAGACTCGGTGTCGTGACGCAATGATGCCGTTCGTTGGGCGTTGAGGAGTGCGCTAATGGATACAAACTGCGTTAAAAGAAGTCATATGAAAAGAATGCTACGCACGGTCGCAGCTCGCTCAAGTCACTGCCCAACTCGTACGCACGTCCCATTGCGGTCCAAACTTTGGCAGCCATGGGATCCAGGCTTCGTCGATTCAATGATTGCATCCTCTCGACCGTTTCATGTGCCAGCAAGATAGCTTTGGCATAAAGTTCCTTTGTGTTCCCAGCAGGCTTTTTCAATTCTAGTTCGCCTGGCTTTTTTCGTGGTAGGCCAGATGCGCTGTCAAGGATGTAGTAGAGCACAAGAAGTCTGATGTATATCTCAGATTCTGGTAGAGGCTCAATTTGCGGTTGGGTCTTCTGGGCGGGTCCGCCGCGCGCCCCAACAGAGTCGATTTCCATGGAAGTATTATCATCAGTAGCCAATGATGACGCAGCTGGTACCCACGAAAGCAATGTTTGCTTTATGGGGCTGTCTGTAAATTGCTGTAAATTACAGGGATATATAAGGTGTAGTAATGCACACCTTTAACGTAGACTTCTGCAATAGCTTCACGAAGGACTTTGTCATTCATTCGTCTCCTCAAATGTGTCAGGCTCTTCAAGACTCTGTGCGTGAAACGTGGTTCAAGAGTAGATACAGCGCGTTCTATGAGGGTGATATTCGACTTGATTTCTTCCACCGCAGACGGCGGCTGGGGCTTCGTGGAGGTCGAATTCGCCTTTTCCTCTGCTTTCAGCTCCGCATCCTTCATTTCTACGTCCTTCGTAGGCTGCGTCGACATTCTGTTAGATGAGCTGAAGTTGGAGGTTGGAAGTAGGCAACGCGCTGACGCGTCTAGCACTTGAAAGATTATGTAAGTACGGTCGATCAGACCTGGATTGATATCTTCGTTGCTTGCAAAGGATATTCTTGCCATAATTGCTTCGAATTGCAAGTTCACTAGAGACGTGAAGGTTGCCACGGACAGATGGTCGGGCGCAGCTCTGCACGACACGTATCGTTTGTCCTTCTCGCAGAGTTTGACATAGATACCGGCGCAAACTTAACTCGTCAGTTTCCGCAGCCGTTAGGTGTCGCAAATGATCAGTAAGCCACACCTGTTCGCTTTTAGAGAATAGAGCTCATGTGCTATCAGGCTGGTCGCAGAGCTCATGATTCCAGATGGGGTGCATAGCCAGCAAGAAGATTGGACTGTGTTCATGCTCAATCAGACCCCTGATAGCATCGTGGAACCCGTCATTGCGGATGCAGATTCGGTGAATGGGAACGACTCAGAACAGGATGATGTTGAATTGCTGTATGTGCTCAATCTGGTGCGGACAAAGCACGACAAGACTCTGAGAAGGTCCGTTTCTTGCATTTTAATAAAGCGTAAGATTTAACCCAGAGCAGAGGTGCGGTTGTCAAAGCTCTGGCGATATGCACGCGACATCCATTCATCCAACTGTTCAAGGTTCTTTTTCACATTTGTGCAATGCCTCGTACCTTCTAATCCCGCTAGACTAGCCCGTTCTCTGGATTGCCCTTCAGGAATATTTTAACGACCCTTCGGATGACTGTATAACTCGCCTTTACGACGCTGTCAACGCTATGGATATCACCCTTGCTCCCACACTTTCTCGGTATGAGAAACTTATAATGCGCGCCTCTGAACGCAAAGACGTTTTTGCGGAAAAATTCGTAAGTCGGTCTACGGAGGGCGGCTCGGCGGAGGACGACACCACGTCGAACGGTGCAGCCCCCCACTCCACACATTCCCAGCCAACCATTGCCCCAGTGCAACGTGTTCGGACGGACAGCCTGAGAAGTATAGACTCCGGTCGGTCCAATACTGACTCTAATGCGTCCGCGGGTAGTAGCGCCGTCTGGGTGGGAGGGGATGCTGTGAACGATCACCAGGAGATTCCACGGCCCAGGACATCACTGGATGATGGATCTTATGGAAATGGATTTTCAACTACGTCGACGGATTCCCACAGTCATCCCCAACGTATCGGCCCGTCGTTAGATACACATTTCTTCGAGACCACTATCATGTACAAGAAAACCAAGCTTAACATTCGGTTGCCACTTTCCACTTTTCCGGAAGAAGTCGGAGACGTACGTTGCATGCATTATCAATTTTCGCCTGGCCTGACAATCAAGATAGTACTCATTAATCCAACTCGTCCAGACCTTCTCTGTTCCTGGTGCCACCGTGGCAGGTCCTCTTCATTCGCACCTGCACACAAACGGCTCTCTCACGCATCCCATTATCCTCCTGTTCAATGCGCTTGTGACTGGTAAACGCATTATCTTTTTGGGTTACGGCAAGCCTGCTGGCCTGGTGGCCAACTTTGTGCTCGCGGCTTGCGCACTTGGGTCCGGCTGCGGTTGCGTCCTACGTGGCTTCACAGCTCGTGCGTTCCCTTATACTAGTTTGGCTCACGAAGCCTCCCTTCAATCCGTGTGAGTAGACATCGCGTTACTACTCTACCAATTATTGTTATTCACGTTCCACGTGGCCAGCCCCGATTTCATAGCGGGCGTAACAAACCCCATTTTCGAGTCTATGCCTATTTGGGATGTCCTATGCAATATCGAGACTGGCAAGATTAGTGTCAACAAAGACATCCGGCCTGCACCCCCGCCGCCATCATTATTCCCCTCCCCTCCGCCCATCACCCCGCGGTCTGGGACCATCAAATCCGATTCATCATTGGACGATGAACCTGTTCTCGGGCGGGCACCCGCGGCATCGATGCAGAAAGAAAGCAAGGATGCGGCAGGAGCCAAGGATTTTGTAGCCAAATCCGACAATCCCGATAACTTATTCATGGAAGATGTTCGTCTTTCCTTTCTTTCTCCACCCCGTTGATGTATATCTTACATTGCGTCGTGCTGAAGATCATCTCGGCCATTTCGTATCACTTCGGAGAGTCCCTTGTGCGCACAAGGCTCACGGAATATGCACTGCGTTTTGTGCGGATGGCGGCGCGGTATGAAGAGGAGTACCTCGGTTCAACAAGCATTGGCTTTCCCAGCTCATCCTTCGAATTCCCGACTGCGAATGAGCCAGCGGGCCGTTTGGGGAGCGGTTTGGGGTTTATGGACGAGGCCTCCGGCGTGAGGGAGTTGCTAGCAAACGCAAGCCGTATCGAAGGTTGGAGACATACTAAGAGTTATGAGTATTATAAGGCTGTCAGTTCTCCCTCTTCTTCCGTTCACTTACTCAAACTGACTCTGACGATCAATGTGTAGGACTTCCAACAGTATGTAGCGAGCAAGGCTATTCAAGGACTCGATCTCCCCCATCAGCTTTGGCGCATGCGGCATGCAAAGAACATGCCCGATGCGGAAGTCGATCTTATCCTGAGAACGTTATTAGACTCTGTCCAGACATATGAGCAGATCGTAGAGGTAATTCCATCCTCCTGTGCGACTGCTGCACTTCTCAAAGCCTCGTTTTAGCTCTTGTCACTATTACCACCGCACGCTGGAGGGCTATTACCACTTAGCTTTGGCCTATTTCACCAACAGGAGTCAATACGGGACCTCACAGTTGAACTATTGACGACTCTTCGTGCATATTCTGTACGTTTCCAAGTCTAGTCCTATTAACAAACCTTTCACCAACACGCCATTTCTAGATCGGAGTGCAATTCCTTCAATCCTTAAACCACTTCCACAAATATGCATATGTGCGACAGGCACATGCGCGTGAGGCACGTATGATTCGAGATCAGAATCAACTCTTCCCGCCTCCCTTCTCAAACTCACGGACGCCTTCCAACCGCAGTGAGTCTAGTCTGGGTGGCGGCTAGTCGTGAGGTCGTCATTATCCTTTTCGCTGAACACATAGGCGCTGTCAGACACTCGTCCACTCCCTCCTCTCCGCAGTATATCGCAGTGAAACCATTATACCTGCATTCCGTCGCAATAATTCTTTCGATATTCCCTTAGTTTTCTTTCATAAGTGTAATTGTATTATTATCGTCCCATGACATACGCTTTCCGCTTATATAATATGGATAAACGACTTATCTTTCACTCTTGACGTAAATACTGTACTGTCCTACATAATTTATCTTTGACGTCTTTCATGGCGCAAAGAGCTTCTTCAGATCCTGAACTGTCAAATGTTATGTCATTTCAATGAGAGCAGAACTCACAGTCTGCTGACTTCCTGGCCAAGCTACCATAGATGTGAGTCTATCATGACCTCTCCATTAACAAAGACCATTCCAATAGACTGCCACAGTCTATTGGGGATTGACAGGGTATGTAATAGCCCTGGTGGCCTTCTGTTATCCTTCTTTGCAGCTTGGTAAGCTGTGCAGGATAAGGCTGTCCACAAGTCCAGATCAATCCACAGGTACCTGTGGGTTGATCTATGGGAAATCTCATGGGTATGGATCTCATGGGTGTTGAGTCACAGTGAACATTGACATGCACCTGGTCATGTTGGATCATGGGAAAACAGGCCCAGTCACATTTTCTTGTGCAGATCAAATGTAGATCCCAGATGTACACCAGTTTTAGATTGCCATTTGTTAGGAACATGTGCCAGATTCGATGTCAGACTGTTAGGGTTCGCCGGATTTGACGTCAGGGTTGGATTTGGTTGGAGCTCTCCTTGACTGAGGTCGGTAGTCGCAATATTCGGAAATGCGCGGAAATACTGGATGACTCGGAAGTCAGAGATCCGAAGACTGATCTACATGGGTGTTGGCTTCAACTTATGGGTTGCGCCCTCTTGGATTTCTAGTGCCCTGGTATTTCGGACTGAAGACCGGAGTGTTATCGGGTTTCCGATTGATCGGGTCTATTTGGAAGGTCAGTGCCAATGATGTGTTGAGACTTATCGGAGATGAGCGGGGGCTTTGGGTATTTGGAAATGGAATAGTTAATGCAGAAAGGTAGGGGTAACGATAAATCAATATCGAGTAACGACTAGCTTTTCTGGAAGGTGAGTGTAATCAAGGAGGGTTGGGATGTCGGATGAGGTAGGGTCAGAATAATATCAGAATGGTCGGAATAATCGGAATACCGAACAAGGTTTGAAGGCCTTATTGCAGGTAGAAGTTTGGAGTGACGAAGTGTAATAAAGGTTAAATGATAGAGGATGGGTGGGATATGTCAAGATGTTATGAGTTATATTGGAATAACAAGTTGAGGTAACGAGATATGAAGGATGCGAGATGTGAAAAGGATATAAGATATATGATATAAGAGATAGAAGGTGATATGAGAGATAGTGATACGAAAGGTGGTGAAGCAATACGATTTACAAGCTAAAGAAGCTTTGATGAAGAGAAAACATATTTAAGACATGCGGGATTCCGAAATCGGAAACGGAAGGTAAGGGTGCGTGATACGGAGTTCCAAAGTTGGAGCGAATACAGGAATTAAGATAAGATGTACGGGGATAATATCAAGATAGAGCCATGACTAAGAATAATAATGGGGACATGTTGGAAATAAGCGGAAAGGAGCTTATTGGGATATGTGAAACGTCAGAGTAACATGGGTCGGATCTGGGATCTAACACCATTCACCTCTTTTTGGAGAAAACTGCTTTGAATGCACCTTCTGAAAGAAGTCACACTGACACTAAGTCCATTCGAAGCCTTGAGCTTGTTTGCAACCATTATGGCCTCCAAAAACAAAAACAATGTGTGCAATTGTGACAGACATTACAAAGGCAACAAAGTGGTAAGTACAGCTACTTGGTTCTCTGATGCATTATTCCATGTGAAACAACAGCTCCCCACCTGCCCATATGCATCTTTGAAAGTCCCCCAGCTGGAGCGAGAAATGTCACGTCTTCTTCAAACATTGATGCACATCTGGTTCTGGAGCCGCACTCACTGCCAATTTGTCAAAGAGGCTCTGTGTGGATAATGTTTTCCTATCAGCCAGCAACACAAGAATGATTTTGAAACCAGATACTGAAGATGAAAATGAGGATATTATTTGAGACATTGGGGTAAGTCTCATATTGTCTTCGTGTTTCCTTTGAGGTACATTGACTTGCACCATTACAACCCATGTCAGGTGACTCAGGTGTTCTTCAACAGCATGAGGTACACATTGAGGATACCTATATGAGTCTCATGCAATGGCTCATGTTGCATGAAGATTTTCATTGATTATGAATAAAGACATACTGGTTCCAGCCAAACTAATGTACTCTTGGATGTTCACTTCAGATATTGACTGACCATCTAACACAATTTTTCTTATAAGGAATAGTAAGAGACTCCTGTGGCATGGGTGTTTTCAATATGATCTTGCAAACAGAAGAACAGTGGTTGCATCTGATGATCACATGACATCATACAGTGTGAGATGTCTCTCTTTCTGCCCCATGGATAGTCCTATCTATCACATTGCTACATTGCATGTCTCCACATATGAAACCTAGGGCACCACAAAGTCCTTCTTGGAGCAATTGAAATCACCTACATTGTCAAGCTTCCCATGACTTGTGCTCACCTGATGAGAGTTCCTCAATTATACTACATTTTTCCCAATGTTGAATCATGCTCCTCACTCTGTGAATTCATTCATTTCAAAATTTGTACAGCCTGGTCAAATCAGTCATAATTGCAGTTCAGGGATGCTTCATGGCATCCCAGTGTGCCGTTTTTTCTTTCCTCACTGGGTCAGAGCCCATGACCTATCAAATCATGAAACAGCGAAGCCATTATGATATTATTCATAATCCTGCTCACCAAGATCTTCTGGACTCCAATAACAACACATAAGCTCAGTTTAATGCAGAAGACCTTCCTTTGAAAGGAAATCCACATGCTCAAGTAAGTTTAAAATCATTACAACATCTACATTTTATTACTTATGTCTTTTTGCTGGACAAATATGTCATGCTCACAGATGTGCAGTTGACTATAGTCATTGCATCTGTAAGCATTTGCCCTGTTGTGTTTGGTCTACCTGATTCCCCCATCCTCCAACTTTTCCTGCCTTTCTGCAGCTTGAAGATCCATTGTGAGCTATAAATTTGATTTTTTTTTCAAATTGTCATATCCTCCTGAAATAACACAATCTAGCAATTCATTCACTGCCCACTTGAATTGTTTGTGCTGCCTAACAACAGGCAATTAATTCTGCATCTGAATTATTAATCACATAGTCAATATGCAGGGTCATCTTCAAGTACACTCAGCAGCTTCAAAAAACTGAAGCTCACAGGTGACACAGCTGTATATCAAGCCATGAAGAGCAATAATTTCATAAGTGTCCTTGTCTTGTTTGTCATGTAACTAATGAACTTGGGTAGAAATCTACTAAAAAAACTGCAAAGCTTGTGTAAGACTCTTACTTTCACACTAACAGACTGAGCCAATATATTTATTGGTGTCTGCGATGGTGTGGTTACAAGTAAAATTATCTGCTTATCTAATTACTTGTGGACAACTGTATAGTTGTCCACTATCTACAAGCACCCCTAGTGGGTGGCTTATATAATACAACCCATAAGTCACTCTGGTGACTTATATACCTTAGATAGTAGCATATATGCTACTATAAGAATCTACTTCTTACATCCTCCCCACAGACCAAACCTCAGGAGGTTCAGGCAACTTTTTTATGCTGATGGAAGATCAGCATATACTGGTGCAGGTGCAGTTGAAGACGACTGCGCGGCTACTTTGACGGTATTGTCGTAGTAGATGGAGTCAGCTGGGTCAACTTCCATAGTGTTGTCATCTGCTGCAATAGCGGATGCAGGCAGGGGAGCGGTCGGTGCAGAGACTTCCGGCAATGGCATGTCCATATGTGCCTTTGAATGGGGTGGTCCTCTGCCTCATCCATCGAGTGACGAGTCGTCATCAGATGTGGATGGTTCTCCCCAGTAGCCGGGGGGACGAGGGGGTGTAGGTAGATGAAGGCTGGTGAATGTCCAGCCTTTGCGGGCATTGAGAACCCTCTGCATGGTTTTGTTATAGCAGATCTTACTCTGCTTGTGCACGAAGTAGGGCTCTATATTGACTAGAGCCCTAGTGGGGTCTACCCCCACGTGTACACCTAGCCATTGGGCTGGTTCATCGAGGGACGTGCTCTCAGGAGGGTGTTTCCACTCGAATGCAAGTTTGACGGTGGTGGATGACAGCATTGGTAGGTCTTGCTGCCAGTATGTGCTGGCGAGCTCAGCCCATTTGCCACGGACTGTGAACAGTTCTGTGAGCGTTTGAAGAAAGACACCACTGTCTTTCTTTGGCTTAATTAGTTTAAGCCAGACCCAAATGTCAACATCCTCTAGTTGGAGGGTGTTATCTCCATTCCTGCATATAGCAGGCGATATTCCCTCTGGGGAGTATTTGATGGTGTGCAACACATCCCAAAGATTGGGAGGGGTATCGTGCGCGATCTCGAATGCTGGTGTTGAAGTGGCCAAGCATTGCTTGCGATCAGCATGCTTGATGATGGCATGCTGTGCGACATGGCAAATGTTGCACATGCTAGTGTGAGCTGCTCAACAAACCTAGGTTCATTGAGAGGGCACATGTCGAACCACTCTGTGGGTCGATGACTTGTTTGTACCACCATGGGGTGTGGTGCTTTGCCCAGTGGGCGGGGTAAGAATCCTGTCTGTGTTGCAGGCAGGTCGCCTATGACGGGGACAATGCGGGCCCTTCAGCAATGCTGGGTACGGTGCTGCTAATGCTTGCTGCTTGGATGCGGTCTTGCAACCAGATCGTGTTGGTCCTACCGGTGAGGCACCAGTAGTTGGAGTAGACGGACTCACTGAGTCCATCATTGAATCTGGCAATGAGGTCAGATCGATTATAGTCGGTGCTGGTGGCATTGACTTCATGGCAGATAATTTATCCACCATCTCACGATTTTGCTGTCTCTCCTTATTGAGAGCAGCATGCAAGTTATCGAGTTCTGCATTGAGCTCACATGTCTCCTCTTTATAAGAAGATACAGCATCCTTAATCAAAGGATGCACCATTTTGGCTAGTAAAGGTGGCCAGGCCACTTTTGATGCGTGTTCAATGTCATGCATTTGAGGATCTATAAGCCGCAGTTTGGCAGCTTGCAGCAAATGCCGCGTGTAGGTGTTGCACTCCGAGCAGGAGTCACAATGGACAATGGCTATGGTGTCCTTGACACCATGCACTGTCCAGCTCTGCTCCTTTTGGAGCATAGCGAATTGCTCAGAGGCACTGGGTAGTGCCTCTGCAGAGTGGTGTGGATGGAACACTTCAGTGTCCATGTGGAAATTGCTATTACACTCGCACTGGTGCAGGTGTGGTGGTGGGTGGCAAAGAGCCTTGAAGCAGCGATAAAATTGTTGATTAAATTTAAGGTGAGTGCACCCATTGTGTCACGTGATCAATTCATGTGACGGCATCACGTTGCACAAATCGCTGGCACGAACTATGTTCGTGTCGAGTCCTTTTATTAAGGACTCACTCTTTGTCATTATCATGCCTATAAGACATGATTAGGAAGCTCACGTGGCTTCCTAACTCCTCTCAGCTCTAGATAAGCATCTAGCACTTCTAAATCTCTGCAGGCAGAGAGTGGCTCCCAGGCGACATCTCCTAATGTCCACCATACTTGTAACTCCAACTTGGAGTCGCAATGAGTGATGATCTCATCCACAAACCATTCTGGTTTGTTTTCCTTCCCAAAGTTGTAAATATAATTTATGTCACGATGAGGGAATTGTTCGTTGTCATTGGGTATATGCGGTCTGATTAGACTCGCATGAAACTTTGGATGTATTCTCCGAACTGTGAGCTCTGGAGGTAATTCAAGTTTCACATTGGAGGTGGAGTTGTCCACCTCTAATACTTGATATGGCCCAATATAATTGGGCACTAGTTTCTTTGCCCATCCTTTAAGTAAGGACAGGTTCTTCGTAGACAGATATACTAGTTGTCCAACCTCATACGTCATTCCCTGACGGTGTCTGGTATTCTCAGCATCTGTCTGCTGTACTCGACTCGCGATGATTGCATTGTGAGCATCAATCAGGTTCCACAACACTTGTTGTGTGAACTGCCATACTCCTCTAAAGGTAGTATCCACTGATAGTACTTGCCCGATATGGGGCAAGTATCCACCGTTCAATTCAAACAGTGTGTATCCTGTGATCACACTGACTGAACTGTTCAGTGCGAATTCTACCATTGGGAATTTCTCAGCCCAATCCTTCTGATCACTCTGCACTACAGTGCGGAGTATTTACCCTACAGAACAATTTGCTTGTTCTGTTGCTCCATCTGTCTGCGGGTGGAATGCAGTGGACATGAGCAATTTTGTGCCCATTATCTGCTTCAATTCTCTCCAAAATATGGAGGTGAATTTGGAGTCACAATCTGAGATGATCGACTCAGGTACTCCATGCAGGCGTATTACCTCTTTGAGGTATAACCACACCACTTGTTGTGCTGTAACTCTCGTCGTAGTTGGCACTAGATGCACCATAGACATGAGTCTGTCAATCACGACTAATAAATAGTTGTGACCCTTCAATTCTGGCAATGGACCAATGAAGTCCATTCTGATAGACTGCCATGGTCTATCAGGTATTGGCAGGGTATGTAACAATCCTGGTGGTCGTCTATTATCCTTCTTTGCAGCCTGACAGGCTCCACAGGATCCACAGAACAACTCTATGTCGGCTGCCATTCCCGACCACCAGTACAATCGTCTGATGTACTCGTTGGTTTTGAATTGCCCAAAGTGGCCAACTACTCTATGTGCATGATCGATAATTATCTCAACCATTCTCCTCCCCTTGGAAAAAAATTCCTGGGGAAGACACACAACATCTTTGTTGAACTGGTTCTTTGTCCAAACTAGTCTGTTTCTCACCCTGAATCTAGGGTGAGCTTCAGGATTTGCCAATACTTTCTTGAGTATTGGATCTGTCCCATAGCCATTGGCTATGGCCCGTTTCAGGTCAAACTTGTGTTCTACGCATAGGTGTAGACTCTCTGAGTCTGCACCAGATGCTGTAGCTAGTACATTGTCCTCCTCATTACCTTCCACTTGTGTGGGAGGTACTTCCCCTGCTTGCTTCATCTGCTGCGTGTCAGTAACATGCTGCTCCGTCGCATCTTGTAGTCACTGCGACCATCACGCTGCGGCCATTCGTATTTCTACAAATCAATCTGTTGGGAGAAACTCTCCTTCTGGATCTAGCCATGCATCTGCATCGATGTATTCTTCCGCGGGGTGACTTTCACCCTGCTTATTATTCTCATAGTAGCGCAACAGACAGTCAGCTACCTTGTTCTCCACCCCTGGTACATGGACCATGGTATAATTGAATCTGGAGAGAAACTCCCACCAGCGCACCTGTCTGTCAGACAGATGCGGTTGTGTCTCGAAGTATTCAAGACCTTTGTTATCTGTCACCAGTGTGAACTGGCGACCTAGTAGCTTATCCTCCCACTTCATAAGTGCTTCTAGGATAGTGATTGTCTCATGCTCATGCGTTTTGTAACGCTGTTGCATGGGACTGAATTTCTTTGAAAGAAACCCTGCTGGATGACAAGTCGTCCAGTCCAGACCTTGTCCGTAAACCACTCCAACTCCAGACTTGGAGCCGTCCGTCACAACCCAAATGGGTTCTGAACTAGCGTGATTTATAGGCTTCAAGATTGGAGCCTTACATGCTAGTGCTTTGATGGATTCAAAACACTTATCCATCAAGGGCGTCCATTGAAACATCCTGTTGTTTCATGCACTCCCTGATAAGGGAGTTGTATACACCGTCAAATCTGGCATATATGGTGCCAGATACTGAATGAGTCCTAGAAATCTTTGGACATGTTAAATGTTCAAGGTCTTCTCCAACCTCAAACCTTCTCCATCTTATCCGCATCTGCATGCCCTTGTCATCTATCATATGACCAAGGCACTCCATATGGGGCAAATACAAATCGATCTTGGATCGATTTCCACTGAGGAACAAATGTGCCTCATGTAATATTTCAAACACCTTTTGAAGGTGTTTTTCATGCTCTTCGATAGAGCTCGAATAGATGAATATATCATCCAAGTATACATGGACCGATTGATGGATTTGGTTATGAAAAATCAACGTCATGAGATGTTGAAATGTAGATGGCGCATTGCAATCACCAATCTGCATAACCTGGCTCTTGAATGTGCCGAATATTGTCGCAAAGGCCGTCTTATTGATGTCCTCCTCGACTACATGTATTTGTTTGTACATGTTGGAAATGTCAAGCTTGGACCGGTATGTGGCATGAGCTATGTCATGCCGGATTGTATCCTGGTCTGGGAAGGGTGTAATGTCTTTCACTATGTTGTCATTGCGTAGACGTAGGTCTATCGCTGTTCTGAGCTTTCCATTTTTCTTTGGAATGCATAGTGCTGGTGCTGCACAATGTACTGACACTGATACCCACCAACCAGCCGTGGTATACCGATCGACTTTGTCGATCAGTTCATTTTGAAGTGCCTCCAGACACTTTGGTAATGTTTAGTTTCATCTACAAACTTAATTTCGTGGTTGATCTCCCTCCAAGGAGGAAGTTCTAATGGCACACCTTGAAGAGGTCTGCAAACTCTAGCTCCCATCTTTCCCTAAGTTTGGGAAAGTCATCAGCTGTTAATAATGGTTGATTGGTGCCAGTAATCCTGTTGGTCCTTCCATCGGTATGTTGGTTGGGTAGACCAACATCAATGTTTTGTTGTTTTTCTAGCTGTTTCCCCTTGTCCTGCTTCTTGTCTGGTGAGCTTGTCAATGGCTCCACTTGCAAAGAGGAGCCATTTGCGAGTCACAGAGTGTGGCTCGCTAGTTTGGGTTTAAGACTCACAATTTGAGTCTTGCGTTCAGCTGGGTCTTGGTAGTCCGGCTGCACTTCCCAAGCATTCACATGGTTCGGAATTACTTCCTTTCCCATGCGGATGCATCGCTCACCTCTAAAGTCAAGGGATATCCCCAGTTTACGTAGGAACGGTGTTCCCAGTATTGCGTCGTAGTAATCTATGTTTGCTATATCAAAGTATTCCTTGATATTATGCTCACCAAAATGGATGTTGGTGTGCGCTCCATAGTTGATGGTCGACTTACTGCTGACACATGCTAGCTGTAGACCAATAGGATGTTTGAGTTTGAACATCTTGATGCCTACAGCATGTATGAAATATGGAGAGAGCATGACTCCCTCACACCCGCTGTCTAATAGACAGTGGGCTCTGACTCCACCAATCTCCCAATATCCAGAGATTGTTTGATTGTCTATACATGCCCGTTTGGGGCGCATCTTATCATGCGGTCTGAACCGATGATTGTAGATAGGCTCAATGGTCCCATCTATGACTCCTGTGTGTATACGGAAGTCGTTGTTTTGGTTTGAACCACCACTAATTGTGGTAGTTGGTTCTTGCGCCACATATATGCGCCACCTTTCCTCATACAATCCTCCTAGTGGACATACTCCATCCACTTGATACGAGCTTTGAATTATCGGATCATCATCATCATCCCATTGATATGGCCTGATTTCTGACTGGTAATCAGCGACTAGTTTGCTGATTTTGCTCTCATGGTCGTCCTGGATGTCCATTCGCTCATCTAATTCACCACTTTGTGGCTCCTCCTCCCCTTCTTGAGCACTCCCTGAGTGCTCAACCACTTCATCCAACTGTGCACCTGCTATGTGTGGTTCATTCTTCCACTGTGGGCAATTGGGCTTGATATGCCCAATTTGTCCACTCGTAGCATGTTAGCTCTGAGCTACGTCCTTGACCTCCTGAACCTCCAGGAGGTTTCTGTGGAGGGCAAGAAGCAGCAGGAGCTCCTGCTCCAGCTCTCTGTGTAGCATATACCCCTGTTTGGGGTACACTCCGCCTCGTCTCTGCTTGAGGTCGAGCATTAGGCAGACGATATGTCATCTGTTCGCTGCAGGGTGGCTCCCTGTATTGGGAGCTCAAGACGAACTTGGCACAGCCTGACTTCAACTATTTGTCAAAGTGGGCTTTGCCTGCAGTGTGTGAGCACTGCTGGACTCCATCTTATGTGACCCGATGTCATATTGGGACACATCCTCTACAGCCTTTGTGGCTTCATACAATTCAGTTATTGAACTGAAATCTGTCGTGTAGCCTAGTTTTAGCACTTCATGATGCAGTGCTTCTCGAAGTGCTGCTACGAACTGTTTGCGGCTCGTATACTCATTGGGTGGATGTATCATCCGCACTGTGTACTTTGTAATGTCATTCAGTAATTCCTGAATGGTTCTAGTTCCTTGCACAATTGCATCGAACAAGTTCAACGCATGTCTGTGCGTGAGTGCATGTAGGAATTGCTGTCGTAACCCAGTGATTGCACTCTCAAGGGTCCAGTCGACTACGACTCAATCATGACACTTGATATTTTGAGTGTACCACTCCAATGCCTTGCCTTTGAGGCAAGTGCCCAAATAGTTCAACTGGAGTTCTGTGCTGGATGGACCCAGTAAGCTATTCATGCCTAGCCATCTCAGGTTTCCTGAGACAAATTTCCCAAATTCTTTCTTCAAGATCTGCTTTCCCAGCATATTCTGCTGGGTGAGGTAGTTTTATTCCAGCTTTAGCAAGCACGGATTTGTCGGGCTCGCTGTCCTTGTGTTTCTCAAGGGCAGCTCGCACCATCTTTGCGACTCCATCTACATAAGTAGACAGATTTCCTACTACCTCCTGAACCCTCCGTTCAGGATCCATAACTGCTAGTGATACCACATGCGGGTTCACTTGTATCTGCCTGTGCAAGCAGGGGACGTGATTCCTCACGTCCTGCTGCACCGGTGGATCAACAATGTCTTTGTTGATCTGATACAATGGTTGACATTTTTCAGCCATTAAAAATGCATCCCTCAGTCTATGCTGCTGCTGAGGGCAGATCGAGCCACTCTTGCTGACTTGATCAGCTTGTTGAAGGCATTGCCGTCGATTCCGGAAATATATGCCTCCTCGACTAGGTTATCCGCATGTTTAGCATGGAGTTCTAGCACACAGTGCTTCCATCACGCTGCCTTATTTTCAATCCTATCCCAGTGATCAAACTCACATTCAAGAGTAATGTGAGTGCTAGTTGTGGTACTGACACTATCAGTGTCAGACTTCATCATTTCTTGCAGTGACTGCTGGGTCACTGCCTTGAGCACTTCCTGCTCATTGTATGTTCCTTTCGATCTGTGAATTCCTTCACAGATATTTTCTCTATCATGAGCCTCCAGCTCACGATCTGTCTCTTCCTCAGTATGCACCAGCATACTGATGCTATCCTGCTCCAGGGTAGCACTAGCTTCTCGAGAAACATTTCTGTTGCTCAGTCCAGATGGAGGCTGTCTGTCTCATTTCTTGTGAGCCTTTTCAGCCTCATGGTCAACTTCACAATCCCTATTGGGATTGTTTCCACGTTTGGGGGCCTTTCCATGTAACAGTCCTTGTCCTTCCTCCTCCAGGGACTGTATTAACAGTTCCATACCATCTCCTAAGGTTTGGAGTTGGTTTGCGGCGTCGTCCACTGCACAAGCTGCCTGAGCCGCTCGTTGGCTCACTTCACGTGTAGTATCTACATGTCTACAGCTCTCTTTGAGGGCTGTAATCATCCAGGCAATGTCTGGTTGTATGTTTGTATTGCCAGGTTTCTTCATCCTGGCGTGTTGACCCATGCTCTACTGTCCCTCTTTGGGACAGTGAACTTTGCGATCTGCGATGTTCTTGAACATGCGGGAGCTGAGACATTTGCACTCCTGGCGAATTGTCTATGTCGCTTGTTGGCACTTCTCTCGACTCATCGAGAGTCAATCGTAACTTCAACCTGGTCGAAGTTCTTTTGGTTTTCTTAACGGGTGATATCTCGTCCATTTCTGATTCCTCCAGTGCAGATCTCATTAGATCCGTCGCTACTTGCTTTCGACTCATGGAGTCGGAAGCTATGAGTGTCGTAGTTCTACGAGGACTAGATATCCTCGTTGATGTTCCCGCTTGCCTGTCCATGTCATGGGCAGGCTCAATTCTCCTGTCTGGGCCCTTTGCTGTGGCTCCAGACGTATCTGGATCCTCTCTGGATCTAGATGCTAGATCTCTGATCTATCAGCCACTCTGTGGTGTTCTTCTATTGATTTAGATGAATCAACAGTAAATGTCTGTTTACTGTTTCTGAGAATTCCAGCAAGTGTTAAACTCATCGGTTTGGGTAAAAAGATCAGTTGATCTTTTTTGGGTTTTTATCACAGTGCTGCCAACTTAATTGGCAGTCAAAAAAGTGTAAGACTCTTACTTTCACACTAACAGACTGAGCCAATATATTTATTGGTGTCTGCGATGGTGTGGTTACAAGTAAAATTATCTGCTTATCCAATTACTTGTGGACAACTGTATAGTTGTCCACTATCTACAAGCACCCCTAGTGGGTGGCTTATGTAATATAACCCATAAGTCACTCTGGTCTTATATACCTTAGATAGTAGCATATATGCTACTATAAGAATCTACATTCTTACAGCTTGTGAGTAACAAACTAACTGTATGTTTTTTGTTTTGTGCACACTTAATATCTTACTCAGATGTTTATGACTGCCATTCTGTCATTTACTGCATGATTGTGACTTAGGCAAGTCTCATATGTGTCTCTGTTTGTGTATCAACTTGTGTATTTACAGATTTTTTTCTATGGGGGGTGGGGAGAGGGGGCATGGGAGGGAAAGCTTTCTAGGGTGGGGCAAGGGAGTGTGAGGAGGTCTGTGGTAGCGAGATGAGGTGGGAGGAGGGGTGGTATTCATACCTATGTTATGAATTATAGCAATCAAGCCATTTGTCCTGGGAACAGTGAAGAGAGGGGAAGGGAGGGGATAAGAGTCCAGATTCCTCACATCAGAATGGCTCAAATCACAGAATGGGATCTTTCAGGATCTGACACAACCAGGCACGTGTCAATGTTCACTGGGATTGAGTACCCAGAGGGCAAGGATCTGGGTCTGGGTTGTGGGATTTTTCATAAAACCCATGGGAATTTGACTGTTCACTTATAGTGAGCATAGGTAGCTACTGATCATCCCTATTTTTTACAATTTATTTCATATTTTTATCTATTTTATTGGGCTACCTATGCTTGCTAGAAGCAAATGTATTATATATCCATGGATCAACCCATGAGTAGTTGCAAACTTGTGGGTTCAGATCCATGGATTTGGATCACCTGGATGCAATACCCATGCAGATCCAAGTATAGGGTTTGAAAATGAGAATACCTATGGAGCTGAGTCTGGGTGATCCATAAGTAGACTTGTGGACAGCCCTACCAAATGGTATGCAGGGTTTGCTTTGATGCTGCAGACTGATCCTTTCAAGGTAGCTTTAGCAAGTTTAGCTGTACTATGTAAACTTTATCATCATTACAGCACTTTCAATTATGTAAGGCAGACCATAAAATTCAACTCTGAGAATTTGTCCAGCAAAGAATGCTTCATAGCTTATCAACAACTGTCATATGATTGCTCAAAATCTGCATATGTTATTTTATAGATTTTACCTACCCTTCTATCCATAAAATACCTTTTATTTTGAGATATTCAAATATTCTTCAAATATGACTCTTTGAGCTGTGCAAAGCCTGAAAGATGTCTAAATTGCATGAGATTTAGTGGGAATATATACATATAGCTACAGAATCAGCAACTTACCTTTAGAGACCTGTAATACCTCCAGAGGATGAGGCAGAGTGTTGCATTCATCTAGTGTTCTTGAAGCTAAATAGTGACCTTATTCAGTGGTATACAATAAGCAACTCCACAGATGTGCCATTGATCTTTCAATACTACATATATGTAATGATAGAAATCTCTTGTGACATCTGTAAGTAGTTGAGTGACTAAACTATCTTATGTCACACTGTCACATGGATTATGTTTGGGTTGAGCAAACAAGTGAGGCACAAACTTAGTAAGCTCAGCCCAGGCTGCCTAGAAGCGAGAGAGAATGCTTGGATAAGCATTCTCTCTCTCTTCTGGATGGCCATCTAGGAAGCTGTTCCATTTCGTGTTTTTGTCCTTGACACTTCTCGCTCACTCGGACGTCCTATATATATTGCCCACCATGACGGGTTCAGAACGTCCCCTTGGAGTAAATGTACCAGGACCTGCACATGGCAACGCCGATCAATCGCCACGGCCGACTCCACCCCCTCCCACAAATGATCCACAACCCCCTTTAATCACTATAACCCCTGATCCCACTCCCAGCAATGAGTTAAACATAATGAAAGATTTCATTGAACATACTGAGAAAAGTAATGCTAGGATTCAGAAGCTGAACAAACTTAAAGTGCAAAGGAGGCTGAATCAAACTACACACAACACCGACCCTGTTTCCAATGATGAGCCCGAAGACCCTTTGCCCATCATAAGCTCTTATATGCATTCAGAAATGCCTCCCCGTGCTCCCCCCAATTCAAATGATTTTCTTTCTCCCGGTACCCCTATTCCTGATCCTGTGCTGTCTGCTGATGGTCCTAGCTCTGTCACACTCAGAAAGCGTCCTGAACAAGTCTCGTCTGCCCTTGTCACTCATTCTTCTTCCTCTACCAATTCTGTTGACTGGCTGACACTCATTGCGTCCTCCAGTTCTGACCCTACTAATCGCCTTCAACTGAATGTCACTTCCATCCCTGCTGGTATTCTTCAGATGGCATTCAATCACATGTCTATGCTCACCACTGATGCTCTCGCGAAAATCCAAAAGAATGAAAATTTAAATTCAAGAAGATACCGTTTGGCAATGGTGTAGGCAAGCAGTCCTTAGACGAGTCCCAGTTTCCTTGCGAATCATCCCTCAATCCCCTGCTCTTTCTTCAAGCGTACAAGAACTGGCTGTCTGTTATCGACAGCATCACTATGCCTTCCATTGCTGTCAGCTGGTATGAGCACCATTCTCGCATGCTTTCTGATTGCGAATTCAACCGATCCTTTCTGGCCTGGCAAGATCATGACAAAGAAATTCACTCCCAATTCACGGCAACTCCCTTCCTTATTCAGCTCGACTCATCCACATACATTCAGCTTTTCAAACGCTCCTGTCTCACTTGTGCCATATTGAAATGGGAACCTGAAAACTACCCCCAACCCTTTCATCCTCTCCCTCCCCCTCTCCTTTCTTTCCTCGCTCTTGCTGAAATGATTCTCTCTATCCTTCCACTTCTGCCCTCCCCCCTTCCTATCACTATACTCCCTATGACAAAAACTGCCCCCGCACTTCCAATTCCTTTTGTGAAATCCACAAACCCTCGCTCTGCCTTCACTGTGGTTGTACTGGGCATCGCGCCTCTTCCTGTTTTGTGACCCAGTCCAGTCGCCCCGAACGCCCCATCATTGTCGACTAGAGAGATAACCGCCTCATACATAAGTCCAACAAACCTATCTGCCTCAACTTCAATGTCCACAGTTCCTGTTCTGAAACCCCTTCCTCCTCTCATGGCGAACACTCCTGTTCCCTCTGCGGCAATCATCACCACACCGCTCCTTCCTGCACCCACAATTAGATCCTCCCAGATCTTGTACAAAGTTATCACACCCTACATTGCCTCTGGTTGGGTGCTGGGACTACATGATTGCAAACTCTCACAGCGATATCCAAATCTTGTTCATGACATCTCTTATGGATCCCCTATTGGAAACCCCCCTCCCCTACCCTATACCTTTATCCCTGATAATCTTCCCTCTGCCACTATAATCCCAACTTTATTTCACAATCCCTCGTTGATGAAGTTGCCTCTGGCCGCATGGACGGTCTGTTTCTGTTTCGGATGCTCATGCCATTTTTGAAAGTCACTTCCACACATCACCTCTTGGACTTGTAGAAAAGCTGGGGGCCTAAACTGAACTGCATGTCATCCATCATTTATCTAAAAGAGACTCACTTGGTCTCTCCACAAATGGATGGCTGTGTGCGGACGACTTCCCAACCAAATACTATTCGGCTGCACACTGCGCAGATTTTGTGAGTGCCTCCCTTCCTTCTTATGCTGTACGTGATGTGTACGTACCATACGTGATGTGCACATCCCATTTCTATTCGATTTATCTGCACATGTGGTGCCTGGTCTTCCCACGCATGTGGCACTTCATTTCTTGCACAAGTGGTGCTATCACCGTTCTCGCACAAGTGGTGCTTACCCCTTCTCTTGTTGTCATT
Source organism: Ramaria rubella (assembly GCA_015039355.1). NCBI lineage: Eukaryota > Fungi > Basidiomycota > Agaricomycetes > Gomphales > Gomphaceae > Ramaria > Ramaria rubella. The sequence continues at coordinate 95,110 of MU134346.1, forward strand.
TTGACTATGCAGCATATCTGATGCATGCCCACTCTGTTTCCTTGTTGTGACCCAACTACACAACATATGTGATGTGTGTCTCACGTGCATGTTTTTTGCAATGTGCACAGTGCTCCACCATTTGCTTTCATAACACATGTTGTGTCTCTTTTCTTGCCTGTCTCTACCCTGTCCTACATGCACTCTGACATACATCCAGATCGCCTCTTGTCCTGATGGCACACAGGCTGCGTGCCTAGACATAGCAAAAGCTTACAGGAATTCACCCATTTTACCACGTCACAAACCGTACATTGCTGCAATGTGGCTTGGCATGATCTATGTTGAGCACTGCACTGTATTTGGACTAGCATCCTCTGGTGGTATCCAGGGAACTCCTGCTGATGCTTTAATCGACATATTTCATTATAAAGACATCGGGCCTGTCCTTAAGTGGGTCAATGATTTTGTGTTTTTCCATGTTCCTGCCCCTTCCACCAAAGATACACATGATGCAATTTACTCTTATGGGCTGTCTGACATCCTCTCCATATCTCAACCGCTTGGCATTCCATGGCATGACGTGCATTCTAAGGGACAAGACTTTCGGACAAGTGTTCCCTACGTCAGCTTTGAATGGGACCTTGCGCGATGTTCCGTCTCTCTCCCTGAAAAGAAACGGCTTAAAGCACGCTTGAAAGTACTTTCTCTTCTCGAACATCCACACCATCCTGTTAACCATGATGATATTGCAACACATTGCCTTCGTTTACCGTGACTCCAGACATACCCTTCCCCCTTTCTGTTCCTTTTTGTCCAAATTTCCAAACAATTTCACTATTCACCACATTCCTCGTTCTGTCATTGAATCTCTGTGCTGGTGGCTTGCTGTTCTCGAGAATCCCCACGCGTCCCGTTCCTTGTCCCCCTGCCGCTTAATTGATCCCAAAATTTGGGTTGATGCCTCTTCATCTTGGGGCATTGGCATTGTAGTCGGTGACCGCTGGGCCACCTGGCGCCTTGTTAATGACTGGCGCCATGACTCCAGAGACATTGGGTGGGCTGAAGCTGTAGCCCTTGAACTTGCTGTTGCTTGGATTGCTCATGAACAGTACCATGATTGTGAGGTCATTGTAAGAGGCAACAACACAGGAGTTGTTGGGGCCTTTGAGAAAGGACGGTCAAGGAACATCCCTCGGAATGACACAATCCAGCAAATTTCTTCTACTGTTGTCCCTTACAATATCCTCATCCAACCTACCTACGTACCTTCTGATTTGAACCGAGCCAACCCAATCTCTCGCAGTAGATTGGGTCCACTGGATCTACGCCTCAATTACACTTGCCCCATTCCAGGGGAAATCTCACACCTTCTTTTATATGCCTAGGAACATCTCTGAAGCTCGCACACGTGCACGGGCGACGACATCCGGTGGGGCATTCCCTTGCCAGGTTCCTCCCCTACCACTCCTGGATAGTTGTATCAGGCGTCCACGTCTCCCCTCCAGGCTTGACAACCACATCACTCCCAGCCCCTTACACCCTCCCGTCCTTTCCCAAGATCGTTTCCTAAACTGGCTTACTCCATTTGGAATCAAGCATATGAACACTGAATCCTGTTTACTCCCACCTCACATCATTTTACAAAAAAGATTTGTCATGTGCCATTGTATAGAACCCAACACTCTTAAGAATTACACAGCTGGGCTCATTCATTTCACAAAATTCTGCAACGATTTCCTTGTTCCTGAACCTGCACGCATGCCTGCATCTGAATCTCTTCTTGCAGCCTTTGTTTCTACTCGTGGTGCTGGTTCCGTCTCTGAGGGCACCATTAGATCCTGGATCAAAGGCTTAAAGCTATGGCATCGAATCAACGGCACACCTTGGATGGGTGGCCCTGAATTAAAGCGAGCGATTGAAGTAACATCTCCATCTCTTCATCTCCATGCTGTACTCACAGACTTACAGGGTGCAAACACATTTGCCCCTAGCTCTTCCTGCCACAATAAGCGCGACCCCGTCACATTTGAACATATCAAAGCTTTACAGACAAACCTCAATCTTAATGATTCTTTTGACATCGCCGTATTTGCTGTGGCGACCATCACCTTTTGGTCTTGCTGCCACCTTGGTGAACTTCTCATCGACTCCGGTTTCAATCCATCACGCAACGTGTCCCGCTCGACTGCAATTAACCACAGCATTGCCACAAATGGCGTTAAATTCATTTCTATTCACATTCCCCACACTAAGACCAAACCTTACAGTGACAACATCATTCTTACCAACTCTGGATGTTCCTGCAGCCCTACATCCGCCTTTACACACCATTTTTCCGCCAATGTGCCCGTGCCACTTTCTGCTCCCTTGTTCATGTTCCAATCTACCAATGGCATGTGGGCTCCTATGAAATGCACATGGTTCTTGCAAAGGTGCAATGAGATATGGCAACCTGCCGGACTACATTCGATTAAGGGCCACGGTTTCCATATCGGTGGCACTACTTTCCTGCTCCTCCCCGGCATCGACCCCTGGATCATTATGGTGCAAGGTCGCTGGTCTTCTCAGTCCTTCCTTTCCTATTGGAGAAAGTGCGAAGAAATCTTGCCTTTATTCATAGGTTTCCCGTTTCAGTCCCACTCTTCCATTCTTACTACTATGTCAAACTTTAGAGACAGACTACTAGCTCGTAAATGACATTCATTTTTTTTTCTTTCTATGGGGAGTCGGTCTATGGAACGACTGCCCGTTCATTTCATGAACTGGTATTTGGGGAGTCGTAGCCTTCCATAGACCTCACGCGCAAGGATAGTTGGCCCCTATTTTGTACCTGCACACTGACTATCTCCTCCCCCCACTGCCCCTCTAGCTTAGTTTCTCAGGATCTCTAAGCAGCTGTTTGGGTTGAGCAAATAAGTGAGGTACGAAATTAGTAAGCTCAGCCCAGGCTGCCTAGAAGAGAGAGAGAATGCTTGGATAAGCATTCTCTCTCTCTTCTGGACAGCCATCTAGGAAGCTGTTCCATTTTGTCCCACCCACCTCTCCCTTTCTTTCTTCATTCCTTCACATCTCGGTCTGGGGAGTCATAGCCTTCCAGTGACCTCACGCGTGAGGATAGTTGGCCCCTATTTTGTACCTGCATGCCAACTATCTCCTCCCCCCACTGCCCCTCTAGCTTAGTTTCTCGGGATCTCTAAGCAGCTGACAACAAATGTCAAGGCAGTCAACCACCAGCACAACATTCACTACATCTAATGAGGAATATGACCAAATCCTACATATGCTTGAAGTCTAATCATGACAAGGGCTGTGACAAGGACTGCTCACAATTGAGAGATGGAATTGATCCATCAAAAATAATTGTTGGCCCTAGACAGCATGTACCATCTGTTCACATGTCTGCAGCCCCGGTGACAAGCATGATACTCGACAGCGCCTACTACACTACAAAAGACGCTCACTGCACACGCGCCTATCATCATCAGCTTTTGCCAGACCATCATCTGCTGTGCTACCTCCAGTCCGCCAGACACATCATCTCCACACTTATTCTATTTTTCATCAATTCTATTTTCAATATGCCATCCAGCATTGCCGCCACCACGTCCCATGATTCGTTTCAGATGACTGCCAAGCCAGACATACACGTTGGACCACACGTTGAACTCCCTAGTCGGCGTTCTCCCCTTGATGTTCATTTGTCCAGTCCTCCTCCACAAGTCGCACATCGTCGGTACTATCCCCTATATGTCGAATCTCCTGAAGGCCCATACCGAATATTCCCCTCATATCCTCCTTATCACATTCACGATTGCATATGGGTATTCGATCACACCTTCCATGCTCCCTTCTACATCATCGGTTTTGACCCAAACTTCGAACCAGTGAATGGTTGGCATCGTATCGTCCTCAGGAATAACTGATACATCAAAGAGCACGGACCAGGAACAGAGATTTGCTACGGTTATGTGCCTAAGGACTTCGTCAAGAAGGGCTCGTCTTCGTTCCCTCTCTGGAGGAAATTCGTATCCAAGTGTCGTGATTGGTTCACATGTTTCTGAGTCGTCATCAAGTCACATGACTCACTTACTCATCTTCAGAGATATTTAACAAGCAACTGGAATCCTATTGGACGGCTATGACTCATTTTTCATCACCTGACTCACTCGCTTCTTGGCTGTGCTTCTGTTTCCAATTGTTCCACATGGTCTATTGTCTATGACTCACTTCTATTCTATTTCGGGCTTCTATTTCAAATTCGCTGCCACATTTCTATTCATTTCTTCAACCACCTGACTCATTTTTCCATTTCCTTACAAACCATCTTCCTATTTTGGTTTTCTGCCTCTCGCCGTTAGTCATTTCTCCTGTCTGCTGTCGACGACATCGTTGTATGGCATACTGGCATCGTTTGTTGTTCTGCTCATGTATATAAGGCCTGTTTCGCCTTAGTGTACCCCAATTCACCTCTTTCAGTTGGATTCACTCGTCTAAGTCTAAGTCTAAGTCTACTGCTAAGTCTACTGCTATGTAGACTACTGCTACGTCTACGTCAAGACCAGCATTGTCAATCACGTGACATTTGCTGTTGTATCTCGTCTACGCTTACGTCAGCGTATTACGTCATCATCTTCGTCACTGCTACGTCCTCATCTTCGTCTTTGTTCTACCTTTGTTGCTGCTGATAGCAAAGCGCACTGAGCCGAACACCAGTGTAAGTAGCCGTGCAACGACAACACCGCTACCCACTGTCTTTTGGATCCATTTCCGAAAGTAAACCGACACCGGAAGCAATGAAAGTAGGTACAGGGGTCACAAAAATCTCCAAGACAACAATCGGCATACCTCTACCCAAAGCAGCACTCAGTGGTAAACTGGCAATAAGGACCAAACCAGGTTATTCTTGATTTTCTCCCACATGGATGTGTGAATTCACCATCCTCAATGATTTCATCAAATTCATCTATATCCTCAGAACATGCCTCTTAGACATACAATCTAAGGTAGGCCCTCCTGTTCTCACTGCTGGTGTATCCAAGTTCATCCTATCAACCAAAGTGGGGATACATATTTTAAATGTTTCACACTGAGGTATTGGGACCTTGCACACCTCTCAATTAAGGTGTATGATGATTTGCAGGATCATCTTCTTAACAACATATGTCAGAGGGGGCTGAAATTATCAGTAACCAGAGTCCTTCATTCTTAGTGTTTAAGGAATCTACCTGAACACCTTAATATTGCACAATCTTTGTCAATCCAAGGGAACACTTCTCATGCTTTGTCAACATGAATGTGTCTACAGGCTTCTCCTGTAAGCAAGTCTTGCACTTATATGTTGACTCTGGCAGATGCATGGATGGTGGCTGAGCTTCATTTGACATGAGGAGAAGTATGAAAATAGAGCCTGCAGCTTCAAACTGAGTGTTGGCTGAGCATATGTTAGCTGCTTGGGGTACAGAACAAATGTCACATGCAGGTCACAAGCAACTTGATAAGTAAGTAACAAGGGAGAAATACCCATGCATTGGGAAAATGACCATGGACACATAGCCATGGACATGAGGTCTAGACTACACCCACAATGACACACATGATGTACTCAAATAAATTTGTCATGTCAATTGACACACCCTGTGGGTGGTTGCAGACATGTCAGCCGTGTAAGCAGTGTTTGCATCTACTGCTTTACTCTAATCTTATTATTCATGTATTTAGAATGAGTTTAATGCTCCCTATCTCCTGTTGGTAGGACTGTCCACGAGTCCAGATCCTGGATCTTTCCCACGGTCTAAAACCATTATAACTGTACAATTAGCTTTACAATCAAATATTAAGAAACAGATTCTGACAGTGAAATACTGGCTCTATTTGATGGAAAGGTTAGGATGGTTGTTGAGCATGGGAAAATGGGAAAATAACCTGCAGATCAATCTGTTGGCCTTACCTGTCAGTGAGCAAACAGTACAGCAAGCAAGCAGTGTGGCACTGGGCAGGCATAATGTGAGTACATGTCACATGATGGTGGATGCATGATATTGTGGGTACATGTGGATACCTACATGTCATGTATATTCTCACAGGTGTCCCTAGATAGAAACTCTATCCAAAGCTGTATGTATAGTACAAATAGTATCCAATAACTGACTATTAAGTTCAGTCTGTAAACTATACAAGTGTCCAGATAATCATGAGAAAGAATTGAACCTGAATGTTAGGGACCGGATCGGATGTTGTTCGGATTGGGTTGGAACTCTCCTTGACCAAAATCAGAAAGTCACAATATTTGGAAATGCGTGGAATATCGGATGACTCAGAAATCGGAGATCTGAAGCTGATCTACACAGGTGTTGGCTTCAACTTATGGGTTGCACCCTCTTGGATTTCTAGTGCCCTGGTATTTCAGACTTGAAGACCAGACAGGATCATCGGAGTTCCAATGGTTGGTCTATTTGGAAAGATCAGCAACAAATAGTAAGTTGAGACTTATTGGAAATGAGCGGAAGATTTCAGATATTGGAGATTTGGAATAAGTAATAAAAGATATAGTGATATAGAAAGTTTGACAAGATATATCAAGTTCTAACAAGTATAATGAGATAACGAGTTTTTAATGAGATATACAAGCTAAAGAAAGCTTGAACGAAGAAAAGTGTATTTAAAGAAATACGTGGAATTCCAAAAATCAGAAGCGAAGAGATAAGAGTGCGTAATACGGAGTTCCACAATCGGAGTGAATATGGAAATCGAGATAGAACGTATGGGGATAAGATCAAGATGGATCATGACTAAGAATGATAAAATGGGGTATATCAGAATAAGCAGAAAAGGGCTTATTGGAATGCGGAAAACGTCGGAATAATGGAAGCCGGATCTGGGATCTAACACTGAACAACAATGCAGCCCTAGACACATATCATAAGCTGAACACTGGGAGTTAGACTGAAATCAGCATGCTCTAGATCCATTCTGTGCTGATGAGTAGTATACAGGCTAGCTGTGTGGCAACTCTGCCAGCGAGTGTGTCAATGGTGTCGTTGTGTGGGACCATGTACCAGTGTGGGTATGTGTCATGTGGTGCTGTGGGTGCTGTGGGTATGTGGTGTTGTGGGTATGGGTACATAGCTCCAGTGTGGGTGCTTGATGTCATGTCCATGGTGATCTATTCATGGACATATTCCCGGTGACAAGCATGATACTCGACAGCGCCTACTACTCTACAAAAGACGCTCACTGCACACGCGCCTCTCATCATCAGTTTTTGCCAGACCATCATCTGCTGTGCTACCTCCAGTCTGCCAGACACATCATCTCCACACTCATTCTATTTTTCATCAATTCTATTTTCAATATGCCATCCAGCATTGCCGCCACCACGTCCCATGATTCGTTTCAGATGACCGCCAAGCCAGACATACACGTTGGACCACGCGTTGAACTTCCTAGTCGGCGTTCTCCCCTTGATGTTCATTTGTCCAGTCCTCCTCCACAAGTCGCACATCGTCGGTACTATCCCCTATATGTCGAATCTCCTGAAGGCCCATACCGAATATTCCCCTCATATCCTCCTTATCACATTCATGATTGCATATGGGTATTCGATCAAACCTTCCATGCTCCCTTCTACGTCATGGGTTTTGACCCAAACTTCGAACCAGTGAATGGTTGGCATTGTATCGTCCTCAGGAATAACTGGTACATCAAAGAGCATGGACCAGGAACAGAGATTTGCTACGGTTATGTGCCTAAGGACTTCATCAAGAAGGGCTCGTCTTCGTTCCCTCTCTGGAGGAAATTCATATCCAAGTGTCGCGATTGGTTCACATGTTTCTGAGTCGTCATCAAGTCACATGACTCACTTACTCATCTTCGGAGAAATTTGACAAGCAACTGGAATCCTATTGGACGGCTATGACTCATTTTTCATCACCTGACTCACTCGCTTCTTGGCTGTGCTTCTGTTTCCAATTGTTCCACATGGTCTATTGTCTATGACTCACTTCTATTCTATTTCTGGCTTCTATTTCAAATTCGCTGCCATATTTCCCTTCATTTCTTCAACCACCTGACTCATTTTTCCATTTCCTTACAAACCACCTTCCTATTTTGGTTTTCTGCCTCTCGCCGTTAGTCATTTCTCCTGTCTGCTGTCGACGACATCGTTGTATGGCATACTCGCATCGTTTGTTGTTCTGCTCATGTATATAAGGCCTGTTTGCCTTAGTGTACCCCAATTCACCTCTATCAGTTGGATTCACTTGTCTAAGTCTCAAGTCTAAGTCTTCTAAGTCTACTACTACTACTACGTCTACGTCAAGGCCAGCTTTGTCAATCACGTGACATTTGCTGTTGTATCTCGTCTATGCTTACGTCAGCGTATTACGTCATCATCTTCGTCACTGCTACGTCCTCATCTTCATCTTTGTTCTACCTTTGTTGCTGCTGATAGCAAAGCGCACTGAGCCGAACACCAGTGTAAGTAGCCGTGCAACGACAACACCACTACCCACTGTCTTTTGGATCCATTTCCAAAAGTAAACCGACACCGGTGCACTGGTATTTATGTAACAAGGTAGTGTCAACACTTTTATGTTTGTTTTTATTCCATGTTTAAGGACATATCTACACTTGTTTCAACTCTAAGAAAAAAATTCTGCAAATCCCAACCATGTGCTCACTTGCAAATGCTACCAATGACATGCACAGCACTCAGTGCCCATGCACCACAGTGACATCACATGATTGTGCATTGCAATATTGTTGGGTGTTTAGCATTTAGTGAGAGAGGAACATCTCATGTCCCAGTACTAGTTGCTGTTCCACTGTGATGGCAATGGCAATAATGTATATCAATACCTACATAATGCCCTCACTCCTAAAGGTTTGGATCCATCAGCCAGATGAGGAAGATATACTTGGCCTGCTTGATAAAGTTACATGATCTATTGGGGATGTCCCTGGTTTGATGGTGTGATCTGTTCCCCAATGCTTTACAATATGTACACAATGGCAACAGTATCACAATGATTTGAATCCTAGCATATGTATCAAGCCCACATTTGAAAAAGGAAAAATTGCAGCACCACTTCAAACATGACTATGCTTTCTAACTAGGGAATGGTAACAGGACCCTTGAAAATTCCCATAAAAGCCTGGGCCAAAGGACCCAAAATGTATCCTGTCATTTTTTACAAAGAAATTGTTTGGATTGGAGGTTAGGGAAAATTTTGGCTCATGGATTGTCCATATGTTGGTCCAGTCCTCCCAAACCCCAAATCTGTCCTATCAGCCGGCCCAAGCCGAAATTTTGCAAAATTTTGTCCAGATTCCAAAATTGCGCCTGCAAATGATTTTAATGATATCATTGATCACTGGAAGCCATCACTGATTCAAACTCACAAACTAATGACAGTCACATGACCTCTGAACCCGAGGCCCTACATACACCACCAACCTTGTCCAGACTCAGGGACAAGCCTTACGAGTTTGCCCTAAAATTGTCCCGACACTTACCCAAGCCTCAACAGCTCCGAACCCTTAGGGATATTGTCAGGACCGGGACCAATCATTTTGACTTTTTTGTCCGGATTCCACCCAGGCCTCTATAGGGATTTTCGGGGGTCCTACGGTAACACACCAGCTCCCCACCCTCGGATCATCTTGTCGTCATAACCATTGCGCTGTTCGCCAGATCTCTCGGTGAAGCGGACAGATTGGCATGAGCAGCACAGCAGAATATCCATGATATCATTCATGTCGCCGACGTCGACATCCTTCTTATCCGATCTTGTCCTGTATCGTCCGGCTCGTAGTGTAGGAGGAGCCTCGCCATCGTCGCCTCCCTCGCCTCCCCCTCCTCCCTCTCCACCTCTTGCTCCGCCGCTGCCCTTGTTCAGATCATCGTAGTACCTCGAATGAGCGTGGGCGTGCCATCAGCCTGACAGCTTGTGGAATACCCCATCTTCTAAGCGCCGCACAGCCGTACCAGAAATCGGTCAGAAACGCAGGCGGCCATCGGGATTGTTCTACAGTCCTTGGAAACCTAGCGTCTTTATTTTGCGGCGCAATTACCTGAACAAGGACATCAGGAGGGACAAAATGATGGACTGTGAGACGGGAGGGGCCGCTGTCGGCCCCAGTGGGGGCACCAGATGGAAGAAGTTCTAGTTGGGGTTGGCGCGGGACATCCGAGGTCTTCAATGCGAAATTGGGTGTCTGTATTGGAGCAGTAAACTGAGTTAGAAATGGACCTTGGAAAGAGTTGAGACACAACAGACCCGGAAGAATGCCCAGTTCCCTGCACCAAAGCTCTTATGTAGTTGGGTCGCAAGAAGGAAACTATTACGGACGTCACTGATGCCTGCGACGTCAGGACCAGTAGGTTGGCGATATGCAACAAGATTCTGCATGTACTAGATTTAAGATATATCAGCAAGATAAAAGGCGTCCAAGCCTTAGGCAATGGACAGCTTACACCGTCTCCTTTGGCCCGCGGTAAGATGTGACAGGCAGTGCATTCATCAGCACATGCATTCGATAGGACACAGCTACCATCGCGTTCTATGAGCTGAGTGCGAAATCCCCCCTGATCCGCTGACTCAGATCCCGCATCTGACGTTCGGCCATCGATGGCGTTGATGTCGACGACGCGTGCTAGCCCTATTTATTGTATTGAAGATGAGCGTGACTTAGGTTAACAAGGAATCTCGATGGCACCCTCTGTTCGGAAATAATAGGTCGTCTTGAGTTCAAAGACCTGAGGATCGTCATCTACAGGGTCGCCATCTGGAGTGAAGGATAGATGACCTTCCCGGCCATAGATAGCGCAACCGAGAAATCGCAGCCACTTAAGAGGTTTGAGGGTATATTTTGAGAAATCCGAGCTAGGTATTCTCAGCGTCGGCCGCCATTGACCAGCTAGTAGGAGATGGAGTTCGACATTGATGAGTAGATTGGCCATCAGCACGCGGAGTTTATTTACTTATGTAACTCCGTTTTAAACCCCGCCTTTCGATACCACGGTTCCTCCGCCTGAAAGTGTGAGTAGCTGGTTAGTGCACCCTATAATGTCAATGCAGGGATGGGACCTGCCCCCGTCTACCGGAGACCAAGGTTTATGCCTGCGACCGCAACCCACCTGTCGTGCATGCAATAAGGAGAGGGCGAGGGAGTAGTAGGGCCTGGGATTGGGCAGAAGGCTCCCCGGTGAATAACTACTTTGGAAGCACTGAGGTCTAAGGTAAAGAGCAAAAATTCACCACTCGAGTGTTTCATTTACATGTAATTGTGTTATTATCGCCCCATGACATACGCTTTCGGCTTATATAATATGGATAAACGACTTATCTTTCACTCTTAACGTAAATACTGTCCTACATAATTTATCCTCGACGTCTTTCAGGGCGCAAAGAGCTTCTTCAGATCCTGAAACGTCAAACGTTATGTCATTAAAATTTCAATACAACTAAGAGCAGTACTCACAAGCTTCTGCTGACTTCCGAGCTGTCGACGTGATTTAGATAATAACCTATGAATGCAGGATAGAAAAAAACCTGAGGCTCTTGCATTATCCATTCTTTCCTTAGTCGTTCTTTATTGATTTTGTCACATGCCTTCCTGAGCTTATCACTAGTACGAATTCAAGTAAAGATGCCGCGCTAAAAATCGTATAGCAACATACCCAAGACTTTTGAGGATGTCCTCATAAGTACGGTAAGGTTCAGCTCCTACCATGTAATCAATTTTGGAAGAGTCAATGTCGTTTTACTAAATTGCGTACTCAAGATCTCGACAAAGGCCTGGCAGAGGAGAACAAGTTAGCCCCGGACTTCATTAAGAGAAGGTGTATACCTGAACCATGACTCCACCGCTACGATTTTCGTGGGGTGACTTCAGTTCGTATCCACTCTGACCGTCAGAGCATGCGGACCAGGAAATCTTGATGTAACAATGTAGTCGGTTGTAAAATGATTATAGTAGGGTACTCACCGCTTGAGTGGCCTCACTGTACTGGCATGGCAATGCTCTATCGTCTAATGTCTCGCCACGTAAGATCCAGGTCCCCTTTCTCCAAAGGGGGTTCGTGCGTCCTCTGCTTCCCGTAGGTATTCTTGCCAAGGTATATGATAAATCTAAACCATGTGTAAGTATGATGAATCGAGAGAGAACGAAGAAAAATACCCAAGGGCCCTCTACTAACCAGCTGATTGATCTGTGCTATATCTTCAGGACTCTGTGGTTCAGATAAAGATTGAGGAGATCCATTCTCGGGATTGTCACGGAAAACCCTTGTCTCTCGCGGTAATCGCCTTGACCATCTTGGCTCGGGGCTAATGGTTCTGGCGCCTGTGGTCATAGGGATATACCCTTCCTTTGGAGGACTTTTGGATCGAGGTCCGTAATAGCGCGCATATGGGAGATCCATGATAGTTCCTGAGTGACAGGAATCAAATAATGCCTATTGGTATGGGTGAGTATATGAAAATTTATTTTGAAGAATTGTACACACCGTCAAACGACAGTGTGCAGGCAATCGTTTGACAAGTATATTATTCATGTCCTGCCCTCCACACGTTTGTTATTGCGCGTTAAACATGCACCCTCAGGCTCCCACGCACATCATCAATTATAATCTGGCTATATCTTTCACGATCATCCATATGAAGGGTTTCATCAATTTGCCAGTCCAGTGGTAAAATAACTGATCGCGGTCTTGTCAGTGTTTCAGGCCCTTGAGGACGATGAGGAAACTTGCTTTCATCTTTATCATCATATTCCGTTCCGTCCAAATTGGTGATTTGATCACCATGACCAGCAACTAAGTCAGTCAGTGTCAATAGATAATAAATAAGATTAATTGGTCCCTGAGTGCCTCACAAAAGAAAAATAAGTGTTCTCCCGCCTCTGCTTCGCCCATTAGTACACTCATGGCGGTTTCCTAGGCGTTCCGGTAGAGATGATCAGTAATCTATTCCGAGCTGGTGCTTTATGCGAACGAACTATGTTATCCTTCGTAGGTTGCTTATAACCTTCGGCATCTTTTAGGACAGTTATGTCATTATGGTTGTAACCATAGCATTCTGTATGCATGTAGGTGACTCGGATCAACGAAGTGCTCAAATTTAAAAGCGAACCTGTCAAAAGATCAACGATCTTCTGCACGTCGTTGTGTGCTCCTGATAGCTCGAAGTCCTCAGGGGCGACCCCATAAGGTCCCTGTTGACCTTTATATGAGATCCCGATGCAGAGAGCTTTCTTTCTTGGATTTGCAGGGTACATGAGTTGTGAAGGTGATGATCGTAATGACGGGTCGTGCTCAGCGACGGCGACTCTTTATACCGTAGGATCTCATCCCAAGCGCGCGCTGCTTTACATCTGATCGTGTTGATCACTCTCACCTGGGACAATCCCCGCTGCTTCGATGTTACGTAAGCGCATCAGACCTACATTTTGATGCCGAAGCACTCAATAGCCTCCTTATGGGTACCGTGGCTGTTCATTGAACTCGAATATTACACAGTAAATACGTGCGGGGTATATCCGGATATATCGTAACTGCAGGTTGCGCGGAAGTTTAAGAATTAAAAGACGTTGAAGCTCCATGCAGCGCTAGGGTGAGGTTGTCGAGAAGTTCTCAATTAAATCAAACCCAAAAGAGCTCTTTCATATCCTGCAGCAAAATGAGTGTGAGTCTTTGGACACATTTAAATTGCGACAGAGTGGGATTACCGGTCTATTATTGAAACCTAGCTGCAATAATATCCATACTCAGCATCTACATTTGGCTAAAACACGAAGCAGTGACATTCGTTCTTACCTGGGGCTCTTGGTGAATGGGGCCCCCTCCGGGATTTTTCCTCTCTATTTCATGGCATTCGTCTTCAAGATATTTCCTGTTTTCATACCAATCATCACCACAATAGCCAAGATACTTATGGCGAACTGACGTACGCAAAGCTAACGAGAAGGTCTTGATATGATTGTTCTGGCTTGCTGCCTTTAGAGAATGAAAGTCAGGATAAGCTCTGATTCGTGCAGCTACGAGGTCATACTAAGGATCTTAACGAAAGCCTGTGATAGTTACATCGTGAAAAAAACTATCAACTAGGAAGCGAGAGTACGCACTTGTGTCATGATACCCCCTGCTAATGTGTGTTGCCAGGATGTTTGTCCATCCGAGGACGAACACCACGATATCTGTGGCATATTCAACGAGAATATCTCGATAGATATACGTATGGACCTACTACTTGAGCTTTCGGGGGTGGATCCTGTTCGGATTCCGGGTCTTTCGATTCCCCGCTAAAAATAAGCGTTCCTTTACGCCTTGTATGTCTGGCCATATGAAGGTGACGAAGATCTAAAGATAGTTCCTCAACTTGGTGAAAAGGAGTGAATTCGTGGGGCAGCATACTCAAGGGTCCCCCGCTCGTCGAGCGCTTTGGGTGGTCTTCCATGATCCCTTCGGATTCACACATATCAGATTCGGGCTCATCACAAAGTGGCTCCACAGTGAATTTTTTAGGAGGGCCTCGATTCCAGCGAAGGTCTAGTAAGGTGCCCGCATGGCAACAATCAAACAAAGCCTACGGAAAATGGTGAGGAAACACAGATTATAAAAAAAGAAGTTCTTGCCACAAGCCGGGCGCCTAAAGGCAGGTCTTTAACCAGGATCTCATTCAGTGCCTATTTCGGTTACCGTCGGTCTTGCTCGAGCTTGTTCACGAAGCAATACTCACATCATCAATAATATAATCTCTATATCGTTCCCTTGTGAAAGGTACTGCTTCACGATTAAAACCCCAGTCCAAAGGTAATATCACTGATATAACATTGTCAAGCTTCAACCATAATGATTAAAGGTTGCTCACGCACCTTCATCGAATCCGTCGAGTTCGGTGCCATTCAAGTTCTTCACTTGAGTACCATGGCCGCTATCTTCGTGGCAGATTTATTGCTGTTTGGTACGAAACAGCCGTGATGATCTCACAATAGATGAAAAAAGAATCTCCAGACTTCGCTCCCTTGACCAAATTAGTAAACCCTTCTATCTAAATGTGATTCAGCTCAGTATATGCAACGATTGAAATAATCCACTAGAGAGAAAGCATACAAGGTTGGTATAGGTTGGCTCTTTATGACAACCGTCGTCCGCCAGCACAACAATTTCGGAGTCTTGATAATTTCTAGTATCTGAAGGGACTGTTGGCGGGGATATGTAGTATAGGATAGTTCGGCTCACGGAGGAAATCGGTAATCAAGCTGAGGTTCTTTCGTGACGATTGAAGTTCGAAAGGTTCACCCTGTTCGCTGACTTGTCCTTCATACGTAATTGTGATAAGTAGAGCTCGACGGCGCACGCCAAGATTGTTTTGAATCGTGTCTTCAGGTATAGGTATGGGGAGCATGCCATTCTGTGTCGCTGTAGACGCGGAATTTGACTGCAGATCCAGAATACTACTAGGATCAGAGTGCCTCTGAAGATGTGGTGTGAATACCCGTACAGAAGTCTGCATAAATAACAAACCTTTAACACAATTGCATCTTGCCATATAGGGCTATCTCTCTCATAGACGACTAGTGCATTAGAAAGTATGAGATCGATATCAGAAGCAAAAGCTTCCAAACTTCGATATTTGCCTCCTTCGATTCGTTTCTGGATAAACCTACATGAGCTCCATTATGGAGAGATGGATGAAAAGGAAAAGTACAAAAATCAGATCGAACCACATCAATCTCTTGATGATATCATTACGGAGCGGTTGAGCATATTCTGACGAAAGCCACATAAAGGACCTTGCTAGAGGACGACCTCTGGGATTTATTTCAGTACTCCTTCGGTTAAGAAACTAATAGTTGGAATATTTCACATACGTATGGTCTTTAATGTCCATAATGGTCTGCATGTGAGCATGCATAAGCTTCTTGACATCATCCGACGGAGTTCCTAAAACGTTTTCGTTGTCACCAACTTGAACAGCCGAGTCAACGAGATACGAGTCAGGTATGGGAGTCATTGAATTGCTGCTAGTCAAACGAAATGTGTTGGACTACTTACGTGGCCTTGATAAATGCAATGTCAGGATTACTAGGGGCGCTGCAAGTTGCTCGTGAGTCGTGTACGTGACTTGCTCAGCCTCTTGCCAGGTTCACTTCCAAGAAAGGAAACGTTTTGGCATGTGGGTGTCGGTGCGAGACATAGCGCGATGCATCGCCACAACAGAGGGTGAAAAATACTTAAGCATCACTTAGATAAGGCACTGGGCTGATTCTTATAAGCAATCATTCTATAAATGCACTATTGTACTCAGAAAATGCCCAAGACTGTAACAATGTCCGTGCCTTAGAATCTGGTCATCCCTTGTGTCGTAAGTCTAGACAGGGTGACGACAACACATGGCCTTAAGCTGGTAAGCCTTTATATTGGCATGGTACCACTGCTTTCGAACTTAGCATTGCAATTCGGAAGCCGTGAGATGTATCCTTCCGTCAGTAAGAGAAAAGCACAGTATGTGTGGGAGGTGAACCTCTGTACAGCCATTGAATAGAGCAGCCTTTGATTGAGCTCAATGTGCACTAGTTCAAGGGGGAATATTGACACCATCGCACCCAGTGCTAGACTTCGTTTGAATGATCCCGGCCGCGACACTGCATTGTGTCGAAACTGGCAGATATATACCGCCAATAGCTGTGTAAGAACATACTGGTAGATTTTCCGTCCGTCTAAGTCATGATTCTTAAGAACAAATTCCACCGAGGAAAATGCGTCATCGCCAGCCGGTGTATGCAGACCCTGGCATACTGGCAGGTCTTCCAAACGTTGTTACGTTTTGACATCGTGGGGTACGTACGTATTGCTTGTTGGTTTCAGGATTATCTGACAAAGCAGTGTGCACAGGTCCGAATTTAGAAGGGGCTTTCAAAAACAATTTCACCTACGCCGAAAGGGATGCCGGTCAATCATGCGCAGAGAAATTAGAGAATAAACAAAATTCTCATGGGGTGGCAATATATTGAAGCCTGTACAGAACACACGCACTCTTTGATTTTTAATCGATTCATTCATTAACGAATTAGCATTGACAGTCTAGAAAGTGCGTTACATATCCATTGACACTCGAACATGAAGCTGAATTATGAATACAGATAAAACCTAGTAGGTTGTTAGTACATCTCCAATTATAATATGCATACGGGCTCTCCTGCAAACGATGTTACTACATGAGAGTTAGCTCAACGTCGGAGCTCAGGTTCCTCATACACAATGTACGCTCTGGTATATTATACACCTTCCTCCTCAGTATTTTCACCCCCCTCCGCTTCTGCGGTTTTATGTAGCCAATGTCGCACAATGGGCCT
The DNA here is from genome assembly GCA_015039355.1 of Ramaria rubella. Lineage (NCBI taxonomy): Eukaryota > Fungi > Basidiomycota > Agaricomycetes > Gomphales > Gomphaceae > Ramaria > Ramaria rubella. The sequence continues at coordinate 112,450 of MU134346.1, forward strand.
GGTTGCTGCTTCTGGGTTGTGGTCTCTCGGAGCTACTCTGCCCACCAGCTGAATGAGTGCGACCGGAGAGAGCGAGCTTAGCGTCGATTGCAGATCATGGAAGTCATCCATTAACTTCAGTTCGTCCTGCCAAAAATACGCGACAACCCAGACAAGGGTCACACCAAGACCTAATAGATGTTGTTAACTCGGATGTACAACAATCTCAAAGTTTTCGACGTACACAGTGCAATGATGCTGATGAACACCCTAGAGGTGAGGCTCACGCCCGATTGGAAGACGAAGAGCAGAATGGCGGCGATGAACGTTATCATGGCCCACATAAGGAATGCATACGGGAGACTATACACTATAGCCAGAGGTCGCAATCCTAAATTAGGGTGGGTTGCCTCGGACAGATATATGCTCTATTTATGAAGGAAGAGAGTGAAATAGTCAGTGCATAGTGAAGACTGAGTCAAGAGATACTAACACCATCAGAGGCGTGTTTACGTGCTCTGGACTTGAAATGTATCCTGTCAGTGCGGAGTGTGATAGACTCGACTAATGTTTTAACGAACCCTATGTTTCTATTCGGAAGCATAAGGTTATTAAGCTCAGTAAACCCGTACAACTCTGTCACTAACCCGAACATGTAATAAGCCGATCACAATGGAGATTGTACTTGTAAGAGTAGACACTAGACTACAAGTCACTGCCCGATTCTCTTGCATGACTTGATCCGTGGAATTGAAGATTGCGAGAAAGCTCATATTTGCTGAAAATGTAGGTTTAGTTTTTCATATCCAGGCAACTGTTGTAAAAGCGTACCAGCGAGCAACACGGTGGCCTGGTGGCCAGCGCATCAGAACTTTCGCACGTTATGAATCAATGGACTTCGTACCCAGAGAATCATATCATTCCAATCATTCAGCAAAGCATCCATGAATTTCCGCCAGCCATCCGTGTAAAGAACTTGGTCGATATATAATTCGTTGAGAATCGTGAGGTGTGTCGAGGGGGCATCGAATAGTAGCAAGAAGATTATCTTCATAAAGATGGATGATGGCTTATCATCTACCGCTATGTGAGATCTGTATAGACGAGCATCGCGTTCCCCAAAGTAATTGATAAACCTTGCGTTATCTGTGAGTGGTGTTAGGAGTTGAATATTGATGTCCACAGACACAACATACATATTTCGTTCCATAGCCGGGCTGAAAGCAGCGTGATGGTTGGCTGACATAAACATGTTGAATTTTAAAAGCTCACCAATTATGCAATTACGTTGACCATGGGACCCAACAGTGTCTAGATCCAAAGTAAGGCTAAATTAACTGCATGTGAACGAGGTCCTGACTTTTTAGATTTTCTATAACGCTAAGGATCGTCTCTAATTGGGAGCGGTCAAATGGTGATGTCGAGGTAGAAGCAGTGATAACATCTAATAGTAGCAATTCTTGCGCATTAGCAGTATGACTATAGGATTCTAGGAAGATCCAAACCTATGCAGCTGTGCGTCAATGTCGCAGATAGGTCGCGTTCACTTTTTTCCGGCAAGTTTCTATGCACTGGAAAGTACTCTACGTGTAACCAATAATCCGCGTGAAGATAGATGCCTTGAGAACAGAATAAGAAGAGTGTTAAGGTGAGATTGACATTGTTTCAAATGGCTCACGGAGGTGGTCAACCCCAGAAACCTCCGGAATATCTACGTCCTCCGTGTTCGTCTCAGTCAACCAGAATACAACAGTCTCGTCGTGCTCAATAAAATAGTATGAGCATGAAGTTCCTTCCTCGTCGAGCTCGATAAGCAACTCGACGCTCTCCGGATTAAAGTGCCATTCATCCAAGCAGGCGCAGGCCAATATACTATCAGCGAAATCGGATACAACTTGTCGAATTGATGCATCATACACATATGCTTCGGTCACAACATTGATACGAAGAGGACTGCCCCAGGTTTTGACGAAGTAAAATTGGCCCTCCGGGTGTATATACTCCCGCCAATCTGATGGTAGTGATCTCCGTCTAATGTTGCGTTGGAACGACAAACGAGATCGGGTCACAGAATTCTGTGCTCACCTTCCACGATTGATGACCAGGGGGCCAGCAGGGATCGCGCAAGATTCTAAACTGGGACTGCGCACGTTGTTCAACTAATTTGGTCAAATTAACAGATGTACGACACATACGAGGAGCGTTGATTATATCGTCTACTGCCCCTAGGTGTGGTGGTTTTGAACGCCTTAGCCTCGATCGCATCTGTGGCATGATGGGATGGGAATGGTCTTCGCGGGCAGACAGATAAGGGTGAGGAAGCGAATATTGTTCCAGTGGGAGAGAACACGGTCGCAGATGTTGACTGTCTCCTTGGGGTCTCGTTTGTAGTAATTGCGTTGAGATCTAAAGGAGCCGGCTTAGACTTTGGAGTCGACTCCTTCTCGGGGTCCTCCATAGCCAGAATTCCCTCATCCAGGGAATACGACGTTGGTAAGCGACTCGCAGTGACGCCATTTGTAGATATCTGCTGCAGCCCAGGCTTTTTCGGAGCAGGATGTGCTTGTTGATCTGCGTTGAGGCCAAAGGCCTGTGTAAACCGCCGCCATAGATGAAGCACGATCTGCAAACACCAACGGCCACGGCGACGAAGGAGGGAAAGCAATATCCGCAGCGACTGGAATGCCTGTATCATGGAGGTACAGATAATAGCACAGGCAGTGCATTCCGGGAGCGCTTGACACCGACTTTGCCTCGTGTAGATGGGAATACATATCGTGTGCTTATGTAAGCGACTGGGGCATATTTCTGCAGATGACATTCCCCCAAAGATGCACTCAGACTGCCCTCCGAGTTATTTCAGCTAGAGTTCACAACCACAACGAAAGCAAGCGTGAAATGCAGCTTACAAAATAATGAGCAGGCAATCACTTCCGAATACTGAGCTTTGGCACACTTAGTGGGGCTCACTCTTCCTAATTATGAGATCCATCCGAGTAGATAGGCAGTTATATATATGTCACAGCTAGCGACTGCACGAGTTGAAGAAACCCAGTGAGCCCGAGAGGAAGTAGGCGTCTTCAGACAGCCTCTGAGGGGTTCGATTTTCGTATCCTCAAAACCTGGTCTGCCGTGCCGCGTGAAAGTCTTCACAAGAAGCTCACTAAGAGTTGAGAGCTGGGTAAGAATAATTTGAAGCGAAAATCTGCTACATTGCCATAATGAGGGAAGCACATGCGGATGCAAGGTAGCATTGTAGTACACGGGTTACATAACAGAGAGCAGCGCCGATAGACAGAGTCAAAGATGAGGGAATCAGAGGCCTGTGGTCAACGCCGCGAGCGCAGATTTGATGGAGCTGATGAAGTTAAGTAGCCGCAACCGGGTTTGTTCTGTGGTGATACAATGCAAAAGGAAATGAGCACCAAATAATCAAAAATGCAATAGAAGAAAACCATGCAAGAGATATTAAGTCAACATTGGAACAGATTGGCGACAATTTGGAGCGCATAGTATGCCTACCAAAAAAGCAAAACCTGCCTTGTTCGTCATGCGTCTTTTGGACCTCCTTCAACCGGATAGTTAGAGCATCTCCAGTGGCATCTTGTTCTGCGATAGGTCGCGCCGTAGCCCACGCTCGTACTTCAAGCATTGCGGACAGCAACATCTCGTTAAACTCTATGGCATAGACGTTGTAAAAGTTTAGAAGACGCGCTAAGATGAGAAAAAAAAACATATGAAAGCAGCAGGGAACGTGTATATGCGCGCAAAAAATGCTCTTTGTCTTCGCATCAATATTTTATGAAGAACCTTGGACATACCCGCTTCGAATTCGGGTAGTTTAGCGGATTCAGTGTCGTACGCGGAGGTGATAGATCCAACGTTCAAGGGGTCGAAAGGTCTGCTCAATATATCTTCAATACCTTCTTTCTTGGTAGTCTCTTTCTCGTCTTGAGTTGACAGCGAAGACGTCTGCGCAAGAGAATCAACAGGTGCGGGACTTGACGAGGTCATGTTCTGTTGTGATGGTGGTCAAGCTGTAGCATGTGCAAACAAGACACCATACGTCCACATAGGAAAGTGTTCTCCACGTATCAGTGTCCTGCTCGTGGCCTTGCGCCATCCCTGGCTACATAGACTCCTTTCTATTCTCCTTATCTCACCCATTTCATTTTGGAGGCTTTCTGAGTCTGTATCTCGAATTCACGTCTCTTTTGGTCAACATCACATCCTTGGGACGCGCATATGAATTTACTTACCAAGTTCGAATCGAAAAGCAACCGGGTCAAAGGTGAATTCAACTCGCTGGTACTGGCCAATTTACATTGACACGAACGGTACAGGCCTTGCCTTTCACCCTACAAGGCCTTTGCTTGCGGCCTCGTTGCATAATGGCAGCGTCCAACTCTGGAATTACCAAATGGGAACATTAGTTGATAGATTCGATGAGCATGATGGTAAGTATACAGTGCTATTCGTCCGTTGCATATATTTTATAAATGATTATAGGTCCCGTTCGAGCTGTAGCTATTCACCCCAGCCGACCATTGTTAGCGAGCGGAGGTGACGATTACAAGATTAAAGTCTGGGGTGAGCACTATGGCGGACTACGATTATTTTCATTAACTTTTGATATTACAGATATTCGCCCCCAAAGTCGGCGTTGCCTCTTCACATTGCATGGTCACCTCGATTACGTTAGGACTGTACAGTTCCACCACGAAATGCCATGGATTGTAAGCAGGAGGCGTTTGCATCAGTCTCATATGTCTCATGAATTCCGTTTTAGCTATCCACGTCCGATGACCAAACTATTCGGATATGGAATAGTACATCACGCAACTGCATCGCGATACTGACCGGCCATTCTCATTACGTCATGTCCGCTCTATTCCATCCCAAGGAGGATCTTATAGTCAGCGCCTCCATGGACCAGACTGTGCGCGTTTGGGATATCTCAGGGTTGCGCAGAAGCACGCCGAATACCCAGCCCGGCACCTTTGACACCTTTGACACATTCTCGACGGTCAAATATGTCCTTGAGGGGCATGATCGTGGAGTCAACTTTGCTGCGTTTCACCCAACTTTGCCCCTTATTGTTTCTGCTGGTGATGACCGGCAGATCAAACTGTGGAGGATGAGCGAGACCAAGGCGTGGGAGGTCGATACATGTCGAGGTCACTTTAACAATGTCTCTGGGGCGCTTTTTCACCCCCGCCATGAACTCATCTTGTCTGTTGGCGAGGATAAAACAATACGAGTATGGGACATGGGCAAACGCACGGCGCTGCAAACGTTCAGGCGGGAGCATGATCGATTCTGGGTTTTGGCATGCCACCCAGAGCTCAATCTATTCGCAGCAGGTGAGTTACTCGCAGCGACACCTTCTATTCATTTACATTATTTGTTTCTTCGAAGGTCACGATAATGGTCTCATTGTATTCAAGCTCGAGCGTGAACGGCCCGCCTTCACATTGCATCTCGACAATTTGTATTACATCAGGGATAAATACGTCCGACAACATGATCTGAACACAGGGTCCGATGTGGGTGTTCTCAGCGTGCGCAAACTCGGCAGCCAATATGTGCAACCACGCACCCTCAGCTTCAACCCCGCGGAGAGATCAGTGATAGCGACGTCTAACGCTGATAACGGCATCTACGAGCTCGTCGCTCTTCCTAAGGACGTTGGCGGGGAACTGCGTGATTCCACTAGTGACGGCAAAAGGGGATCAGGATCCAGTGCCATCTTCGTGGCACGAAATAGATTCGCGGTTCTCAATAAGGCTACTCAGGTAACGTATTAAATCTTAAATCTTGCAAGGTTGTTGATTCTTAGGTGTCTTTCAGATGATCGAGATCCGTGACTTAGCTAACTCCATAACGAAAACAGTCAAACCGCCTGTGCAAACCAATGATATTTTCTACGGCGGCACTGCGAGCTTACTCCTGAGTTCTCCTACAGCTGTTCTCTTGTACGACATTCAACAGCAAAAAGTACTTGCTGAACTCACGACACCTCCTGTGAAATACGTGGTATGGAGCACTGATGGCACGTTAGTCGCGTTGTTAAGCAAACACAGTCAGTTGTTTTTAATTGTTTTTGATATTGCAGTTAAATTGATGATAATATCACAGCAATTACCATCGCGAACAAAACCCTCGGACAAAACAGTCTTATTCATGAGACTATCCGTATCAAATCCGGCGCGTGGGACGACAGTGGAGTATTCTTATACTCAACGCTTAATCATATCAAATATACCCTCCCTCAAGGGCAAGTCATTCTAATATGTACAGCTGGCTGATATGCTCATCGACATGCAGTGATAATGGAATCATCAAGACGCTTGACCAGCCAGTCTATCTCACGCGGGTGAAGGGCAAAACCATCCACTGTTTAGACCGCAGCGCGCGTCCTCGCACAATTTCAATAGATCCAACTGAATACCGTTTCAAACTCGCCCTTACCCGTAATAATTATGATGAAGTATTGCATATCATTCGCACTTCAAACCTTGTTGGCCAGGGTATTATTGCATACCTGCAGAAGAAAGGTTTCCCCGAGGTATTGCCTTGGTCTTTCGTTATCAGGTATACTAATGCGACGTGCATAGATCGCTCTTCACTTTGTTCAAGATAAAACAACTCGGTTCGACCTTGCCGTGGAGTGTGGTAATTTGGAGGTTGCCCTTGAAACTGCTCGTGCTATTGACAGGCCCGAGTGCTGGACCCGGCTTGCGCAGCAGGCTCTCAAACAGGGCAATCACAAAGTGGGTGGTTTTTACTGGTATTTGATTTTATTCACTCATGATCTTGACAGATCGTCGAAAAAGCATATCAACAGACCAAGAGCTTTGATCGACTATCCTTCTTGTACCTTGCTACAGGAAGCACTGATAAACTTGCAAAGATGCAGAAGATCGCTGAATCAAGGGGCGACCAGATGTCGCGTTTCCACAACGCGTTGTATGCGGGAGATGTGGAAGGTCGGATAAGCGTCCTCCGAGACGTCGGGCTTCGTAAGTCTGTTGCCATGCGGTCAAGTAGAGCACTGCTTATGTTCTGCCCTTTTATTTTGTATAGATCCATTAGCATACCTGACTGCTAAAACAAATGGACTGAGCGACCTTGCTCAAGAAATCCTTGACGAAGCGGGCCTAACCGAGCTTGACATGGAAGATGTGCCAACGTTTGGCCCTTCGACGTTAAAGCCTCCCCGTGTCTTAACCGCAACATCTCAGCTTGTCTGGCCTTCATTATCAGCTGGTGAGAACTTCTTCGAGAAAGCACTTGCAAATGGCCATATTGAGGAATCGGGGGATGTGTCTTATGTCAATGGCATTGATGGCGCGGTTGGCATTTCGGCGGCCGATGACTGGGCAGGTGAGGATCACGCGGAGGAGGAGGACGGAGCTGAAGATGCTGCCGGCTGGGATCTCGATACCGGAGAGATCGAAGCGCATGCAGAGGTCGGAGAAGAGATCGTCAACGGTGATGATGGCGAGACTGGGGCAGGTGCCACTCCTGGCGTGAGCGAAACAGAACTATGGGTGCGCAATTCGCCGTTTGCTGTAGACCATGTGGCGGCGGGGTCCTTTGAAACTGCGATGCAGGTATGTGCTCCGTCTTCTTCGATACTTCATATTCACACTACCTTCTTAGTTACTTAATCGCCAACATGGTGTTGTTGCTTTTGAGCCTTTGAAACCGTTCTTCCTTTCTATCTATCGCGCTTCCCATGTGTACCTCTCTCCGAGCGCATCTCTGCCCCCACTGCAATTACACATACGACGGAATATCGACGAGTCATCTGCCACTCGTGTTGTGCCGGTAGCAGTGCATTCTTTGTCTTCCGTTAAAACTGAGCTTCGCGAGGCATATCGTGCAGTGGCAGGGAACAAACTCTCCGATGCCGAGACGGCTTTCCGTTCAATCCTGCAAATTCTCCTTCTCATCGTCATTACCACAGACGAAGAGGCCAAGGAGGTACGGAAATAATTCTGTTTTGTTATTTCTACAATACACCTACTGATATACTTTCCGTAATATATAGTGGCGTAACCTTGTCACATCCACCAAAGAATATCTGCTTGGCGTCACGATTGAACTTGAACGCCGCAGATTGGGTCAAGCAGAGCCCGACAACATTCGAAGAAACCTTGAGCTGGCGGTTTACTTTACCCATTGCAAGCTACAGCCTCAACATCTGCAAATTGCTCTTCGAAGCGCTATTCTTGCCTTCACAAAAGCTAATAACCATGCAACGGCTGCCAAGCTCGCAAGAAGGCTGATTGACCTGCAGCCGGACGCGAAGATTATTGCAAAAGTACGTTCTTCGGTCGATTCTGACAAACATAACACAGACATTGACTGTTGTACGTGTAGGCACGGCAGGTACTTGCGGCTGGGGAACGCAATCCACGGAACGCTCTCGAAATATCCTATGACGAGTTTACCGAGTTCGAGATTTGCGGTGCGACATTCACTCCAATTTACAAGGGTTCCCCATCAGTACAATGTCCTTACACGGGCGCATTCTTCCTACCGGAGTTCAAAGAGAACCTGGATCCCTTGACTCGACTTACGCAGATTGGCGCCCCATCAAGTGGATTGCCTGCACCACGGTGACTCAGATATTAACAGTGATATGCGATGACGAGTTCTAATATGGCTTCTTATTCAAATGCAAAATGACCGTTGGTTCGGTGTAGAAATATACTATTTTCACTTGATTCTCACAACCTTCTTCCATTTTTTCATCCTTTGCTCATTGAAACAACAAATCGTGAAGTGTCAATCCCTTCGTGCCGGTTGCGGTGCCCAGGTTTGAGGTTCAGCTGTGGGTCCTATGGGCCTAGGTAGAGGTGCTTGTTGAGATGCTGTGGCGGGCGCACTATTCACAGGGCTAAGGTCTATGCGGTGTGGTGGCTGAACCGCCGCAGCTTGAACACGCCGCAGCTCTTCCTCCTCCTGGGCCTTGAGGTGTGCAACATTGATTGCGATTCTCCCTCGTCGCGCCAAGTCGTTCTTGAGCTCCTAAGAAAATGTGGGATGCTGTCTAGATAGCAAAACGTGCAGCAGAATGTTGCCTACATCTAGAGTGGGTGGATCTGTTCGCGTGTGGGATAGCCACGCGGACCATTGCGCTGTCGATGTGTGAAGGTATGAGTGATGAGCATTCCATGACGAAGTCTGATCATAATCAAAACCTGGTAAGCCCGATATTCCAGAGGCAGTATCCCAAAGATCTCCGGTTTTCTTGTACTTAACCCAGCTGATTGATACTAAACAATGCTAGGGTAAAAAAAAATCTTTACTGACTTCGACCGTTCGCCGTGTTCGAAGAGGAGCTGAAAGATAGCTCTCAACTAAAGTTTAGGCACTGAGTTGATTTACTCACCATTATCGCCCAATACAGTTTCGTAAAATCGATTTCCTGTGTACACATTGAGGGATAAGATCTAACGTCTCATCACTCGTCACCTCAGGCCACACAAGTACCTTCAAGGTCTCGTCCCACCATGCGACGCTAGATTTGCTTGAATGATGAGTAGGAAAACAAGAAACATTAATATCATATAATCATTACCTCTTTTCGTATCGTTTGCCATAATCGAATAAAGTACCTGGACATGACGTTGGGCGGAGATTTAAATTTGAGAGAAGTACTGGCGGCGAATTGTGAAGTACTGATCATTGTCACCGTCGACCATAATCAAAATGATGTGTCAGGTACTTTTTCGCAGCTTTTTAATATGATTTACCTCCACCTCCCTCCTTCTTTTTAAAGCACCGGACCTTCAAGCTTCAACTTGAAGTTCTATCATGATCGCACAGCCTCACCGCATAGCAATATTTCCGAAAATAATTTGAGGCTAGAGTTTTAACTATACACGCGGATCGATTATCGGCACACGCACGTCATATATCGATTTGAGTGTGAAGCCAATCGAATGGTCGCCGAGGTCAATTTCGGTTCCTCTCACGCTGGATCCACTGGCAGAATCCTCCTCCATCCACATCCATCGGCATGGAAAACATATTCAAAAGAGGATTTATCAGATTTCTCAGACGATGGCGATCTCTGGTCATTTGGTTCATCAATTACATAACATCTCTCCGAAAGAGGTTGTTTAAACGCTCTCAGACTCCATTCCGAAACGGTACGAGTACAATGCGGCCTTTACAGGTGATGCTGGTCTGCATGCCATGGAGTGGACTGTAAACTAATTACCCAACCACGTTTACCATTAACGTATAGCCTTCCATACTTAAAACTACTCCAAGCCTCTTCTGCGGGAGAAGATATGAAAAGAAGTCTTCACCGTGCGTATCATGTATGTTTAATTCTTTCTGGAAGGACGTGTTAACCCTGAACGTTCCCAGAAATTATAAACGCACTCCTGCCCTAATCCTTGCCGGGCCCCCCTCCAAGTCCGTATTCCAACCCCTCACAGCCTGTTTCACCCGCTAACACACGAGATGGTGCCGTGGTTAACTATAGAATAAGTATTGCACCTAAAGGATGGGTGGTCTATTATCATCCAGAAGGACAACCTTATTACTATCATCCAAATCGCCGCATAGTTACTGAAAGCAACGTTCTCGATGCCCATATCCTGACTGAAATCGAACAAACGACCAGTTATATTGAAAGTCGTGTCCAATCGGTGCAGTCGATTAAAGCAGCCACCGAGCTCGAAACATTGGTTGAGATCAATACCTCAAGCGATGGCACACTACTGCGCTCGTACTATCTGATTGACCATCTGGCTTGTACTGTATTGTGGTTTACAGATGGAAACTCTGAAGAGTTAAATCTTCAGCCGGTGTTCTCAGAGGCTCATATGAGTAAGCGTTTACCTGGAAATAAAAAGCTGAATTGTCTCACCAACAATTCATAGCCACGCAAAGAGAGGAGGAATATTGGGCTCACTTAGAAATATTTCCAATGCATGGCCCTTATCCTAAAGACAAAGGAGAACAGCTGCTGAGTATTCTCAGCCATGCAGTACTAGGTAGATTAATACCCATTGGAACCCAGATACTATACTCTACTGAAATGGTCATTTTAACGTCCAGACGGCACTACGTGCTTGACTTCAACCTCGGTCTTCCCCCCGGAACAATGCGAACGCTTCATAAAGATACTAAACAGTATGCTTCCTCTCAATTAATATATCATCAGTGTTCTCAACTAAATTTCTCAGGTGGTCGCGAAGATGGATATCATACTTGCTTGTTAGGTTGGTCTTTTTAAGTTCTAAGAACATGCATGCTAACATATATTTATTGCACAACCAGCTCGCATTTGGAGAGATATTAGTACGTTAAACTTAACTTTGTGACTCAAATGATTGGTAACATATGATCATGCGTAGTTTTGAATCGATTCATCCACCTTCATGGAGAACAACCTGCGAGACTTGACCGTCTCGCTCGCCTGGAAGATAAACCCACTCCCGAACTCCCGGCAATGGCAAAATTTGCGATTGGACTGCTATTCTTCAACGCACATCAAAGAAATATATCTTCTCTTGAAATGATCTATGTTGACACAATCGTGTATCAATGGCACTGGAAAAAATTTCTCGAGGAACGTCTTGAAGAATGGAAGGCGGTCATGATTATGGTATGTGTTTACCGCTCATCCTCGTGTTGTCCCTGGCCCGCTGCATTAGACTCAACTACAATTCTAAAGGCTACAGTATTATGGACGTGAGTAATGTCACCTGCCGATCCTTTAGAAGTCTCAGAACTTTTCTAGTGCGGATGTAGGGTTATTACAAGTGATCATCAACCCTTCTCCTAGTGTGACGCTAATCAGAGGCTTCGTACTATCTTCCATTTTCTGTGCCATGACTTCGACAGTGCTGTCGTTACTGCATGACCGCCAACATCGACCCCGAGTAAATGAAGACATGTGGCATGCTGTGCGCAATCTAATGTGCCAAGCAACCATTTGTAGCTAATGTATCGTCGTCCAGGCCCAATATCTTTCCCGACATTGGGATGCGAAGAGGGGGTTCCTGTCTCTAGCAATGCTGCACAGTTTGCCCTATGTTTTGCTACTGTGGGCATTTTTGTTGGCTGCCATCGCCACATTCATCTTTGGGCTCACATCTGGAGGGCACGTCGTGGTCTACGGGGTGGTAGCCCTGATGGTTTTTGCGGTCTGTATAACCATTTCGAAGTGGAACGTGGTGGTCAGCAATTGGACGGTTAATTCCCTGCGCCGGTTATTATACGTAGCGCAGATGTTGTGGGACGGAAGACCGGGGACCATCGGGTACCTGACCTACCTCAATCATACAGCGTCAAGGTGGCATCGGTTTCCTTCAGGAGCATGGGCGAATGTAACAGGTGATAATGAAGGTTGACTTGTATTTACCTTTCGCTTTCCCAGGGCGAGTGATCGAGTGTAGCACTAGATTGTATGACTGTAAAATGTATCCGTCTTATATCGTGCACGTCCTCATAATCAGGGTTTAATCTACGGTACAACAACGTATTCAAACCTCTGGACACGACCAGCCCATTTGAGGTGTTTTATTCAAATAGTGACTTGCTCGTTCACATCCACTGTTGCGCTCGCAAACCCAATTATCTTCCCCGTAGCTGACACCGATTCGAAATCTGTTTGCTGAAAGCTTTCTGGCTTTGCGCGAAGACTTGGAAACCATAACCGCAGAATATCCTGGAAAACAACAATATACAAGCTGGAACCAGGCGCAAAACCGGAAATTTTCACCTGCTGGGTCCCTAGTAAGCAGAAGGTAAGTAGAGGAACTGCGGGAGCAGGACACATTATTAGTCTTGAGCAACATAAATAAATCGTGAAAGTCTTACAGGTACTCTCTCCGAATATGAGTATACCCTGAGAAATGCTGTTTGGTTTTGATTTCATGGCTAAAAAGTCGAACGCAAATGCAGCCCTGAGATAAAAGATCGGTTTGGTTCGTTCAATGCAGGAAGCCGATGGAGTTACACAAGAAACACGATACGAGATAGCGTGAGAACGAGTACTCGTATGAGTAACGACGAAGGCATTGCGCCTTGCATTCTGGCATTGTCATAATCCCGGCGGTACTGAACAAAGGTGATTACTAGAAGAACTAATCACTTTGTATCAGCAGACCATAGGCACCACATTGATCAATGTAAATAAAGTGTCACACCATTCCAGATTGAAGCGACAGCCGTTAGAATTAGATTCATGTAAGCGACAATATTTAGCATACGCTGACGATGGGCAGGGCTTTGATGGTAAAGCTCGCTCTGTGTTACGAGAATAAATAAACAATTAGCTTGTAGCCTCTTACAATTCCGCACCAGAGGGAGAATTCCCAGCAGATATGGGAATACTAGAAGCTACAAGAGGACATTACTGAAGATATATATAAAAGATAGGGCATGATGCTTACCGTAAAAGTCCGTAATCTCTCTATGCGAGCCGACTCTGTGTGAAGCGGCGTCTTCATCGTAAACCACAGCTAGGAGATATAGTCACAAAGCAATTACAGGAAGAATCTCTAAGAAGTACAAACATGGATCAGAAAATTTAGAAACGATGTCAACCCACTGATGTTCAGTACGTATTTATTAGTAGTCAGGCATATCTATTGTGCATAGAAAAAACGCACGCCAAGAAGCAGAAATCATTAATGGGCCCGATGAAGTTCATTTGATCAAATTCCTCTGTAAGTTGCTCGGGCTGGGAATAGGCTACGCTTATTCTTGTGTCACACAATAAGTGAGTGAGGCGTAAATTATTCCTGATTGACAATTACTCACGTAAGAGCATTAAAGGCACAATATGCAAGTGAGATGCAAATAAAATTCGCGAAAAGCACGTGACGGTGTATCGTCTCGGAAAGAATGACCGTCAGGACCAGAGCGGATAGAGATATGAATCCTAGAAATTGTAACAGAAAAAGAGACAGATTCCATGCATCTGGTGTCATAATGGAAGGAATTTTTGTGGGAAAAAGGCGTAGAAGGACTGCGAGTTCAAGTGATAACCAGCGTGAGGTTTAGACAGAATTCGAAACAAACGAGCTGTAGTTGTGGAATTTATGGGATCCCGTGTACTCATACCGGCAGATTGCCGCCTAAACATTAATCGAAGGAAACATCGACGTTAACCAGGCAGCCAAGAAAGCCTGGTCGGGTTGAGTCAACTGGGAACGATGAACTCGAAATCACAGCGCTATTGCGCCACATAGAGCTGTGCACTATTACAGAGTTTCAACTGAGCTCATCAGAGGTTCACAGAAGATATCGAGAAACGTGTATCTAGATGAGAATAGCTGTAATTGGGTGAGAGATATGCAAAGCATTATTTAAATCGCCGACTACACGGTGCAAACACCGCTTGGCTTCTGCAACGCCGCGGAGGCAAATTATCCAAATATACCAACTAGGCAGCCACGTCGACCAGCATGGTTGCACTGCTCCCTGTTCTCCTTTCTTTACTACCTCTACTCGCCAGTGCAGCGAAGTTGACTCTTCAGTCACCTCGAGTCACAATAACAGACTCCACCGCTTCTCTCATCCGAAATGAGCCGTATGAACCATCTTACACTGGCGAAGACATGGGCACTGATTTATTGCCTACGCTCTTTTAGGTTGTCTTTGGCACATCCCCTGTCTCCACCGCTCACTCTGGGCGCTTCTGAAACTTTAAAACTTACCTTCCAGGTTCTTGAGAAGGACTCGGGACAAGGCGTGCAACCGCACCAGACTTTCTTAAGGTTCCACGACCCACAAACAGACGAAGAAGGCGTACAGCCCCTGCGTGTGTCTAGCACAGGGAAAGCAAGCTTTGAACTGGTATGTATCTCTCTTAGCATCATGACTCTTGATCAACTTCATGTCCCAAAGAACCTTGCGCGACCTCCAGTCTCCCTTCCACCCACGCCCAATGCCTCTGTGCCGCTCCACGTAACACTTATTATTGGCTCATTTGAGCACTCACCGCTATCCCATTCACTATTCGACCTGTACCTCCCTGTGTCTCACCCTGCTTCTCAGCACCCCGATGAGCCGAGCTTCCACCCACTCCCAGAAATCCATCACACTTTCCAGCCGGCACCCAAAACGCCATTCGTTGTGTTCTCAGCCCTCGGAGCAGCTCTTGTTGTCACGCCTTGGATTGTGCTGATCGGTCTTGTAAGTATTTTTCTGAAGAAAAAAAAAACCCAATTTATCTAATTCGTTACGACGCTACTCATGTCATACCATTTTTAGTGGGGATCCATCCCTCACCGTTTGCCACACCTGTCAAGCCCTGCGATACTCCTTTTTGTCGGCCTTCTCGCCTCGCTCGAGGGCCTTCTATTCTTATACTGGGTTCGTTTGCGCCTCGGGGAAGTGCTATTGTACGGTGCTATCCTTGGTGGCGTCACTGTGGCAGCAGGTAAGAGTGCATTAGGGAGAGTTGGGCGATGGAGGATCGGCGCCGCGTAGTGCCCAAAAAGTCACTGTATCTATGAATACAAAAGGGGAGTTTGAAGATATTCTATGTGAATCTGGCTGTGCCTTGAGAAATTCTGAGGACACTGGGATCACCATGTACATCTCTCTATCTTGTATAGCTCTCTTCTGCCCTCCCCAATCCCACTGCAATGAGCCAAAGGAAGAGACTGCATAGAAGGCTGCAGTAAACTAACCAATTAAACCAATAATGAGCCCAGCAATGTCCCCCACCCTAACACAAGTAATTTTTGCTTTTCGTCATATGCCAAAAGAGTGTGTATTAAGGACACAATGAATCTTTATGTAAACGTACAGCAAGGATTGACATAGACCTGCCCACTGCAAGGCCTCGAAATACTTACATCCCAATTCCCAAGATCATAGCCGCCATTAGAACAAACTATTCGGTTGTTGAAACGGCCTGGGGTCTTATGATTGCTTGAGAAGTCGCACCTTCTTTGCCGGTTTAGTTAGCGGCTCGACCGGGGGTGTGGACGTCCCAAATTGTTCAGTAAGTGGCTGAACCTTGAATGGATGTGATTCCGTGTTGAATACCCATTCGTCGAGCGAGATATGTTTTGGGTCATCGAAGGTCAAATATCTGCGGAAGTCCTGCTGTCAATCTCACGCCGACAGCGAAAAAGGCTAAAGTGACCGACAGATATTTCATCACTTCGGCGAAGAAGAAACTCTGCATGTCATCCACGCGGTCTGAGGGGGTAATGATGGCATTATCTACGTCCGAAATTCCGCTTACGCCACCATCACCGCCAGGGACCACGAGAAAGTCCAAATAGCTCTGCACTGCGCTCTGGGCATTGGCAATGTACTTTGGATCACCAGTGACACGCCATGCGTAAAAGTTGGACTCGAGCACCTCAGGACGCAAAATATAGTCAGAGCCTCCGTCAAGAATGTAGAAGCCATGCTCTTTGTTAAATGCGGTGTTGGACTCAGTGATAGTATTTCCGGTGAATGAGCCATCGTCCGACCCATTAGGAGGCTGGCCATTGACTTTGCTGATAAAGCCAAAGGCTTCTGGTCCAATTTTCGTGCTGAAGTATGCGAACATTAGATACGTGACAGGTCAGCTAGACAAGGGACATACGCAGTGCTGGCATACGTATTCCAACACGCGTCAACAAGCTGCAGTCCGTAATCGACGATAGTCTGGTTGTTGAGAAGCTTTCCACCAAGGATCCAGTTTCCGCCATGGAAGCATGCAAGGTGGGAGCTGATGTGGCGGATCTTACGATCATCCTGGAAATCCGCAAGGTAGGTCCAATCGCCGACAGTCGAGACTTTGAGCAAGTACTGGATTGAGGAATCCACAGCGGTTTGCCATGTTTGGATAAAAACAGGGTCAGCGTCGGGATTCAAGCGTGGGTATTTCAACAAATATTCGAAATACGAATCGGAACCTCCACCCCAACTGACGTACGCGCCTACGAATTCACCTGAAGACGGGTCTATGCCTTGTGCCGCAAGTCCAGGAAGAGGTCCAGTAAGCCCTGCAATATGTTTGACCGCACCCTCTGCAAGTTGGCGATATGTGTCATTGCTGGTGTAAGTTGAGAGCCTTGACCATTCAAGGGTAAGCTGAAATACATGTCAGAGATCTCTTTGACAAGATAGGAACAGCAGCCTACAGTGCCAGCTTCAGCGATGTTGGACTACGAGCCAGCATAATCAGCACATGTGATCGATTAACCTTCACTGCCAAAGAATCTAAAGCGTACTTGGGCTGTGACCGGTGAGTCCGTCGAGAAATCAACGAATCCGTATGGAATCACGTTGACAAAACCAAGCGCCAGTTTGTTGGTGAGCTGTTGGGCCTTGTCGACAAGGAACTGGGGCTGGTTGCCGTTCAATTCGTAGGACGAAAGGAGGCCACCGACATAACGGATTGTAGATTCGAAGAGGGAGACGGTGTCGGAAGTTTTCGACTGACTAAAGTCGATCTGGGATGAAAAGTTAAGAGCGGTCTGGAAAAGATCCTCTAGACCCATTATTTTCATCGTGCTCATTGCATCAACGATGCTAGCACCTGGTTAAATTAATGAGTTCGGGATACTAGACGTGTACAACAAGACTTTACCCCAGCCATTTCTACCATCAGCGAAGCTCTAAAAGGCGCGTTAGACAAGTACTGCAAATCTTGCAGTAATTCCAAGTAACCTTTGTCACCGCTGGACCAAAAAAAAAAGATGTCAGTATTAGCTTTCCAATTAATAATAGCCCTTCACTAACGTAATAGATCGTCGTGGCCGAAAGCAAACTCCGTGTAAGCTTGAAAGGCGTCCTCAAAGAGGGACACAACCTGGGCGCGTGACGCGTTGGCGCCGTTGGGGAGCGTGAGATCTGGTTTTTGAACCTGACCAAACACTGTGGAGGACAGAGAAAGAGCGACTAAAAGAGTGTGGGAAACCATTCTGAGGTGAGAGTAAGGGAGCCCGGGATGGTGCAATGAGAAATAGCATAGTCGCGTCTAGGTTATATATGTAGTGTACAATTCAACCATGATTGACAGATCACGTTATACTCCATGTAGAAACTATTCAATATGGAGGAATGTATTTCACTGAATGGAATCGGCATTAATTGCAGGGACTCGGGCAGTGATACACGCCGCAGGCCTTCAGTGACTAAGGCTGGCTACTTTCTGAACGTCTATATTCTTCCAGCTGTCAACCAGTAAATACTATCAGATGTGGCTCCCTGCATATCGTCTAGAGACCAAGGATACTCTTCAATTGCTCAGGCAGTTTCGGGTTGAATGAAACCTGTGGCAGAGGAGCGTGCAACACCTTGTTTTGGTTAAATGACGGCGTGGAGGTTGGTTTAGACCCAAACGGTCCGACGAGTGGTGGGGCTTTCAGAGGATGGCACTCGGTGTTGAAGACGTACTCGTCGAGCGAGATGTGCTCAGGGTCATCAAAGGTCAAATATCTGCCAAACCAGTGGTTGTCAACTCGCATCCACGCTCGAAGAACGAAAACAACGTACAGGTATTTCATCACCTCTGCAAACATGAAACTCTCAGTTTCATCCACACGGTTCTCTGGCGTAACAGTGGCATTATTCACGTCAAGGAGACCGCTCACACCACCTTTGCCGCCTGGGACAACGAGGAACTTAAGATAGCTATCTATGGCGCTCTGGGCGTTGTCGAGGTATTTCGTGTCGCCAGTGACACGCCACGCATAGAAGTTCGACTCGAGCACTTCGGGACGCAGAATGTAGTCAGAGCCTCCATCGAAGATGTAGAAGCCATGTTCGTTGTTGAAAGCAATGTCTGCCGCTGTGATGGGATCTTCGGTGAACGAACCATCATCCGTTCCGTTGGGAGGATGTCCGTTAATTTTGCTGATAAACCCAAAGACCTCTGGTCCAATTTTTGTGCTGAGTGTACGTGGATGTTAGAGGTGTGCTAGATCAGCCAATCGAGAAACGTACGCCGTGCTAGCATATGTATTGAAACACGCATCAACGAGTTTAAGGCCGATGTCAACAATCGTCTGGTTCTTAAGGAGCTGACCTCCAAGAATCCAGTTTCCGCCGTGGAAACAGGCGAGATGAGAACCAATGTGACGGATCTGCCGGTCATCCTCCATATCCGCAAGATAGGTCCAATCGCCTACAGTAGACTCCTTAAGCAGGAATTTGATCGAGGAGTCCACTGCCGTTTGCCATGTTTGGATAAAGAGTGGGTCGGCTTCGAGGTTAAGTCGTGAATACTTGAGCAGGTACTCGAAATATGAATCGGAGCCTCCACCCCAGCTGACGTACGCGCCCACGAATTCTCCTGTGGACGGATCAATGCCTTGGGCAGCAAAACCAGGTAGAGGTGGCGTCAGCTGTGCCATATGTCTAACCGAGCCTTCAGCTAAGGTTCGGAATGTATCGTTTCCAGTATATTTCGAAAGCGTTCCCCATTCCATAGTAAGCTGTAGCAGTGTGTCAGTGACGTGGTTCGCCAGCAAAGCCACTTGACTTACAGAGCCAGCTTCAGCAATGTTAGACTATTCGAAGAGACATTATCAGGTCGCATGATCATACCACGGCAAGAGGAAAAACCGACCGTGGCAATGACTGGCTGATCTATTGAAAAATCAACAAATCCGAATGGAACGCCAACAGAGCCTTGAAAGCCTAGCACTAGTTTACTGGCAAGTTGTTCAGCCTTGTCGACGAGAATTTGGGGCTGATTGCCGTTCAACTCATAGGCAGAGAGAAGGCCACCGACATAACGGATGGTAGATTCAAACAGAGAAACAGTGTCGGGCGTCTTTGACTGACTGAAGTCAATTTGGGTCGAAAAGTTGAGAGCGATCTGGAAGAGGTCCTCTAAACCCATTATCTTCATTGTGTCCAAGGCGTCAACGATTGTTGCCCCTAGCCAAAGGAATTGGTTCAGGTTGTTCAACCGAAATATTGAACACACCCACCCCATCCGTTGAAATCATCGACGAAACTCTAAAAACAAATATTAGGCGATGCACATGCAGCAGCAGTTCTAAATCACCTCCGACACAGCTGTCTCAATAAAAGGTGTCAAGCCAGGTCTTCACATTAACAATGAATTTCACTAACGCGTTAAGTCGTCGTGGCCGAAAGCAAACTCGGTATAGGCACTGAACGCGTTCTTGAAGATCGACACGACTTGGGCACGAGACGCAGCAGCGCTAGCAGGAACTTGAAGACCTGGCTTTTGGACCTGACCAAAGACTGTTGAGGTCAACGAAATGGCAACCAGAAGGGGGCGTAGGACCATCATGCAGATGAAGTTCCAAGAACAAAGCCTAGGTAGGCTAAAGGTGCTTTATATAGTATAGTATAGCGTCTGAGCCCAATAGAATTTGTTTATAACACACCCTGTTTCATGAGCTCAGCCAACGTCGCCTAAAGGTCTACTTTGCTTCTTTCGAACATCCAGCATCGTGACTTCAGTTTCGGGTAAGAATAAGAGTAAGACCACCACGTCGGATGTGGTCGGGAGCAAAACGAACGCCATGGCGCACGCAACACCTCCATCACATGTGCAAAGGTCAGTGTCTAAGAACCATTCGCATCTTGTTTTTGCCCATTAAAATAACTTACGCGTTCACAGGCCTTGTCACAAGGCTCTTTCTGTGATAAAACATTAATCGGTGACTATCTTTGCCTTGTGCAGCGAAGAATGTTTCGCATGTAAACTGCATCACGTCCTTCAAACCGATGTTATCCCGCTAAGGCTCGGTTCGAGACTATTCTATCATTATCAGGTTCCAGCACCTGGTTCTCGATATCTATAGGAATCCGGACGTCCGCTATTGGCATTGCGAGCAGTATGACGCTTTATAGCCACGCGATGCTGTGACGTTATCAGAAACCTCACTTCGCACACAAGTTACTTCTGCAACCCTCAAACATTTCACCTTTGTCCAGTCGCTAAAATCGACTGTTTTGAAAACCACGTGCCACTACAACTCGATCGCTCCAGAAGAGGAAAGAATCGACAGGTTCCACCAGAGGTTGATTCCATTACCGGAAATGTTGAATTTCCCATCTCTGTTGACAGGCGACCATCTCACTGTACACGTGATGCCATTCCGACGGCCCGCCATCAAAAAATTCACAAATCGTTCAGAGATCGTCCCACAAGATTTTTCCTAACGTCAGCTAGTGGGCAGACGACGTGCATTTCAAGCCGCCAGATTCCAGTTCAACGGCTCAATATTGACAAACCTACGGCATAGTGTTATAATTGGGCAGTCTCCGTCGGTTCCTGGCCTGGAACTTCTGTCTTCGCCGATCTATAAACACCCGGTCATGAAGCCTCGAGCATGTCCATGTGGAAGAGGATGAGCATGCGACGCTCTTCAGGTGATTCACTAATAATCCTAGCGGCGTGGTTAATCATGGCACTAAATTTTGCATCCAACGGTCATTCAGCTATGATCTCACGCCACTAACCTCGAAAGCGCATCATTCAACTCATCCGTGCGCGAACCATAGCTTACTTCTTGGGGGGTTAAAACAGTTTGTACAATGTGACTTCTTCAGGGGCGGTGACTAATACTTCGCGCCCTGCCTAGATGGAAGGTCTTGGAATTTCTCTGTTACACGTATGGACACCATCGTCCATGGTCCACTAAATTGAGACACGCAATATCGGATGAATACATAGTATAACATGAATGCCTTTGCGGGCAGATTTGAAGTATGTGCACTGCACTCACGACTTTCAAAATAAAACGAAGCTGCTTAAACTGCGACTAAGGGTTCCCTTAAGTCCCGCGAGAGACGTGATCCAAACACCCATTCGCTAGTACCATGACCAAGATTCCAGCAAGTAAACCCTCGCCTCGGAATAGAGATCTGCCAGTCTTTTTGCGCACTGCGCATCGCCTGCTATTCAATCTGAAGGTCAGTGTTCGGCAAAGCATTGGAGTTCCTTCGAGAGTCCTGATGTTGGTATATATAGTGGGCAGCATTTAAACCGGCAGGTTGTGCTTAAACTTTGCAAAAACATGAAGATACTCGTGTGACGAACGTTGAGAAAGCTCAAGTTGCGTTTGAAGGCAAATATTCGGTAGCACATGGCTCATGGTGAATTGGACAACTTGAAACCTGGGCCTGGAGTCGATCGCTCCACTCAACCTGATCTCATTCCATGTATTCGGACGGATAATAATATTTTCTAAAGATATCCGTGTCGCGTGACCTAGGACCGTATATAACGTTGATTCTGTTCTTTAAAGGTCCTAATAACGGGTTATAATGATTATGTGGACTGTCCCAAACTACAATCCATGTTATAATTATAACTTAACCAGCGTGTACAGGTGAGCCCTCCGAAATAATAAAAAATAATAAAATGACATGATAAACAAATGTAGAGCAAGTTGACCATTTTGTGCGCCGTGGTCCATTCACCTTAATCAGAGTAGTGCACCCCCGCTGCTCACTAACACCTTAACGGGCGGCAGTACTAAGCATCAAATGGACGGTGCTGCTACGTCAGCATTCAGAGCAATACGATGAACCATCTTTACCGGAATACTCGTACAGGAATTATGTAGGAGTAAAGGCATGCCATAGCAGTCAAACTTCATTCACAACTTAACGGACGGTCATTCTCTTTATCTGGTCGGCCAACTTGTGAATGTACACTCCTTGGAACCTCCCGTTCCCAACATATACGACTGCAACTACCGGAGAATCATACTAGCGTATAGTATCCACATTAAACGCCGAATCATATTCGAGAGATCGTCGACCCCTTCAGCCCCCGAACCAATTCCGAGAGGGCTCACCAGTGCTCCGTGGCACGGCATAACGACAATGCTGGCACGAGTTTCGCTGCATAGCGGAGCAGCCTTTTCCCCCTCACCCCCCTTTACCCACGCTATGTGGGATATATATCGCAAGAATGTCGCTTGGTACGCGGCGCTGTCTTTGTCACTATCCTCATTATTATTTTCTCATGTCCCAAGGAAACCACGAGGTTCGGCGTTTTCGTGGCTGTAGCATTACTCACTGGCGCGCAGATTTTGTTCTATTTCGCGTCGCGCAGATCCTATAACATACTTCAAGGGGGTAGCTTGAGAAGGATTCTATCCAACCCCACTCAGATCCAATTCCAATCCAAGTCGTTTCGAAACGCGACAAAAATATTCGAGGCAAGGCCGCCTTACAGTTTTTTTTTGGAAATATTAGACAAAACGCGAAGCTCAGAAGAGATGTTTGGCTCAGGCTGGAATAGTAGGAAACTCTGCGCTCGTATGACTTGCTGGCCATGCCTCTGACACAACGCGCCAAGCTAAGAGACTATCCAAAGCTAGAGCATAGTCAATCTGTTTTCTATTGAAACCTATATATAATAATTTACACACTAGTGAATATGGAAATGGTCGGGGCAATCAGGTATCATTCGTTATATGTCTGCAGTAGCTTTTTTGATTTGTGAGAGTTGAACTTCTAACGCGGAACTCCTCCACGATAGAACCTATCTTGAGTAAGCACTTCCCAGCCCTATGACCTCAGAAATCCTTGCCAGCACCCAATTTGTCTTTTTTTTTTCACCCTAGGGAGGCCACTTTGTTGCTATTTGTAGAATGACCCTCAAAACCACCATAGTTTGCCAGTGGTGGTAGCGTTAGTGATCAAGCGATCATTATTTTCCAAAAAATAAACTTCAATGATTTTCTTTGGAAATAATTCTGAGGAGGGTAATAATTTGGACAGCTCGGAGATAGTGGACTCCTTGTTCTCGTAGGCTCGGCGCAAGCCTTGAAGCTCCGCTTCATCTCCAGGGGAGAGGCTTGGAGCAATCGGCGCCTCCAGGGGGGTTGGGTAAGTGGGATGCTCGCAAACGGGCAAATCATTTCCTTATGAAATTTTTGCATATCATTATTGTAGACATGTATAGTAATGTAAAAACCAACTCAGAATAGCTGTAAACGCCTCATAAACAATACGGGGGAGTATTCATTGGGGACGAGGGTCTCCAACGATCTTCTGCCACGAACTCTTGTCTCCGGGCTGGAAAAAAAATTCTGATCAACGGATATACTAAAAAGGTATCTTATGTAAATTATAAGCTATTTCAACTGCTAATACACTCTTTATAGACTTCAGGACATATTTTTCGAACAGGTGGCATAGTCACGTGACTGGATAGCAAATACGTTTTCGGCCATGGAACATATCGAGTGGGAGATGTTTCTCCCTGAGGACATCAATGCTCACTCTATAATCGTGTCCCTGCGCAATTTTATGAATCAGTGTGGCTTGCCAGGCCTCCGGTTTGAACGGCAACTGAAGTCTGCTCGTGATCATATCGCTGAGCTTATCTACCGTCACGTTGAGCTTGCGAATGCCTGGAAGTCGTGGATCCTGGGGCTGTTTACGCTTATGAGGAGTTTCCTGTGGTGGGGGCATATCGAGGATTTCTGCAGTTTAAAAAAAACCGCGCACCTTTCTTATTTGCAGGCTTCGGGACCGGTCACATATGGTTAGCTCTTGCGGTCATCACCCATAAATCCACTTTATTTAGTATGCATGAAAGACTTTAATAGCTTTACAGAGTATGCACTTACTTTTGTAGCTCGGTACCTTGATGTTCGTGGCCGCTGTATAGTCGCAGATCCAGCAAACACATCGCCAACCAATGTATCATGCGCCGGTTCTATTTCACACACGGAATTTTATTGAACAATTCTGAGTAGGGGAATCACTTACTATACATATCATGTATAACTTTTATGTTTGTCGCCGAGCTGTCAATCGAGCGTGGCCGCGGGAGGAGGGGCTGGACCTAACCCTCAAAACAATGTATATTGCTCCAAGCCTCTTCTCAGATGGCCCACCGGAGTTTACGGAGTTGAAAGGACTTCGAACCGGGAAGACGGCTTGTACCGAACCTATTGTTCTCGAGAGTCGTTGCACGTTGCCGCGTTGGTTCGCGAATGAGTGACAGTCACGCGTCACATCACCTATACAACGTGACACGACTGTCATATTTACTGTCGTGTGCACGTCCTCCTAGGATTCAGGACTTCTTGTCTTTCGTGCGCTTTCTGTGTTCTATTTTGTCGTATTCTATGCAGCTAGAGACAATTGATATCCGGTAGCTAGCAGGTGTCAACTACCGTCTGGGCATTCAATTTGTGATACGCACCAAAACTCTACACTGTCAGTGTCTTTGTGTGTCGTCATTTTAGTATCTAAAATTTCTCTGAAATATCTACGTTTTCCATCTTTATGTTCGCATCATATACTGATACAGTTACGTGTGTTTTAGATAAATTTATAATCTAGACAACGAACTAGGAGATTTATGTGATATGACCCCTTCGAAAATAACCATTATCGGAGGTGGTATTACAGGCCTTTCAGCTGCTTTCCATTTATCAAGGAAATTTCCCTCCTCCTCCATTACATTGCTCGAAAGGTCTAATAGGTTGGGCGGATGGGTTCAAAGCAAACGTGTCCAATTTCCTATTCCCGGTGGAGATATTGGTAACGTATCGCTGGAATCTGGTCCAAGGACACTAAGGCCTCAGTCCAAGGCTTTGTTAGAGATGGCACGTTTGTAGTTTTGCTTCTCAAAAACACTAATTGAGACAGAAACAAGATCAGATAAACCTCCTTGATCTCAAGTCGGAATTGATTGGCACTCCAAAAAATTCACCAGCAGCAAAGAATCGCTTTTTGTATCTTACGGATTTAAGAAAACCAGGTCTTACACCCATACCAACATCTTTGATCGGTTATTTCACGTCCAGGCTGTCTCTTATCACTATTCCGTCTGTGATACGAGAAGTTTTTCGGGGTGCCAACCGTTCTCAAACCCCAGAGGAAGATGAATCCTTCGACTCACTAATGAGTAGACGGTTCGGCCCCGAATTTGCCAGGGTTCTAGGAAGTGCCCTTGTACATGGGATATATGCAGCCGATTCTCGGAAGCTGAGTATTAGGAGTGCTATGGCTGCAGTATGGGATGCAGAAACAAGAGGGAGTGGATCTGTTGTCAAAGGTTTTTATCGATCGAGGTCGATTGGTAAACCTGCCGAAAAGGAAGAGTATGAGGTCGGTGAATTGGAGAAATTTTTGAAGGACGCCGCTGTGTACTCTTTCCGAGACGGATTGCAATCGCTCACAGACGCCATCAAAAACAAACTGGAATCAATCTCGAGAGTCGAAATTAAGACCGACATAGAAGTCAATGATATACAACCGGTAGATGACTCACTTGAGGTAAACACCTTTTCAGGAATTTTGCAGCACCGAGTCTGAATGTGTCAACTGGCCCCTAGATTTCAACGTCGTCTGGTCCTTTGCGCACAGCCCATCTCGTATCCACAATCCCCCTCGTTGCTCTTCACCGTCTCCTGTCCAATGTTAAATTGCCGCACCTGACAGCCAATCCATCCTCGTCAGTCATCGTCGTTACTTTCGTCTTCGCCTCACCGCCATCACACATACACCCCCCAGGGTTCGGCTATCTCATTCCCCGCCCAAAGGAAGGGTACGAAAATTCCACGAATCCCGAGGGCGTCTTAGGTGTTGTATTTGATTCGTGCAGTGTCGACGCCCAAGATCGACCGAGAGGGCAACTAACAAAAATGACAATGATGTTAGGCGGCCCTTACATGCCGATTCTTCCTGATCTCCAGGATGAAGAGACGTTAGGGGTCATTTTGTTAGGGACTCTACAGCGGCACCTAGGCAGAAGACTGCCTCGACCCGCCCATATACAAATCACACATCAACAGCAATGCATACCTACACCTACACCTGGTCATCTTGTTCGGATGGCGCAGTTAAAAGAATCATTAGCGGCGAAGCCTTGGAATGGGCGGATGGAAGTCATCGGGGCTGGCGTTGGGGGTGTAAGTGTCGGTGATTGCGTAGAACAAGGAAGAAATGCAGGAAAAGATTGGGTAATATAGCATTCTCATTACGATCCAGTTTGGAAAATGCCGTGAACTTGTAAGAAAAGAGGAAAAGACATAACATAGAATTTTCTTATTTTGCTCATGCACAGTAGATAGACAAGCATGCATCGACCCCATCATCTCTCTCCGTCCCTACAACAAGTACGCATCTCCTCATAAACTACTTGTCGCCTATGCAACTAGAGTGGAAGCCGTAGCGGAGTCGTACTTGAATGTCGGAGGGATCTGCTGCTTGGTCTTGTAGTATCTAGCCAAGCGATGAATTCGCGACTCAATCAAGATCAGGCGGAACTTGGAGTCTTTGTCCTTCCTATTGGTTTCCAGGTGTTTGCGGACGGCGACTGCCTTTTTGACAAGATGCCAGAGATCCTCTGGGATTGACGGGCCAAGACCTTAAAAGAACGGAATAAATGAATGACACGAGGACGTTTGGTATGCAACGAACCGTTGGATTTGAGCACCCTGAGAATCTTATTTCCAGTCACGAATCTGACCTGAGGGATACCGTGCGAGTCACGAAGAGTGACACCGATTTGTGAGGGAGTAAGACCCTTGCGAGCAAGTTTTATAATGTGGTCGATGACATCTTCTGGAGATGTCTTGAGCCATGTCGGGGGAGCGCGACGGTAAGGGAGAGCAGAGGACGCTGTTCATAGGCTATAAGAAATAATAAGTCCATCGAGTTAAACCGATTGTGCGTACAAATGCCCTTGCCGGGAGCGTGCATGCGACCCATGGTGAACTAGTCGGACCAAATTAAACTTATATATCGCACCCTATTAACTTGTTAATACGCACGAATTTAGGGAGGGCGGGTGTCTTGAGGAGGGTTCGTCGGTGTGAGTACGCTTTCAGAAATCAAAGTCCGCGATGAGGTAAGCAACTGTAACGTTTCGCCTTCGTTCTCCGACTGCTATCCTCCTCAAGCTCACCATTGTACCTCGCGTCGGCGACGGGGCCTCCTTCCTTTAATCCTCAATGTCAGTATTGCATTAGTTAACCTTTCTGATTATGACTGTGCCATTGATCTCGATTTTCTCGAAGCATGAAGTTCAACATCGCAAGTATGTTGCGGTGGTCTTCTTGGCAGAGCTACAACTGACTTGCGGAACTAGACCCCGCTACTGGGGAACAAAAAACCATTGACATCGACGATGAACGCCGAGTGTACGCATAAGCATTCTCCACCTACTTATTGTCCTTAATCTTTCTGTTTTCTTAGCCGTATCTTCTACGACAAGAAGATCGCCCAGGAGGTTCAAGCCGACCCCCTCGGCGATGAATTTAAGGGCTATATCTTTCGTATCACCGGTGGCAATGACAAGCAAGGTTTCCCTATGAAGCAGGGTGTCCTCCTCCCCAATCGAGTGAAGCTTCTCCTTTCTGACGGTCACTCGTGCTACCGACCCCGCCGCAACGGTGAGCGTAAACGCAAATCGGTTCGAGGATGCATCGTCGGACCCGACATTGCTGTTCTTTCCCTGGTCATCGTTAAGCAAGGCGAGAACTCTCTTCCCGGGCTAACTGAGAACGTCCTTCCCAAGAGACTTGGTCCCAAACGGGCAACCAAAATCAGGAAGTTCTTCAACTTAACTAAGGAAGATGATGTTAGGAAGTATGTTGTCAGGCGTGAAGTGAAGAGTGCGAAGAAGGAAAACGCCAAGCCATATACCAAGGCGTAAGTTACATATCGTATATCGCGTTGGGCTGGACTGATGGCATGTTCTACCAGTCCAAAAATTCAACGTCTTGTCACTCCCATGCGTCTTCAGCGCCGCCGCCATCTTCGCAGCCTTGAACGCAGGCGTATGGACCGCCAGAAGGAGCAGAAGGCGGAATACGAGTATGTAGCTTGTTTTTGGTTAGACTTCTCATAACTTATCATCGTTCTAAAGAACCCTGCTGTCCAAGCGTGCTGCTGAGAAGAAGCAAAAGATGGCCGCCATCCGGGCCTCTCACAAAGGTGCTAAGTGAGTCTTGGGTTACTTGTGTAGCAGTACACGTTATCAATCGAGTTATAGGCCCGTCGCTGCATGAGTTCCATATATGTCACAGGATATTGTTGGTATTTTTGTCATATGGTTCCTATGCTACATGACTTCCTATGATGCATGACTACGAAAACAAGATGTCTTGACTTCTCAGTGTGCCAATGTCAGCTGAGATGCTGTTGACATCAAATATCCTTGCACAAATTGTCAATGTTATTCATTGGTTATTCGACCGAGAAACAAAGAAGGATCCTTGTTCTTTCTTCGAAAAATTTTCCCGGTTCATAACTACCGTTTCGGCAGCCACCATGGCGCGTCCCAAATAAGGATTGCGCGCCAAACGCTTCGTGCAAGTTCGTCGAAGCTATGCATATGGGCACACTCATATTCCGGTTTCCACGGCCACAGAAAATGCGTCGCTGGGGTCCCCTCTAGCGAATGCGGCTTTTCTCGCCTAAAATTTAAAGGTTTGGCAGTCTAAGGTACTGCTGTTTACAGCAATGAGGGCCAACCCTCTTCAATGCACTGTTCTCGCCCTTCAGATTCTGGGCCTAATATTACTATCGACGCTCTTTCTCACTATCAATTTATCCGAGAGGAGCCATCGTCACCCTCTTTTCACGAATTTTCTCTTCACTTGGGTTTTGTATAGTGGATTCACTACGCTTGGGTGATCATTAATCGATCATTCTCCATGTGCTTTGTTATCTGAACGAAACTTACTTCGTTGGTACAGTCTCACAGCACAGATCGCCTTGTCTCTAGATGCGCAACAAGAACCTGGTTTCGTTCTATTTGTCGGGATTCAGTCGGACATTATTGCTATCATGCAAGTCTCGGATTTTCATTTTATTATTCGTCAGCTTATGGTGACCACGCTCAAATAGGCCGTTGGTTTCTACTATGAATCTTGTTATTCATGTACGTATGTTTACTCTGGCAATACACGTACTCGCTCATCGCATCACTTAGCTTTGGTTTGCGGCCAGGGCGGCTAACTATCATGAACCACCCCGGTTTGGGAATGTGCGTATCATAGTGGTGAGCATATCACAGACTGAGAATATCGGATTAATACCATAGTCAATGAATTCAAGCTTTTAGTGACCCCTTACCTGATGGCATTATTTCCTATAGTTAGTCTTTTTTTCTGGGATGGACGGATCCAGGGATAATAACTCTACTATTTAGACTGTGCTCTTCGATATTGTTCCAGACGATGTCTTTGACTTCATTGCACTGGCTATAATCATCGTTACATCTGTGTGGGACTGTATGTCGCATCTGGGTGAACCTGATTTAAAGTACTACTGACACATATTTTAAAGCCATTCTCGTAGTCACATTCTGCTCTAGCCAATTTTTTCGAAAAGCGATTAGTTGTGGAGCTGTACCCATCAATCTGATCATAAAACTCCTAATCTTTTCTTTATTTCAACTTACCTTCACCGCGTGAGTCTTCTTCATTGATTAGAACAACTTGACCTAACCTTGTCTTTATTGAAGGTTAGATATGTCAAGTGTGATATTATCACAGGCCGCCCTTCATGGCAACCAACTTTCTATACAATCACTGGCGATGCTGGATAAAGTAGGCATCGTTGCTCAGAGCTTTTGTGAGAGTTCTCTTCCTGGCAGCGCTGCTATTCGTAGCTGAACTATCCACCACAAGATCCTCTGTTTGTATTCTTCCTATTTGGATTGCAGAGGGTCAGTACAGAATATATTCTCGCATTAAACTGTTTCATCATTTGACATACTCATTGCAGGATATTTTGCAAATATGGTTTCCCTGCATCAAACGACGCTCTGACACGGCTGTGACCGCAAGCATGGCATTCAGTACCCACATCTCTGTGGATCTCGGCGACCTCGAATCACAGCATTCAACTGAACGCCCGATTGAAAGACGAGGCTCGAAGCCAGACGTGACCGATCTCCACCGTATGCATTGAGTTCTGCGAAATAAATAACTTGTAAAAGGCGTCGTGAGCGAGATTTTTCTCAGGGCTTATAGTGATAAAGGTCCAGGCATCAAACTTTCAGGCCTTTCCCCTGTCACTTTGTCTCATTGTCGTGCTTGCTCACTCCTCTCTTGCATGTTGGCTACTCAACTTCACCGATGAACAAGTCAAACATATATGTATATTGACTACAATTATGTGGATCCGGCCATTCTTCACTCCGAAAGTCCTTGTTCCATTGGTTGGGTCTGTTTGAAGCAGAATCCGTTGTCATCTATCAGCAAGAGGTTCACGGATTTGGTCGATAACTGTCGAAGGGGTTGTTGAGGACGATGTTTGGATGCCAAACCACACGGTCTGATATCATGGTCGAGGCAAGAGCCCTAAATTTTTAGCAGAAATACTGTTGGAATGCGACAAAAGTGGCGGGGGACAATTTTTGAGTTCAAATCTTATTGTATCTATAGGAATTCGTGTATCTTCTTGGTCAAAGTGCCTCCATATTTGTCGTCCAATATTCTCAAAGTAGTAACTAGTCGTGTGGATGTGACTCCTAAGCCCCCGACATTACGTCCAAGTCTGAATTGGGATATGCCGTAATAACACTGTAGCATATTTACGACCTATTATACTCAGGACGGAAAACTCGGGGACATAATTTTCGCAGTGCCTGCTTTATTGGCTGTTCTCATGATGCAGGAGTTTCTATCTGACAAGCTGATCGCGTATTAGACAGCTCTGGCATCACTACCGCTTCCTTGGTCCCGGGATTTCTGTTCATATTTGGCACCAACGAGATAAATTATCTTCGAGGAGAATGAACGGAATCCGGACACTCAAGGTGTGAGTCATTGATTCTATTTTGATATCGCATTTTCTGTCTCAATCACTCTCACTTACGGTTGTTCACACAGGTGCCACCGCACGGGAAACAATTCCCCGGTCACCGCACATCGTATCTTTCTCCTATGTCCGCTTTGGCACATATTTCAGCGGGGAGACTCCAGGCCGGTCTTCTAGCAAATTTCCTTGCATTTCCATCCAGACAAGTGTGGTCCGTTCTGGCGAGAGTTGTGGCATCCTGGCATATTTCCAATGTGATCTGCGGGAACATGATCATAGAAGTTGCTACGCTGACGATATCATCGCAGTGAACCTGGCGCACTTGCATGGTATTAATATCGTCTACCGTCTCCCAAACATACCGGCAATTACATAAGGGAGATGGTTTCGTTTCACGCGATGGAGATTGTTCCAGATTGTCGCGCATTCGAAGAGTGCGCCGTTTGCCGGGCGCCGGTGATCAGGACACATCGGAAATGTCTGGATACCACCTATACGCCGTGTCGTGAATTTGCCCGGCAATGCATGATTTCTGTAGAACGCTTCAATGGCCCACCGGTTCTACGCGTGCGACACTTGCGCATTATAAAAGATGCCTCTAATACATCCCTCAACTTGGCCACTGGCACACCTACGAACAGCGATCTTCATTGCAAGACATTCAATGATGTCCGAAAGTTTTACGTGTGCGTTGCCCTTTCAGACACCCATCTCAACAATTAACGTCTGTTTGTGGTAGCCCGTAACACATGGCAACTCGTTCCCCCGGTGCAACCTCTTGCTGTCGATAGCTCTATGTGGTATCCCGATTTTTTCGTGTCGCCTCACCCCATTTCCTCGAGCACTGGAGCACAAGGGCCAATCATGCAAAGTCACCAAGCCTCAGGTAAATAAACTGACGCTTCCATGTTCGCCCCAGCTGAAGAGTGTCACGATTCACAGAATATATTTACGCCTTACGCTCCGGGTTAGTCAATTATCTGCAAGTCTCCCTATAGAGTAAGAATCCTCACCATTTTTCATAGATTCGACGTAGAAACGAACGCTAGGTTTGGCATTTCTAGACATTGTGGGCAAGAATCCAGTATGCCCCCAGCAACGATAGAGGACACAGGAGATAATCACCCCGATTATTCCTGGAAATTCTCACCATCGGTCTCGGTGGATACTGTCTCTTCCGCTCACGCTTATCGACCGCTTCTTGCTCTCGAACCGAACATCGTCGACCAGTGGCTTGAACCCCACGATCTCCCAGAGAGGAGG
This sequence comes from Ramaria rubella, assembly GCA_015039355.1. Lineage (NCBI taxonomy): Eukaryota > Fungi > Basidiomycota > Agaricomycetes > Gomphales > Gomphaceae > Ramaria > Ramaria rubella. Next base: position 145,414 of record MU134346.1, read on the forward strand.
GCATATCGTTGCATTTGGCCTGGTTGTTTTGCAAAATTGCCTAGGAACAAATATAATGCCCGTCTTCACGCGCACAAACATCTTGGAGCCAATAAACTTTTCGAATGTGTAACATGGTAAGAGGGGTTTTATTTGTTCTTCATGTCCAACCAAGGGGAGCTAACGAGGAAATTGCAGCGGCCAGCGGTTCATGTCAGAGGCAAATGCAAAAAGACACCGTGACAACCGCAACAAAGTATTCCAATGTGATTTTTGGTATGTCGAAAAGGCTTCCACAGGATTGATTTAATACTAAACGATATTCAGCGCTAAGAAGTATGCCAGGAAAGACTATTGCCAGGCACACAGTATTAAATGCCCGAAACGGAAGAAGTAGTCCTCTCCAACATGGTAATAATTAGAATGGTTCAAGCTACATAATTACAGAATTATTTCCCTCCATTATTCCATTCACTTCCGAGTTATGTAGTTTCTACTGCCGCCATCCCTACTTCACCTGGACGCTTTGATAGAGGGCATGTAAAGCTTGTTCTTTTTATCCCCGAAACGACTCCTGTGTCATGAATCAAGAAGTATGAGCCTCGAGTGAAATAGACGATCAATATGTGATTTTCACCTCTTGGTCGAATGTAAATACCAGCGGCGCTTGCGCAGGACGCACTCGTCCCGCATGTACTGTGACCCAAGGCCCCACAATATTGGGCAATCATGTGTCCTCATTATAAAGGTATTTCACGTCCTTGGGAAACTGTCGTACATGAATGCTTAAGGGCTCTCTAGCTCTCGGGGTCGGTTGTCCTTTATTTCAAGCTCTAGATATATTATTCTTGGATTACGAAAACAGTGCAGATGAACGAGCAATGCCATAGGTTTCTGACTCTTCGACGATATTATCGTTGTTTCAAAAAAACTGAAAGTCATTGCAATCATCATCATCAACGCATTCTCTGGTCATAGTTCAATAGTAAAATTTGGCGGCCGGATGTCACGGTGATCTCCTGCGACGTGTGCTTGTTTGGGGACGTTTACCTTTGCGGCTGGAAAGACATAAGTGATGGCAATTGATACCCTCGACGTTGAGCACTCACCGCATGGGAGGATGAAATCAATAGCACTCCGGGCTGGGATTCCCTGATCGAGAGGGACCCTGGGCCGGGTTTCATAATCTTGAAGTTGGCCTGCTGTTGGAGCTCATTTTCCATGCCGTACTGTTGGGTGTACTTGAAGATGATAGGGGATCCATCCATTCAAAGTATTTTACTTATTCCACCAACAGCGATCCGAAGGAAACGATGGAGTACCGCTTGTTTGTTGCTCCCCGTGTACGGGACATCGAATATAGGCTAAAAGGTGTATGCTTCAAGTTTGTGGGGCCTGTAGTGTTTTCGAATCCAAAGATTAATGCTGACAGATAATTCTGAACACCGAATCTCGGAGATATGGCTGAAATGAAAGTGAAGTGTATCACGTATGCGTGAGGATGATCTCGGTGGAAAGAGTTAGTTTTCCATAAGTTGAGGTTTGGTCCCTCCGCGGGCCAGTGCTCGGATTTGGGGGTATCTTAGTGATACTCGGTGGGTTACGAGTGTGATACTTGCATAAGAAAATGGCGCCTTAAGGCCTCAGAGATCATGCATGGAAAGATTGTGAAAATCTGAGAACACTATGAAAATATTCATGTAAAAGTCAGCCATTTTGTTTTTGCATATCCACAAATAACCACCAGTATTTGCTGAAGTGTTCAATTATAGTGGATGAGTGCTACCGGACACCAAGAACCGTCTTCGACAGGGAAATTGTTTTAGTACCGTCGCGGTGTGGGGAGTAACGAGGACTATGCGTCGTGAGTTCAGTGTATTGGTAGGCCCGCGAAAATGTAGAGCTGCATGTGATGCGGAACTCCGACTTTAGCCATAATAAATGTGGGACATTGGTGCAGCTCCGAGTCCTTGCAAAAACTCAAGTCGGGTCATGCCCAAATGAAAGTATACGATATAAGCCCTGAATACCCTTTTTAGTGTGTCGGGTAGGAGGTATGCCTATCAGCGAGTGCAGATCGAATGGAGGGTATGTTGAGCCCTCCACCCGCAGAACAATAACACTCAGCCTTCGAGTTCAAGTTCGTTCAGGATTATATGGACGTACTACTATATCTGACAAGTCGCAATCGTCTTTGTTTGTTATTTACAGCTACTACACCAATTTAAGTTCACTCACAGATCACTGGATGTTTCTGTGAACTGCCTTCTGTTCATGGACTTCCAGCGGACGCCTGGCCGGTGATCAGATAAACTCTCGATTAACTCCACGCAAAATGCCGAGATTAATATTGTCTAATCTGGCAGGAGTTGATCGGATCCGCCCACGTTGTCGGGATGGTGTACATAGGATGGTGTTTAGTGGCAGTGTCCACCGGTGCCTTCGCGATCCAGGAACCAGTACGTGACGGTATGTACCTGGAGATGGTGCTTTGGCCGTTTGCCAAGTTACCGGACACCATTGCAACGGAAACATTGCAATGTAACCGAGGAAACCACGCGTATTCCGGGTCACGGATTGCCACGGAGAAGATCAGGGAAGTTGGCATAGCGCCGGGTCTGTCATACGGGTGGGGCGGGGTTGGAGCAGAGAGAAAGTACAAGTGTCATACCATTGTAAGGTTCCGGAAGAGCTCCTGAAATCCTGACAAACATGCAGCGCTGAGAGAACCCAGCAACGGTTTGTTACGTTCGCTAGTGGGCGTTCCGACACACGGTAAGACATAAAACCAAACGCAGGTCAGACTAAACAAATGCAAGCTTGAATGCCGTGAAACCCACTTAATTGCGCCAGAAACCTCAGGCTTTCATCGATAGTTGCTTTTGAGCCAATCACAAGGACTTCAACATCAACCGGTAATTGCCACAATCGAACAAAGGCGATTCAGATGGGCCGCAGGAAGCTGTTTGATTGTTGTGCCTTGAGCACCGACGCTATCGTGGAGAAGACGTAGAGTATTCGAAAGTGGATTCTCGGATTGCGTCGGTCACAAATTGTCTAAAAAAATTAGCCACACCGAGACGTGTACATACACATATCGATTGAGGGGAAATATTTGCCTGCAAAGGTGATTAATTCGTGCTTTCCAACCTCATAGGTGAATCTTGTAAGAGATCATTGAATAAGGGGCCATTGGAAGTAGGCTGTTTGTAGTTTGCTTGTTCCACAACGCTCGCTCCCTCGACAATTTCGGTCAGTCGGCCGGCCAACATTGCGGGGCATCCAAACACTGTGGTGAATCTCTGATCCTGTCACCCACGCAAATTGATAGGGAACAACTCAACGATATGGGTCTGGAGAATGAATGTGGCGAATAGAAGACACCCTGGCCCATAGAACGCCGAAGGGCGTTAGGGGTACTTCGAATTTGTGATATGCCTACTTGAGCCTTCACAGTTCGCTGACTGGTGTTATCCACAGCCTTGGTATATCTGAAATAACGTCGCAGGGGAGAAATTTGCCGCGTCGGCAGCTCAGAAGACAGATGGTCAAAGAGGTTGTGCCAGATCCGTACAGGCACGGAGTACAAGAGATACGATTGAATATACCAAAATAGTCATAGATGATACATGTGGTATACCTGTATTCTTCAAGTTGGGTAATGTATTGAGGATGCAGCCATCGACAGCATGACGGTCAGGGTGCCACTTACACCATGTTATCTCAGTACTTCGCTCGTAGCCTTCCAGGGGATACTCCGTGGGGAAGAAGATCTTGATGGACATGGGAACGATTGGCAGAGACCTTAGAGTTTCATAAGCGCTCGTCGGATAGTAACATTAATATTACGAATGACTCAATCTACTTGCGAAGAGTAAAAGAATTTGCTATTGATCTTGCAGCAAAGTGATCCGGGACCACACTTATGAATTTTCAGCGGGGTGCAAGATACTAATTTTTATTTGAACGCGACTCGGAGTATACTTGCTATTACACTCATCTCGAGAACAATACTACAGAGTCCTGTTTTTTGCCATTGTTATTGTGCTTCGTGTTCCCCCCCCCTGAAAATAATTGAAGCTGCCATGCCATATACTTTCGGGTCGAAGTAGAAACTGACTATGCGTCTCAAGGGGGCAGTGAAGTTGTAGGGTCCGCCACGGCTAGAAACGTAAAGCTCCACTAAAACAAACACAATGCCAATATTAATGTCAATGACTTCGTTACAATCAATAGAAGCCTTACAAATTGTATAGCATCAGACTCTGTGCCTTGTGGACTCAGAACGGCGAGGTCAGCGGGAGTGAACAGGGTCGTAGAATTATCAAAGCTGTACGACCAGACCTCCGAGAAAAGCTCTAATCGGCGAGTTTAACTATTAGAACGGTCCAGATATATAAGTGAGTAAGAAAGGGACGCACGAGACTGTCCGCCGTTAATGGACGTCCAAAGGCTCGTTTGTCCTGTTTTAAGTGCTGAGACGAGTGATGTGTCCGAGCACCATGAGGGAGTGATGCTGGGTGCTGGATTGGGATCGATGCTTATTGTGGAGTTGTCGCAGAACTATGGGGGAGTAATCAACGTTTATGACGCAACAGGTAAGAGTATGGTGAGCCTCCGCCTAACCTTTAGTTGTCGAGCCAGCCCAGCTGCCATGAGTGCCTGTTGGAATGACCACACGACCGTCCCGTGACTAATATAAATTCAGTCTGAGAGGGATCAGTAGAGACATTGAAGTGCTATTACTAAGCCTCGCGGTTGAGTACATCTATTTGCGTACGATTGCTCGACAAAGCGGGGTTAGCTGCGAGCATGCCGATATTTGTGAGGAGGCCTGAAGGAAAACATGATAATATCATGATGCAAGGTAAAGCTAAAGTGGATGTGATTACCTTTGGGATAGGGCTGAAGCAGCTCTACGACACGCTGTAACAAAGTCCCGGGGACGTTCGAAGCGAATAAGAGACTGAATCCAAGGTCGCTGTGCATAACCTAGATACGATACACGGTGAAGGACCACACTGCAGAACCAAAATTGGATACTTACATCAACGGGACTACCATCATCATGTAAAGATAGCGCATAAAAAGTCAGTCCCTTTTTGTTTCCAGACCCTCCAGTCGCATTTTCGTCACTCCCCTGTGTATCCAATAATGTTTCGCTAAGATTCACACGCACCACAAAGTCTTTCCACCGCGCTTCAGCAGTAGAGCCATCGACCTCTACTTCGAACAATTCCGCCGCACGCTGCTCCCACACATCCGCATAGCGTTCTGCCATATTTCCCACATCCGGTTGCCCATCAATGCTCAATATCCCCGCATCTGTGAGTCTTCCGAGTGCACGAAGCGCAGCAGGGACCAATGCGGAATTCACATCGAATGGGATCTGACCATATCCCAGCCCCTGATTTGAGTCGCGCCAGTTGCCGACAGGCTGTCCGGGACGGAGATGCAGCAGATTTGATGCGCTGGGGTGGTTCGCGAATGGCACGGCACGTCCGAGGATGTAGGCGGCATTGCGAGCGAGGAGATCGTGGTACGAAACGTTAGAGTTGGAGTTGTTGAGTGTGGCGGTGCGGGAGAGGAAGGAGGGTGCGCGGGTGTGGCCCTGAGGGATGTCGAGGAAATAGTGCGCGATGGTCGGGAGGAGGTAAAGATCGGTATCGATCATTCTATTTCCAATGTCAGCGGAGGGGGAATCAAAAAAAAAATGAGGTAATTACTTGTAATCATAGAACGGTGTATCGCCTAGTGCAGGCATACCATCTTCTATGTTTATGAATGATGCGTAGTCGCCGATCGTCTCCTCGTGGCAGGCGGCACCTGTAGAATTCAGCCGTTCGAGTACAGCTCCAAGTATCGACTCAGAGGCCTCTGAGGTAAATAAAGGCATTAGTAGTCGCAATGCAATAAGAGTATCCTGACCAGTCGTGAGGAAGACATATAATAATTTTCATGTTTAGTAGAAGAGCGTACCCGGCCGAAATATGTTAAGAAACGCCAGCCGCCTGCGAGACTTTTGGATTCGTACGTCAGGAAGCTGATCTAGGGTACTTTTAAAAATAAATGAGGTTAAATATATATTTGACGAACTTGCTGGGCATTCGCTTTCGACCCTGTTGCCAATTCTTGCAGAGCCTTTGCGCCCGCCTCATTGGCCGCTTGAGAATCGTTCAAGAAAAGCCCTGATGGCCCTAATCCAAGAAACGTAGTTTCGTTGCACACAACCATCCAGGCGAGTAAACCGATCTTCATGGGATCCAGTAGATGAAATATAACTGTTGGCGGGGTGAATGTGCCGTTTGTCGAGGGTGTTATGTTGAAGGCCATGTTATCCTGGGTAGTCAAGATGAAGTCTAGCGAGTGTGTTGAATTGATCCAGTCTCGGTGCAGGTGAAGAGTGGAGCTATTAGCGGAGGTGACAGTATAGTTGAAGATCTTTGAAACTATATTAGTTACCAGTGCTAACAAATGAAATAACAAGTGAAACCTCATGCATAGTTCCGTTCCCTTCGACGCTACACGAGTGTAAATATCTTGAATGATTAGCACGTTTAGCATAAACTCACTAGTCGCGCATAGCACGCACAGCTCCCAAGATCGTAACGCCAAGAGTCGCATCTGCATTGAAAGACATGTGCCCTTGAGCGCCGACATTGTTGAAATCACCTGCGGCATCCTGTAGCGAACCGTTGACGAGTTGTACAGACAATTGCTGGTTCTCATTCACGGGAAGAAAATACGACAGTACACCACTGTTTCCTGCGGGCATCCCCATAACGAAGCGTTGTGGCCTGTCGGTGACATTAGGACTTGTAAACAATACTTGCGTAGCGGTGACGTTGGAGCGCCAGAAGTAATTGTCATATCCTCCACTTGTTAAATGCAGATTCAAAATCGCGTCAGAATCCTGAGCGACGATGACGGATGGGAGGAGGAGTGATAAGAGCTGTTTGCGAAGATACATTGTTGGAAACTTAGAGTTTCTGGGAATTCATCAAAACATCCCGCAGTATTTAAATAACTTTGGAGCTGCTCCCACACTGGCAGGACCAGCTGACGTCCCAGGTAAAGTTACAAGTCAGAGCAGCATCATGCGCGATAGATCTCTTACATAATAAGCTGAGAAGAGCTATGGTGTCGATGCACAATAGATGCTTCGTCTTCCAGCGTCTTCCCGACTGCAAAATTGATCCTCGTGAACATGGTTAAAGTCATATGTCACGGTGTATGGTCGCTGACGTCATGAGTTATGTAAGCTATATCATGTGATGTATACTCTCGAAGCGAACCAGTCTCATTAGGGTGTATTCGGTGCCAGCTTAAGCTGAAAACACAGCTTTTTGATGCTCCACCTCAGGCCAAAGTGGGGTGAAGTGTAGTAAAAAGTAGAGCTCGGCACACAAGTTTGGCATAAGATGGCAGCCAGCATCTGGATGCAGCTGTTAACATGCCTCACTGTGACCTTCATCACATCCTCCTGGGGCTTCTGCCCAGTGCACAACCAGTCATACCGCTGTTGGTTTACTTTTGGAAATGGATCCAAAAGACAGTGGGCAGCGGTGTTGTCATTGCACGGCTACTAACACTGGTGTTCAGCTGTAAAAAACTGGCTGTTCACACTGTGCAGACTGAGCCAATATATAGTATTGGTATCTGCGATTGTGTGGTTTACAGGTAAAAGTATTCTCATTATCTAATTCCTTGTGGACAACTGTATAGTTGTCCACTATCTACAAGTGCCCCTAGTGGGTGGCTTATATAATACAGCCCATATGGTGACTTATATACATTAGATAGTAGCATATATGCTGTATATATAAGAATCTACATTCTTACATCCTCCCCACAGACCGAACCTCAGGAGGTTCAGGCAACTTGTTTATGCTGATGGAGGATCAGCATAAGCTGGTGCAGGCACAGTCAAGGATGACTGTGTGGCTACTTCGACGGTGTTGTTGTAGTAGATGGATTCAGATGGAGCGACTTCCATTGTGTTGTCATTCGCTGTAATGGCAGATGCAGGCGGGGGAGCAGTTGTAGCGGAGGGTTCCATCAATGGCATGTCTGTACGTGCCTTTGAGCAGGGAGGCCCTCCGCCTCGTCCATTGAGCGATGAATCATTGTCAGATGTAGAAGGTGCTCCCCAAAAGCCGGGGGGACAAGGGGGCATGGGTATATGAAGGCCGGTATATGTCCGGCCTTCGCAGGTGTCAAGTACCCATTGCGCAGTCTCGTTGTAGCAGACTTTGCTCTGCTTGCACATGAAATAGGGCTCTATATTGATTAGAGCGCTAGCAGTCCCACATAGGTACCTAGCCACTGGGCTAGTTCATCAAGTGACGTGCTCTCGTGAGGACATTTCCACTCAAACACTTTCTCGACGCTAGTGGACAGTAGTGTCGGTAGATCTTGCCGCCAGAATGAGCTGGCAAGATCAGCCCACTGGCCACAGAGTGTAAACAGTTCTGTGAGTTTTTAAAGAAAGACCAAGCTGTCTTTCTTTGGCTTAATGAGCTTAAGCCAGACCCATACATCAACATCCTCTAATCGGAGGGTGTTATTGCCATTCCTGTGGATAGCAGGCAATACTCCCTCTGGGGAGTATTCTAAAGTGAGCAACACATCCCAAAGATTGGGAGGCATGTCATGCGTGATCTCGAACGCTGGCATTTGAGTAGCCAGGCACTGCTCATGGTCAGCACGCTTAATGATGGTGTGCTGCGTGACATGGCAAATGTTGTGCGCGCGAGTGTGAGCTGCTCAACAAACATAGGGTCGTTGAGTGAGCAAGTGTTGAACCACTCTGTGGGTCGATGGCTCATTTGCACTGCTGTGGGGTGCGGTGCCTTGCCCAATGGGTGGGGTGAATATCCCATCTGCGTTGCAGGCGGGTCACCTATGGCTGAGGCAATGCGAGTGTTCAGTGACACTGGGTACGGCGCCACCATCACTCGCTTTTGGGATGCGGTCTTGTGACTGGATCATGTTGGTCCTACTGGTGAAGCACCGGTAGTAGGTGTAGACGGACTCACTGAGTCCATCATCGAATCTAGCAAGGATGTCAGATCGATGATGGTTGGTGCTGAGGGCGTTGACTTCATGGCGGATAACTTATCTGCCATTTCATGATTTAGCTGTCTCTCCTTATTGAGAGCAGCGCGCAGACTATCAAGCTCTGCATGGAGCTTGCGTACCTCCTCTTTGTAAGAGGATACCGTGTCCTTAATAAAAGGATGCACCATTTCTGCGAGTAAAGGTGGCCAGGCCACCTTTAATGCACGTTCAATGTCACACATTTGGGGATCAATAAGCTGCAGTTTTGCAGCTTGCAGCAAGTGCTGCGTATAGGTGTTTCACTGTGGGCAGGAGTCGCAATGGACAATGGCTATGGCGTCCTTGACACCATGCACTGTCCAGCTCTGCTCCTTTTGGAGCATGGTGAACTGTTCAGAGGCACTAGGTAGTGCCTCTGCTGAGGGGTGTAGATGAGACACTTCGGCATCCATGGTGATATCACAGTTACACTCGCACTGGTGCAGGTGTGGAAGTGGGTGGCAATAGCCTTGAAGCGGCAATAAAATCATCACTTAAATTCAAGGTGAGCGCACCCATCGTGTCACATGATCACTTCACGTGATGGCGTTTCACGACGCAAATCACCCGACACAAACTATGTTCGTGTTGAGTCCTTTTCTTAAAAGACTCACTCCTTGTCATTATCGTGCCTATAAGGCACAATGAGGAAGCTCTCGCGGCTTCCTAACTCCCTCAGCTCTAGATAAGCATCTAGCACTTCTAACTCTCTGCATGCAGAGAGTGGCTCCCAGGTGACATCTCCCAATGTCCACCTCTGTTAGAACCCAGATTCATTCCCAGATTTCTGCTTTTCTCCGATATATTCCGATTCGTATTTCCGACTTCCTCCACCTTATCTCCATCCCATCTATATTTAGTCATTTTCATCAAAGATCTACATCTTCAGTCTTATGTCCATATTTACTTCTACCCCGATCCCGTATTCACTCTGTTTCGGATTTCCGTATTCATATCTTTCCAATTTGGATTATATCAATTCGTTATATACAAATCTTCCATGTACTCGCTAGTCAGTTTGAATATTGACCCACCTTGACTCGATAACTTCTCACTTCCGTCTCTAAGTCTTAACCAACTCTCCGATCTTGTCCAACTCCTCTGACATTCCGACCTCCAAAATACCAGGACACAAAGGATCCAAGAGGGCGCAACCTATAAGTTGAAGCCAACGTTCGTACGTCTCGATTTCTGACCAATCCCGAACTCCGACATTCCGACAAATTCCGACATCCGACGAGAAGAAATCTAGTTCATAACAGTATATTCGAACTAAAACTCTTGATCCATTCACTATGCCTTCTACCAGATCCCGTACTGTCATCGGAATCACAGAGCCCAGATCTAGCCTCCCAAATAACGAACCGGAAGACGACCCCGGTGATGACGACAACATCAACAACAACGAGGACGGCAATGACGAGGAAGAAGATCAGGGGAAGGCTATGCTAAAAGCTTTGAAACAGATAGCCAAGCACATGGGAACTCTGAACAAAGGTCAAACCAGAAAAACCAAACTCTGTGAACCCAACACCTTTGACGGATCAGATTCCCGAAAGCTCTACCCCTTCCTCCTTCAATGCAAGCTCCACTTCCGCGATCATCCTCAGACCTTTTCCAGTGACAAAGCGAAAGTTACTTATGCTATCTCTTTTTTAAAAGGGACGGCTTTAGATTTTTTCGAACCTGAACTCTTAGACGACGACGCCTTCCAAGACCCGCCCTGGCTTACTAACTATCGGGACTTCACAACGGTACTCCGAGAAAATTTCGGAGCTTACAATCCCATCAGCGATGCGGAAACCGAACTTGACAATCTCCAAATGCATGACAACCAACGCATCATGAAGTTCATCGTAGAGTTTAACTGCCTAGTCGCTAGAGTCAATTGGGGTGATGCCACCCTTCGTAGGAGTTTTTATACTAAACTCCCCGATCGTATTAAAGATATTCTTGCAACCCGGGACAAAGCCGACACGCTTCCGGAACTCCGACAACTCGCACAAACCATCGACAGCCATTATTGGGAACGACGAGGCAAAGTCAACCGCGCCACCACTTCCAACAATAACTACTCCAGTAACAGCAGCAAATCAGACAAGCAAGAATCCTGATCGAACCAATCACAGAAGAGGACGAACAACAACAACAGTTCGGCTTCCGCCTCTTCTATCAAGCCTCAGTCCTCCATGTCGAATTTCCAAAAAACTCCGGATATTCCCAACATACTCGGAAAAGACGGAAAACTAACGCAACAGGAGAGACAGCGACACATGGACCAAAACCTTTGCATGTTCTGTGGGAAACCCAGGCATATCGTGAAGGACTGTCCACGATCAACCTCTCTTAATGCTCAATCAAAGGCCTGAGGGGCCTCTGCAATTTCAAGCAAACCTGAGTCCAAGGCCGAACCTGTGGCCATCATGGATTCAAAAAAATAATAAGCAGCTCTGAGACCTCTGCACAGACCCAGAGTTGCGTTGATTCCATCTGTGTGTTTTCCGAGGTTCGACTCAATGCTTCCGCTCTTTCAAAATCCGATTCTCTTACTATACGACTGACTTCTGACATTATTCCGAATACTAACATTCAAGCTCTCATGGACTCCGGTTCCACTCACTGTTTTGTAGACTCATCATTTGCTTCCAAGCTTCCACGGGAGTTCCACAACATTCCGCAGATCCTGCTAAAGCTTTTTGACGGCACTTCTAACATCTCAATCACGCAGACTATCAATATGCCAATCCGCTTTATGTCTGGCAAAAATCAGGTTGTTGCTATGTATGTAACACTGCTTGATTCTAGCTGCTCTGTCGTGCTAGGACACAACTGGCTCACCTGCTACAATCCGTTGATTGACTGGGTATTGAGTAGTATATTGTTCCGCATTCCTCAGCAACAAGATTCAATTCCGATGTCACTCCGCGAAATCCACCTCTGCGGTTTGCAGAATCCTGAAATCCGATCGCGTGGACGCCCCTCCAACATCTGAACAAGACTCACCTATTGACCTAGTCCCTGCTTCTGCGTTCGCTTGCTTGTGCAAACTAGGCAACAAGGAGATCTTTCAGTTATGCGTATTTCCGAAAGGAAGATCCGCTTCCATCATCGACACTTCCCTGAATCCCGATCCAACAGCCAATCTTGACGGCGTTCCATTGGAATATCACGAGTTTTCTGACGTCTTCAGCAAGAAGAAAGCGGAAATCCTTGCCGATCATCGACTGAACGATCTCAAGATTGACCTGATAGAGGGAGAGAGTCCCCCCTTGGGAACCATTTATTCCCTATCTCCAGTTGAGCTAGAAACACTCCAAAAGTTCATTGATGAGGCACTAGCCATGGGATTCATCCGTCCTTCACTTTCTCCACATGGTGCTCCGGTACTATTCTCGAAGAAGAAATTAGGCAGACTCCAACTCTTTCTCGATTTCTGTGGTCTCAACAAAATCACAAAAAAAGACCAATATGCGCTTCCCCGACTTTCCGACCTTTTGGAAAGCCCCGGAAAAGCACAGATTTACAGCAAAATCGATCTCTGACATGCTTACCATTTAGTCTGCATTACCATTTAGTCTGCATTAGAGAGGGCAACAAGTGGAAAACCACATTCAGGACCCGATACGGTTCCTTTGAATGGCGTGTTATGCCCTTCGGTCTCACTAACGCACCAGCTGCCTTTCAGC
>MU134346.1:161650-257630 GCA_015039355.1 Ramaria rubella
TCATCGCAAATATCCCAACAAACCCGGTCCGACTCTTCCTTAACTTTTCCTTCTTTTTCCAATTTTTTTTTCCAATTTTTCCTACATTTTATGTTCAAGTCCCTAATTACATTTCCCTCTGTTCCAAGAAATTCCGCTTTGCGTTTCAGCTCAAATCCCGATTCAATTTTCCAATTCCATTTCCCATATTTCATCCCTTTCCATTTCCTCCATCCTTACTTCCAATTCCCACTCCTGGTGCTGAACCATCCTTTGTACCCATGTGGTGAGAATCTGCGTCTCCTTGGAATGTGTCCGCATGGACCTCGCGTGACGATCGATGGACTTCTGCAACTCTCATATTTCCTTCACCAGCAACTCCGCTGTTCCTTCCTCACCTGTATCCACGTCTTTCGTGACTTCTTCTGCAAATCCCAATGTTCCTGGTCAACAGCACATCCTCCCATCCTTTGTGCATTCATCGCATGTTGCATTCGCCCTCTCCACTATCAGCGAACAAAAAATATCCCGAACCTGACATCCCGCACAACTGTACTGTTCATCTCCGACCCGGTTAATCGCAGATTCATGAGCCCTCCTATGGGCAATGGTTCCATCCACATCACTTTTCCTTCCCTGAAATTTCTCCTCCGATTTTTTGTTGGCCTTCCTCTCCTCCTCTCCTGCCTTTTTCTGCTCCAACCTTCTCTGCTCCAATTTCTTTGCTGCTTCTTTTTGCAACTCCGAAATCTCGCAAATCTGTGCCTCTACATTGGTCCCTGATTCCGAATCATCTTTGGAAATCAGGTCCTCAAGCGAGATAATCGGTGGCATCGACATTTTAGCTCAGAAGAGGGTAGGGATAAGAAGATCAGGGAACTGATAAGTTGAGCCCCATCCATCACTCTTATATATCACATTAGGGGTTTTGCTTAATAACCAAACCAAACCACCCACACTGATCTTAGGCCTTGAGGGCTCGGCCTTAAAGAGGAGATACTGTTAGAACCCAGATTCATTCCCAGCTTTTCCGCTTTTCTCCGATATATTTCGATTCGTATTTCCGACTTCCTCCACCTGTTTTTACTTATCTCCATCCCATCTATATTTAGTCATTTTCATCAAAGATCTACATCTTCGGTCTTATGTCCATATTTACTTCTACCCCGATCCTGTATTTGCTCTGTTTCTGATTTCCGTATTCGTATCTTTCTGATTTGGATTATATCAATCCGTTATATACGACTCCTCCATGTACTCGCTAGTCAGTTTGAATATTGACCCACCTTGACTCAATAACTTCTCACTTCCATCTCTAAGTCTTATCTGACTCTCCAATCTTGTCCGACTCCTCCGACATTCCGACCTCTGAAATACCAGAACACGAAGGATCCAAGAGGGCGCAACCTATAAGTTGAAGCCAATGTCCGTACATCTCGATTTCTAACTTCAATCCCAAACTCTGACATTCTGACAAATTCCGACATCCGATGAGAAGAAATCTAGTTCATAACAACCTCACTTGTAACTCCAACTTGGAGTCACTAGTCCAGTGATGAGCAAGGATCTCATCCACAAACCATTCTGGTTCATCTTCTTTCCCAAAGTTGTAAATATAATTTACATCGCAACGAGGAAAGTGTTTGTCATCACTGTGTATATGCGGTCTGATTAGACTCACATGAAACTTTGGAAATATCCTCTGAGCCATGAGCTCTGGAGGTAACTCAGGTTTCAGATTGGAGGTGGAGTCGTCCACCTCTATAACTTGATATGGCCCAATATAATTGGGCACTAGTTTCTTTGCCCGTCCTTTAGGTAAGGACAGGTTCTTTGTAGACAGATATACTAGCTGTCCAACCTTGTATGTCATTCCCTGACGACGTCTGATATTCGCAGTGTCTGTCTGCTGTACTCGACTCACGATGATTGCATTGTGGGCATCAATCAGGTTCCACAACACTTGTTGTGCGAACTGCTGTACTCCTCTAAAGGTAGTATCCACTGATAGTACTTGCCCGATACGGGGCAAGTATCCACCGTTCAATTCAAACAGTGTGTATCCTGTGGTTGCGCTGACTGAACTGTTCAGTGCAAATTCTACCATTGGGCATTTCTTGGCCCAATCCTTCTGATCACTCTGCATTACTGTAAGGGGAACTCAGCTTACTATAGCATAGTTCCACATCTACGGTATGATAGACTCCTGGGGAGTGCGTGTTCATACCATTCTCTTCCTTATCTTCCAATCACCTGTCGTCCCTGACCTATCACAGACATGTGATAGACATAACTCCTATCTTTAGTTATCATCAGTTGGTTATCTCGAGTATCTCCGATTGGTAGATAGTGCTGCGCATTCTGATTGGTTGATAGCCTTTAGGTTTGTTTCCTATATAGACACCTACTCATCTATATAAGCAGTAGATAGCTCATGTATATTCGCTATCCTAGTTATACACTTGGATTAGAGGCATTCGTCTTATCGTCCCTTGACGTCCCCTTACATATAACTAGGATAGCTTGTCAATTGCACCATCTAGCCTTTGACTACCCCCCTACACATTCCCTATTGTTGCCTCTCCCTATCCTTCATTCATTTGATCCTCCAGACGCTACGCTATGTCTTCTACTTCAAGGATGTCTGGTAATGCTGACATTGCTGTGGTCCTTTCCTCTATGCAGACATCACTTGACACACTGTCAAAACGTCTTGCGTCTGTCGGGAAAACCTCGTGAAGCTCTCGGACTCGCAAGCCCTGAGCCAAGCCTACCCACACCCCTATTCACGGTGCCCCCCGAAATCCTGCCATTAGTATTTCCGCTGCAGCTAAACAGGCCACCCAGCAGACGAAATCCACCATGACCATGGCGATACCGGATGCTCAAGCTGGTCATGTGATTGGGCGAGGGGGAGTTGGACTGAAACAAGTCCACGACATTTCAGGAGCAAAGGTAACCTTCTCAGCCAAGGTTGGGCTGGCGGCCCTTCGTTCTGTCACTATTTGCGGTACTGATTGTCAGATCAGAGATGCTCTTATTGTCATTGGCAAGCGACTCGCAAGGCGTTGAGTCCACCTCCCTAGGCTGAAGAAAAGTAAAGCCACTGGCCACCACTCCATCAGGGAAGGGCAAGTCTGCTCCTCGATCATCTACAACTCGCTCTTCCCCTCTTAACCCTCCCACCCAAGGGAGTAACACTCCGTTGACATTCTATGCCGCCCCTGCTAGAACCTCGACAACAGCTGCCTCGTCCTATGGCACACCTCAGGGTTCTCAGTCAACCCCCGGTGTCCGTTCACCCCAGACCACTACAATGTCCCCTGCACCTTCTGCAGCTACCGACAGGGCCCCAATGAGCATTGGGAGCACCTCCACGAGGGCACCACAAACGGCTCGGAGAGGAGGGCATCAGACCTCCCCCGATCATCAGTGAAACTAGTCTAAGTCGTCGGGATGATGACTCTTGAGAAGGGGGTAATGTAAGGGGAACTCGGCTTACTATAGCATAGTTCCACATCTACGGTATGATATACTCCTGGGGAGTGCGCGTTCATACCATTCTCTTCCTTATCTTCCAATCACCTGTCATCCCTGACCTATCACAGACATGTGATAGACATAACTCCTATCTTTAGTTATCATCGGTTGGTTATCTCGAGTATCTCCGATTGGTAGATAGTGCTGCGCATTCTGATTGGTTGATAGCCTTTAGGTTTGTTTCCTATATAGACACCTACTCGTCTATATAAGCAGTAGATAGCTCATGTATATTAGCTATCCCAGTTATACACTTGGATTAGAGGCATTCATCTTATCATCCCTTGACGTCCTCTTACAATTACAGTGCGGAGGATTTGCCCTACAGAACGATGTGCTTGTTCTGTTGCTCCATCTGTCTGCAGGTGGAATGCTGTGGACATGAGCAGCTTCGTACCCATTATCCACTGCAATTCCCTCCAAAATATGGAGGTGAATTTAGAGTTGCAATCCGAGACGATCGACTCAGGTACTCCATGCAGGTGTATTACCTCTTTGAGGTATAACCACGCGACTTGTCACACAGTAACTCTAGTTGTAGTTGGCACTAAGTGCACCATAAATGTGAGTCTGTCAATCACAACTAATAAATAGTCGTGACCCTTCGATTCTGGCAATGGACCAACAAAGTCCATTCCGATAGACTGCCATGGTCTATCAGGTATCAGCAGGGTATGCAACAACCCTGCTGGTTGTCTATTGTCCTTCTTTGCAGCCTGACAGGCTGCACAGGATCCACAGAACATGTTAGAACTAGATTTCTTCTCGTCGGATGTCAGGATTTGTTGGAATGTTGGAGTTCGGGGTTTGGGTCAGGACTGGAATCGTTGTGACAGACCATTTTGTCAGTTGGTGACTCTGTAATATGTTGCTGCTTAAATAGTGCTCGCAGACTGTACAAGCGCCCCTAGTGGGTGGCTTATATAATACAACCCATAAGTCACTCTGGTGACTTATCTACCTAAGATAGTAGCATATATGCTACTATATATGTATATAAGAATATGCTTCCTAATCATGCCTCATAGGCATGAGAATGATGATGGTTGAGTCCTTAATAAAAGGACTCGACACGAACACAGTTCGTGTCAGCAATTTGTGTGATGCAATGTCGTCACGTGAAGTTATCATGTGACGTTACGGGTGTGCGTGCTTTGAATTTAAGTGATGATTTTATTGCTGCTTAAAGGCTCTTTGCCATCCACTCCCACACTCGCACCAGTGCGAGTGTATCAGTGAGACTACCCATGAACACTGAAGCGTCCCATATACCTCACTCAGCAGAGGCACTCCCTAGTGCCTCTGAGCAATTTGTTATGCTCCAAAAGGAGCAAAGCTGGATGGTGCATGGTGTCAAGGACGCCATCACAATTGTCCATTGTGACTTCTGCCAGGAGTGCAACGCGTACATGCAGCACTTGCTGCAAGCTGCAAAACTGCGGCTTATTGACCCTCGAATGCATGACATTGAATGCGCATTAAAAGTGGCCTGGCCACCATTACTCGCTGAAATGGCACGTCCTTTTATTAAGGACGTGGTAGCCTCCTACAAGGAGGACGTACATGAGCTCAATTCAGAGCTCGACACGCTTTGCACTGCCCTCAATAAGAAGAGGCAGATTAATTGTGAAATGGCGGATATTTTATCCGCCATGAAGTCGATGCCATCAGCACTGACTATAATCGATCTGACATCGCTGCCAGATTCGATGATGGACTCAGTGAGTCCGTCTATGCCAACCACTGGTGCTTCAACGGTAGGACCCACTCAATCTGGTTGCAAGACCACATCTAAACAGAGAATGCTGGTGGTGTCCTACCCGGCGTCGCTGCATGCTTGGATTGCTCCCACCATCAGCGACCCGTCTGCAACGCAGACAGGATTCTTACCCCACCCTTTGGGCCAAGCACCACATCCCACAGCAGTGCAAACAAGTCATTGACCCACAGAGTGGTTCGACACCTGCCAGCTCAACAATCCAAAATTTGTTGAGCAGCTTACGCTTGCACGCGTGACATTTGCCATGTCGTGCAGCACGCCATCATCAAGCATGCTGACTGTGAGCAGTGATTAGCAACTCAAACATCAGTGTTTGAGATTGCGCATGACACACCTCCCAATCTCAGGGATGCGTTGCACATGATAGAGTACTCCCCAGAGGGAGTATCACCCACTATCCACGGGAATGGAGACAACACCCTCCATCTAGAGGATGTTGATGTATGGGTATGGCTTAAGTTAATTAAGCCAAAGAAAGACAGTCTGGTCTTTCTACAAAAGTTAATACCCAATAACGATGAACGATTTCCTTGTTGTGACATAAATTATATGTACAACTTTGGGAAAGAGGACGAACCAGAATGGTTTGTAGATGAGATTCTTGCTCATCGCTGGACTAGTAACTCCAATCTGGAGTTACAAGTAAGGTGGACATTAGGAGATGTCACCTGGGAACCACTCTCTGCATGCAGAGAGTTAGAAGTGCTAGATGCTTATCTAGAGCTAAGGGGAGTTAGGAAGCTGCAAGAGCTTCCTAATCATGCCTCATAGGCATGAGAATGATGATGGTTGAGTCCTTAATAAAAGGACTCGACACGAACACAGTTCGTGTCAGCGATTTGTGTGACGCAATGTCGTCACATGAAGTTATCATGTGACGTTACGGGTGCGCGTGCTTTGAATTTAAGTGATGATTTTATTGCCGCTTAAAGGCTCTTTGCCATCCACTCCCACACTCGCACCAGTGCGAGTGTATCAGCGAGACTACCCATGAACACTGAAGCGTCCCATATACCTCACTCAGCAGAGGCACTCCCTAGTGCCTCTGAGCAATTTGCTATGCTCCAAAAGGAGCAAAGCTGGATGGTGCATGGTGTCAAGGACACCATCACAATTGTCCATTGTGACTCCTGCCAGGAGTGCAACGCATACATGCAGCACTTGCTGCAAGCTGCAAAACTGCGGCTTATTGACCCTCGAATGCATGACATTGAATGCGCATTAAAAGTGGCCTGGGCACCATTACTCGCTGAAATGGCACGTCCTTTTATTAAGGATGTGGTAGCCTCCTACAAGGAGGACGTACATGAGCTCAATTCAGAGCTCAACACACTTCGCACTGCCCTCAATAAGAAGAGGCAGATTAATCGTGAAATGGCGGATAAAATATCCGCCATGAAGTCGACGCCATCAGCACTGACTATAATCGATCTGACATCGCTGCCAGATTCGATGATGGACTCAGTGAGTCTGTCTATGCCAACTACTGGTGCTTCAATGGTAGGACCCACTCAATCTGGTTGCAAGACCACATCTAAACAGAGAATGCTGGTGGCGTCCTACCCGGCGTCGCTGCATGCTTGGATTGCTCCCACCATCAGCGACCCGTCTGCAATGCAGACAGGATTCTTACCCCACCCTTTGGGCCAAGCACCACATCCCACAGCGGTGCAAACAAGTCATTGACCCACAGAGTGGTTCGCCACCTGCCAGCTCAACAATCCAAAATTTGTTGAGCAGCTTACGCTTGCACGCGCAACATTTGCCATGTCGTGCAGCACGCCATCATCAAGCATGCTGACTGTGAGCAGTGATTAGCAACTCAAACGTCAGCGTTTGAGATTGCGCATGACACGCCTCCCAATCTCAGGGATGCGTTGCACATGATAGAGTACTCCCCAGAGGGAATATCACCCACTATCCACGGAGACAACACCCTCTGTCTAGAGGATGTTGATGTATGGGTATGGCTTAAGTTAATTAAGCCAAAGAAAGACAGTCTGGTCTTTCTACAAAAGTTAACGGACCTGTTTACAGTCCATGGCCAGTGGGCCAATCTTGCTGGTTCAATCTGGTGGCAAGATCTCTCAACACTGTTGTCTACCAGTGTCAAGAAGGCATTCGAATGGAAACACCCTCACAAGAGTACATCTCTCGATGAGCTAGCCCACTGGCTAGGCACATACGCGGGTGTAGATCCTGGTAGGGCTCTCATCAATATTGAGCCCTACTTCGTGCGTAAGCAGAGCAAAATCTGCTATAATGAGACCGCACAGAGGGTCCTCGACACTCATGAAGGCCGGACATTTACCGGCCTTCACATACCCATGCCCCCTTGTCCCCCAGGCTTTTGGGGACAACCATCGGCATCAGACAAAAATTTGTCACTCAACAGACGTGGTGGAGGGCCTCCCTGCTCAAAGGCACATACAGATGTGCTGACGACGGAACCTTCTGCCTTGTCTGCTCCCCCCCCCTGCACCCGCTATTACAGTGGATGACAACAACATGGAAGTCAATCCATCTGACTCCATTTACTACGATAACACCATCGAAGTAGCCACGCAGTTGTCATCGACTGCGCCTGCACCCATATATGCTGATCCCCCATCAGCATAAAATCTCCCAAACATTCCTGAGGTTTGGTCTGTGGGGAGGATGTAAGAATGTAGATTCTTACAGTAGCATATATGCTACCAATTAGGGTATATAAGTCACCAGAGTGGCTTATGGGTTGTATTATATAAGCTGCCCACTAGGGGCACCTGTCGGTAGTGGACAACTATACAGTTGTCCACAAGTAATTAGATAAGCAATCAGAACTTACTTGTAACCACACAACTCGCAGACACCAATAAACTATTGGCACAGTCTGTTTAGTGTGAACACTAAGATTCTTACATGCAAGGTCCTCTTCCTGCCCAAAAATGTGTGAGGATTTGTGACAGAATCATATCCTGATCAAAACCCTTGCCTTTGATTCACTAGGATCTATAGGATCTCATTTATCTGTCCCTTAAGATCTAATCTTCATCTATCTACAGGTATCTTTCCCCTTTTGGCATTAGCTTTGGCATTATCATTTCTTTGTCACTCTGCAATATTTCTGCACATTGCAGACCACCACTCCTCCATCATTGCATTTGGTTCTTGCAATATTTGGTCCTCTAAGAGTCTAAGTGTAGGTATGTGTTCAACTTTTGTGTAAATGTTTCTCATTGAAATCTCAAATACCCAATGCCATACTCTTCCCTCACAAGCAAAGCTAGTGTCAGCCAAGTTCTGGGGACACCCCATAGTCAGATGGGCCACTTTACTGGGTTGCACAAGTCAAACCAGCACAACCATACATTGTTACGCATCGACACCAAGAGCATTACATTGTGGTCTGCCACATAAATCTGAGGCTTGTCTCATGTGAATTCATGGCTGGATGCCACTGCTGCCTGGGATTGCTCTAGGTCATCTGGTTGTGTATTTTGTTGCTAGTGACTGCCTAGTGCCTGCAAAGCTCCATGACATGTGCCTGTCTCTCAAAAACAAAGAAGCAATGCATGCCAAGAAGGGACTAGGTAATCCATGGGTATCCATAGTTCAATTCCTGTCAACCCACAAACTTGGACTGTGACCTGACCTGAGGGTCATGCTGAATGAATTTACCTACTTAGGGTCAGTAGGAAATCAATAGGGAATCTCAATTTTGAGTCTATATGGCTTGATGTCTGAGCTGAATACAATATCAGCAAGCAAGGTATGCTGTGGGGGCACCCTGAGCTTTTCTAGTAATTAGCTTAAGTTGTATTTTATTCAAATCTTCAACGGGTATACCTGTGGGTACCTGTGATCTGTACCCGTGGATTCAGATATCCAGAGCCCAGATGCTGCCCCAGATGTGGGTAAAGCTTCCAGGAACTGAAATACCCATGGGTATACCCACGGATAATCTGTGGATTCACTTGTGTCATGCCTTAGCTTGAACATGGCATGACGGTGAGAAGTGGAACTTTAGTGGAGTGCTCCACCTCAGCCTGCAGGATCACGATTATAGCTAGCAAGAGTCAGCTTAAGCTGGAAAATGAATACACCCTATTATGTCATACCTAATATAGACACATTGAATGACTATCTTCAATCATAAATAAATAGTGTTCAAGTTTATGAAGCAACAAGAGGTATGTCTTTGAAAGTCACTATAAGAGCTATCTGATCATCAGTGGTTAGAAAATTATCCCAGAAGATTCTGAGTTCTGATCAAGTCTGCACTAGACATGGAGCCATGTGCAGGTATTTACATGTAATTCTCTCTGCCATACAAGCATGCCACTGCATGCGCTGATCAATAAATTTTATTCCGACGCACCCACTCAAACTTTATTCTGTATCGCTGTATCACACCCCCTGTGTCTTGACCCCCGGTGAAAAGTGGCATGGTGCTGGGTGGGTCATAGCAGTGAAAAGCTGCACTATCCCATAAAATCTGAGTTCTTCAGCTCACTTTGGTAAATAACTTCAATTGAAGTTCAGTACTGAATATTTTTTCACTCAAGTTGCAATGACAATACTCTAATGTACAGCTATATCTGTGAAATTGAAAGTTTGAATTGTCTGTAAGCCCAAACCACAATTATTGTCATGCACAATTACTTGTAAAAAAAGTTTCTGATGTTTCTCAAGTTCTTTGCTGACAGAGATGTGACTGTTACAAAGCACATGTCTCTGTAATTAGTATATATACACCTGTAATGTCACACATGCAATTTTGGCTCTTTCTTCCCCCCTCCATCTCCACTGCCTATATGGACTGTTTAACTCAGGCCTTCTGTTCACTGGAGTCCATGGGCAGGATGTTCCATTCACAGCTATACTTGCAGGATGACAGCAATGTCTCAACTCTCGAATGTATTTGGTATGTTTTGAAGTGTCCATTGTCATTCTACTTACTGTTGTGTCACTCAATGAGCACAGTCTGGCTATCTGAGTCCATTGACATGAACATTCGTTCTTGTGCAAGGTACATGTCATTATTATACTTACAAATTGATTTATATCACTAACTGTATGTACAGAGTATGAGGGAGGGAGTACTATGCTAAGGAAAAGATGCAGGGATGGGGAAAGGGTGGAGGTGAGGTGGAAATAAGTGGCAAGGAAGTGGGCTCTGGCAAAAGGGCCCTGGTCAGCCAGCAATGTATAATATTTAGTATTGTTCTGAATCATTTAAGTTCAGCAGAAATAAGCAGAAATATGTATGTTTTATTTATTTATTGGAGCTACAGTACTATACTATGATATTTTTTTTAATTCTCCCACTATGAGCCACTGAACACATATTGGCCCAGATACAAAATCTGGTGGGGGCTCATTTTTTGGGCTCATAGCAGTGGTGCAGCTTTTTGCTGCTATGACCCACCCAGCACTGCACCGCTTTTCACTGGGCTTGACCCACCTCTAGACTTGCACCTGAACGCACATCATTTTATTTCTGCAATTACTTTCTGTTGCACTTGCACTCTAAGTTGCCCCTGCTCCACCTTGATCTCCTGCTATTTTTCCACCACTCCCATTTTTAGACCTCATGTGCTCTATTCACAGAGTAGCCCAACTCCCTGTATTATCCATGCGCTCCCTGCTTATTTGATGTTTTTGACGTGCCCTGTGCTTAAGCTCTCGGAAACGGCACTCAGGCTTGAAAACAGCCCTTAGATAAATATTTAAAAAAGCTCCTTTATGTAAGCCTCCTTAGGAACTGTTTAAACAGTTTATATTCACTAGCTTGGGAACTGTTATTGTATCTCTACAATGTAGCATACACCGGAAACAAATCAAGGTGTCCTGAGTCAGGGAATGCTTGGGGAATCCTCTGGAAAGCTATCATGTTAACATCACGTACTGACTTGTAACATGCTTGTTTTATTTAATATGGCCCAGATATGTTTCAAAGCCAGACATACATGGAAAAATTACAATTTTCATAGGATGTATACCATATTATCACAGGATGTTTTGTGAATGCACTGGGAAAGTTCATATTATGAACACATCCTGTGATAATATGGAATACATGCTATGAACATTGTAATTTTTTGTTATGAACTGGATTTCTTCTCGTCAGATGTCGGAATTGTCGGAATGTTGGAGTTCAGAAGTGAAGTCGGAAATCAGAACGTACAGACGTTGGCTTCAACTTATAGGTTGCGCCCTCTTGGATCCTTCGTGTCCTGGTATTTTGGAAGGTTGGAATGTCGGAGGAGTCGGACAAGATCGGAGAGTCGGATAAGACTTAGAGACGGAAGTGAGAAGTTATCAAGTCAAGGTGGGTCAATATTCGAACTGATTAACGAGTACATGGAGGAGTCGTATATAATGAATTGATATAATCAGAATCGGAAAGATACAAACATGGAAATCTGAAATGGAGTGAATACGGGATCGGGGTAGAAAGTAAATATGGACATAGGACTGAAGATGTAGATCTTTGATGAAAATGACTAAATATAGATGGGATGGAGATAAGCAAAAACAGGTGGAGGAAGTCGGAAATATGAATCGGAATATATCAGAGAAAAGCGGAAAAGCTGGGAATGAATCTGGGTTCTAACAGTATCTCCTCTTTAAGGCCGAGCCCTCGAGGCCTAAGATCAGCGTGGGAGGTTTGGTTTGATTATTAAGCGAAACCCCTAATGTGATATATAAGAGTGATGGATGGGGCTCAACTTATCAGTTCCCTGATCTCCTTATCCCTACCCTCTTCTGAGCTGAAATGTCGATGCCACCAATTATCTCGCTTGAAGACCTGATTTCCAAAGATGATTCGGAGTCGGGGACTGATTTAGAGGCACAGATTCGTGAGATTTTGGAGTTGCAAAAAGAAGTGGTGAAGAAATTGGAGTGGAGAAGGTTGGAGCAGAAAAAGGTGGAAAAGGAGGAGAGGAGGACCAACAAAAAATGGGAGGAGAAATTTCAGGGAAGGAAAAGCGATGTGGTGGATAGAACCATTGCCCATAGGAGGGTTCACGAATCTGCGATTAACCAGGTCGGAGATGAACAGTATTGTTGTGCAGGATGTTGGGTTCAGGATATTTTTTGTTCGCCAATAGTGGAGGGAGCGAATGTGACATGCGACAAATGCACAAAGGATGGGAGGACGTGCCATCGACCGGGAATGTCGGGATTTGTGGAAGAAGTCGTGAAAGGCGTGGATACGGGTGAAGAAGGAACAGTGGAGTTGCTGGTGAAAGAAATCCAAGAGTTGCGGAAGTCCGTCGATCGTCACGCGAGTTCCATGCAGACTCCTTCCAAGGAGACGCAGATTCTCACCACATGGGTACAAAGGATGGTTCAGCACCAGGAGCGGGAATTGGAAGTGAGGATGGAGGAATTGGAAAGGGATGAAATATGGGACATGGAGTTGGAAAATTGAATTGGGATTTGAGCAGAAACGCAGAGTGGAATTTCTTGGAACAGAGGGAAATGTAATTAGAGACTTGAACATAAAATGTAGGAAAAAAGTCGGAAGAAATCGGAAAAGAAAGAAAAGTTAAGGAAGAGTCGGACCAGGTTTGTTGGGATATTTGTGATGAAAGTCTTCAACGATCCCTGAAGCATTGCCTAATTCCATAGTGGGAATCCATGAGGTTGCTTCATCGGTGCCTTGATAACCCGTCCAGCATACTAAATATTGTATCTTGCAACGTCGGCAATTGTCTATGTTGGAGTCCAGAATTTCGTCGATTTCATATTTGGGTTCGCCTTCAATAATAACTGGCAGAGGTGGAGGCTGTATTTGGTTCGGGATTGCATTTGGAGTTGCGGGTTCTAGCATGGAAACGTGGAAAGATGGATGAACAGCACGCATACTGTCGGGTAGTCGGAGAATAAAGGCTCTATTACTGGTACCTGCGGGTGTGATGATATTAAAAGGTCCGAGGTATTTTTCAGCGAGCTTCTTTGAAGGTCGGGTTGTGCAGAAGAATTTGGCTTTGACGAAGACTTTGTCGCCTACTTTGAAGTCTGGAGCTGGAGAACCTTTCTTGTTTGTGGGTTCCTCATATCGGGATTGCACCTCAAAAATTCTCTTTCGGAGTTCCTGGTGGAGTTAATCTAAGTCGATTGCGAAATATTTCACATGGGATGAAATGAGATCACATTTGGGATGGACGGAAATGTTGGGATTGTAACCTTTGTTAGCGAAGAACGGGGAGACTCCTGTTGTCATGTTCAGAGCATTGTTATAGGCGAATTCTGCGATTGGAAGAAGTTCAGCCCAATTGTCTTGTTGATAGTTACAATAAATGCGAAGGTATTGCTCAAGAGTCTGATTTGTTCGTTCGGTTTGTCCGTCGCCTTTGGGGTGATATCCGGAGGTGAAATGGAGATTCATCTCTAGCGCCTTTCCGAGTGTGCGGAAAAGGGAAGACACGAATTCAGAACCTTGATCGGAGGTGACATGCGTCGGAACACCATGCTTGGAGAAGGCGTGGAGAACGAAAAGCTGAGCAAGCATCAGAGAAGTGATCATCGTGACTGTCAGGATAAATATGGCTTGTGTTGTGAGTCTGTCAATGATAACAAGGATGCTGTCAAAACACAATGAAAGCAGAAGCGGCTCAATGAAATCCAAGGATATGGAATTCCACGGTCTTGGTGGAATTGGTAAATGCTTAAGGAATCCATAAGGCCGGTGTCGTTGGGATTTTGATCGCATACATGTTGTACAGGGTTTGACATAAGAGATAAGGAAGTCTCGGAGTTTTGGCCATGTATATTCATGTCGGATGTTGCTGAGTGTCTTGTTTTGTCCGAAATGTCTGGAGATTTGGTGGTTGTGCAGATATTGTAGAACGTGGAGTCAGAGGTCGTTAACGTTGGGAATGTAGATTCGGTTGTCGAGTTGGAGGATTTGCGGGATAGTTGGAAATTGCGGGATCGGAGGAGATGGATTGTTGGATTTCTTCATGGAGTTTCTCGAAATCCATGATGGTAGCTGCGCGGAGAATTGTGATGTTAAGGGATGTGGCTCGGAGGGACGATGACAGCTGTTCGTTAGTGAAAACCAGGCGGAAATTGTGCGGTTTAACACTGGCATAGTCACTACTCCCCTCTTTAGGATAGACATCCCATTGTCTAGTTAAAGAGTCGGGTTTTGTTCCGAGTTTCCCGGGTTGGAATCGGATAACGAGGTTGAACTGACATAGGTATTCCGACCATCGTACTTGTCGTCGGGTTAGAAGCTTGGTGGTCGCAAAATATTTGAGGTTCTTGTGGTTGGTTACAATGTCAATGGTGGAACCGGAACCTTCAAGGTAGTGTTGCCAAATCTTGAAAGCTTCGAAAATAGCAAGTAATTCTTTGTCATGGATGTCGTAGTTTAATTCCAGGGCTGTAAAAGTTCTGGAATGCAAAGCTACAGGGCGAATTTCACCATCTTCCGGAGAAATGATAGAGAGGATTGCCACTAGGGCGTAGTCCGAAGCGTCGGTTTCCACGATGAGTTGACAATCGGGAATCCAGTGCATGAGGATCAGAGCTGTGGTGAAGGCTTTCTTGAGTGTTTCAAATGATTTCCAACACTCATCAGAGAAGTTCCACTTTACGGTTTTCTGAGTGAGTTGGGTAAGCGGAATTGTGATGTTGGAGTAATTATGAATGAAGCATCGGTAAAAGTTTGCAAAGCCTAGGAAGGATTGGAGATCTTTTACTTTTCAGGGTTCAGGCCATTCTTGAATTACTTTGATTTTGTCCTCTGCCATTGAAAGTCCTTCTGGAGAGAGTATGTATCCGAGATATTCCACCGTTGTCTTGTGGAAGTCGCATTTGTTGGATCTTGCATAAAGTCGCATAAAGTCGATTTTTTTGGAGATGTCGGAGGACTTCGCGGACATGTTCTTTGTGTTCTTCCAGGTTGTTGGAGTAAACTAAGATGTCGTCCAAATAGATGAGGACTAAAACATTGAGCATGTCGCTGAATATGTCATTCACAAATTGCTGAAAGGCAGCTGGTGCGTTAGTGAGACCGAAGGGCATAACATGCCATTCAAAGGAACCGTATCGGGTCCTGAATGTGGTTTTCCACTTGTCGCCCTCTCTAATGCAGACTAAATGGTAAGCATGTCAGAGATTGATTTTGCTGTAAATCCGCGCTTTTACGGGGCTTTCCAAAAGGTCGGAAAGTTGGGGAAGCAGATAGCAGTCTTTTTTCGTGATTTTGTTGAGACCACAGAAATTGATACAGAGTCGGAGTCCGCCTAATCTCTTCTTTGAGAATAGTACCAGAGCACCATGCGGAGAAAGTGAAGGGCGGATGAATCCTATGGCTAGTGCCTTGTCAATGAACTTTCGGAGTGTTTCTAGCTCAACTGGAGATAGGGAATAAATGGTTCCCAAGGGGGCACTCTCTCCCTCTATCAAGTCAATCTTCAGATCGTACGGTCAATGATCGGTGAGGATTTCCCCTTTCTTCTTGCTGAAGAGGTCAGAAAACTCGTGATATTCCGATGGAATGCCGTCAAGATTGGCTGTTGGATCGGGATTTGGGGAAGCGTCGATGATGGAAGCGGATCTTCCTTTCAGAAATACGCATAACTGAAAGATCTCCTCATTGCCTAGTTTGCACAAGCAAGCGAACACAGAAGCAGGGACTAGTTCAATAGGTGAGTCTTGTTTGGATGTTGGAGGGGCGTCCGCGCGATCGGATTTCAGGATTCCAGAAACCGCAGAGGCGGATTTTGCGGAGAGTGACATCGGAATTGAATCTTGTTGCTGAGGAATGCAGAACAATATACCCAGTCAATCAACAGATTGTAGTGGGTGAGCCAGTTGTGTCCTAGCACGACGGAGCAGCTAGAATCAAGCGGTGTTACATACATAGCAACAACCTGATTTTCGCCGGACGGAAAGCAGATTGGCATATCGATAGTCTGCGTGATTGAGACATTAGAAGTGCCATTGAAGAGTTTTAGTGGGATTTGCGGGATGTTTTGGAATTCCAGCGGAAGCTTGGAAGTGAACGATGAGTCTATAAAACAATGAGTGGAACCGGAGTCCATGAGAGCTTGAATGTTAGTATTCAGCATAATGTCAGAAGTCAGTCGTATAGTAAGGGAATCGGATTTTGAAAGAGCGGAAGCATTAAGTTGGACCTCAGAAAACGCACAGATGGAATCAACGCAACTCTGGGTCTGTGTGGAGGTCTCAGAGCTGCTTATTATTTTTTTGAATCTGTAATGGCTGCAGGTTTGGCCTTGGACTCGGGTTTGCTCAAAATTGTGGAGGCCGCTCAGGCCTTTGATTGAGCATTAAGAGACGTTGATCATGGACAGTCCTTCGCGATATGCCCAGGTTTCCCACAGAACATGCAAGGCTTTTGGTCCATGCGTCACTGTCTTTCTTGTTGCGTTAGTTTTCTGTCTTTTCCAGAGTATGTTTGGAATATCCGGAGTTTTTCGGAAATTCGATGTGGAGGACTGAGGTTTGGTAGAGGAGGCAGAAGCCAAACTGTTATTGTTGTTCGTCCTCTTCTGTGATTGGTTTGATCAGGATTCTTGCTTGTCCAATTTGCTGCTGTTACTGGAGTAGTTACTGTTGGAAGTGGTGGCGCGGTTGACTTCGCCTCGTTGTTCCCAATAATGGCCGTCAATGGTTTGCGCGAGTTGTCGGAGTTCCGGAAGTGTGTCGCCTTTATCTCAGGTTGCAAGAATATCTTTAATACGATCAGGAAGTTTAGTATAAAAACTTCTACGAAGGGCGGTGTCGCCCCAATTGACTCTAGCGGCTAGGCGGTTGAACTCTACGATGAACTTCATGATGCATTGGTTGTCGTGCATTTGGAGATTGTCGAGTTTGGTTTTCGCATCGTCGATGGGATTGTAAGCTCCAAAATTCTCTCAGAGTACCGTTGTGAAGTCCCGATAGTTTGTAAGCCAGGGCGGGTCTTGGAAGGCATCATCGTCTAAGAGTTCAGGCTCAAAAAAATCTAAAGCCATCCCTTTTAAAAAAGAGATAGTGTAAGTAACTTTCGCTTTGTCACTGGAAAATGTCTGAGGACGATTGCGGAAGTGGAGCTTGCATTGAAGGAGGAAGGGATGGAGCTTTCGGGAATCCGATCCATCGAAGGTGTCGGGTTCGCAGAGCTTGGTTTTTTCGGCTTGACCCTTATTCAGAGTTCCCATGTGCTTGGCTATCTGTTTTAAAGCTTTTAACATAGCCTTCCCCTCATCTTCTTCATCATCATTGCCGTCCTTGTTGTTGTTGATGTTGTTGTCGTCACCGGGGTCGTCTTCCGGTTCGTTATTCGGAAGGCTAGATCCGGGGTCTGTGATTCCAGTGACAGTACGGGATCTGGTAGAAGGCATAATGAATGGATGAAGAGTTTTAGTTTGAATATACTGTTATGAACTGGATTTCTTCTTGTCGGATGTCGGAATTGTTGGAATGTCGGAGTTCAGAAGTGAAGTTGGAAATCAGAACGTACAGATGTTGGCTTCAACTTATAGGTTGCACCCTCTTTGATCCTTCGTGTCCTGGTATTTTGGAAGGTCGGAATGTTGGAGGAGTCGGACAAGATCAGAGAGTCGGATAAGACTTAGAGATGGAAGTGAGAAGTTATCAAGTCAAGGTGGGTCAATATTCGAACTGATTAACGAGTACATGGAGGAGTCGTACATAACGAATTGATATAATCCGAATCGGAAAGATACGAACACAGAAATCTGAAACGGAGCGGGTACGGGGTCGGGGTAGAAAGTAAATATGGACATAGGACTGAAGATGTAGATCTTTGATGAAAATGACTAAATATAGATGGGATGGAGATAAGCAAAAACAGGTGGAGGAAGTCGGAAATATGAATCAAAATATATCGGAGAAAAGCGGAAAAGCTGGGAATAAATCTGGGTTCTAACATTTTTCCATGTATGTCTGGCTTTGAAACATATCTGGGCCATATTAAATAAAACAAGCATGTTACAAGTCAGTACGTGATGTTAACATGATAGCTTTCCAGAGGATTCCCCAAGCATTGTTTGACTCAGGACACCTTGATTTGTTTCCAGTGATAGTCGAACAGTTGATACTGTAACTGTCACGCCTCTGACTCAGCGTGACGACCATTGTCACAGTCGGTGAACAACAACGTACCACCTATTCATGGCTCATTCAGAAACCAAAGACTTCAATCTACCGGATGGTGCGAAACTCGCCTATGAAACCATCGGTTCAGGAAAGAGCTGGAACCACCTGCCGATTGTACTCGTCGGTGGGGTGAGCAACCTAAAAAATGATTGGGAGCGCCTGGCTCTTCCTCTCTCTCAGAAACGACCGGGTACTTATATTTCGTATTTAAATTGTTGTAGTGCACTTAAATTCTAATTCTGATTTTAGTTCTCGTATATGATCACAGGTCAGTGGGAGCATAAACGATTCATTCGACAGCTGGATGGCGTTCCACTGGTAGGGGGATTGGAGAGTCTACGTATTCAACCCCCGGTAAGGATGAAGATATATCAATAGAATCAATGGCTCGCGACCTCCTAGCTCTCATCCAACACGTGGGTTGGAAAAACGTTGATGTCCTGGGATTTTCCATGGGAGGTGCGCTCAGGTGGTTGAAATATATCATTGCTGTTGTGAATTTAGCAATTGTATCTCCTGCTATAGGTGTAATTCTTCAGCAACTTCTTCTCCTCCTCCACCATCCTGCTCAGGCAAACCCCCCTCCTTTTCGTGTGCACCATGCCTTTCTCACGGGGACAATGTGTTCTTTTGACCCTCTCCGCATTGTTTTCCCTCCCCCACCCCCTTTTGTGCCTCCACCCCCTGGACAGCTAATGACAGCGGAACAGAAAAAGGAGCTCACACGACCTATGCTAGATGCCTCATTAGGCCCTAAATGGGTGGCCCTTCCTGAAAACAAGGCACGATATGAATGGTGGTTAGAAGGATCCATAAACGGGAGGTGAAATTCATGGCAGTCGTGAAGGATAATAGCACTGATTCACCCTTATAGGCCTATGCGAACGATTTGTACGTGTTTAATTACATCCCTGAGAGGTGCTGCTGAAGATAGGGAGATGCAGTGAAACAGCGAAAAGCGGTGCAGAATTTTCATTTCATGCACTCATTGGATATTGATGATAGAGTTCCATAGCTCAGCATGATTCACTTTCGTGAACAACTTAGTAACATACCCTCTTCCGTCAAAGTGCTTGTCATTCATGGACGGGAAGACCTTGTCGTGCCATTTTCCTCCGGGGAAGAGATCTTACAGTTTCTACCACACGCACAAATTGTCAAGATTGGTTCCCGCAGAGGCCAGGTGCCCAGTTATGACTTCGGGCACATCTGGTTCGAGTATTTCGCAGTGGACGTGTGGGTTGGTGTCGTGGAGGCGTTCGTGGATGATGAAGGCTCCACTCCGGCAAATGCCCGCTTGTAAGAATATCTCTATGTATTTGCTTCCTTTATGACATGCAGTTGGACTTGAAATTCATACAACACTATAGATATTACAGGAAATATTGATTTAGGATCACGTTCATCCGTTGGAAAGTCTATACATACTCTCGTAGACCAATACCTAACCTCCCTCCTACACCTAATAACCCACCCATCCAAGTAGCTATCCATCTCACATTAGCACTTCCTAATTTCGCACCTCGTCCTTCCGGCTTAAAGCCATATAACGACACTGCAACCCCCAGAAGTAGTATTACACTGGCAACCACGGTTTGCCTGCGTAATGCGATCCCGCTTATCCGCGGGGGTCGCCGTTTGCGTGCGTTATCGTGGCGAACGGACTCTTTAGGCTTCTTGGGTGGACCATACTCCTCTTCCTGTTCCTCTTCACTGAGAGGTAGGATGACGTCTCTCCCTCCTACACATGCCTCTGCCTCATCATCGTGCAGGCTAGAAAGTGTTCTTGGTGCGACCGAACCATTGGCATGCATCGCACTCTGCGAACCAAAAGTTTCCGATAGACGCAGCTTCGGAGATGATGGCGGGTATGCAGTAAGTAAATGAGACGCTTGACGAAGAAGAGTGGAGAGGGGGAGAGGAGACGGTGGTGGTTTTTCCTTATATTGCCCCGGTAGAGACCGGGACGTTGAGTTCGAACGACTCGGCGTTTCTGACTGAGTTTGCAAATATACGACCTCGGATGATTCCAGTGGGTTGATATCTCCCACCTCACGGAGGCGCATAGTATTACCCGTTTCTTCTGGGTTGGTTCCAGGATCTACTGGAGATAAGTCCTTTTCCGAGGATATCTTCCGGAAAACTGCGTCCTCTCTCTGCCATGACGAATCAAGTGATGTGGCCGAAGTTCCCTCCTCAGCAGAGGCATCGGGTGAAGAGGGTGACTCCTCGTTTGGGTGGTCCAAATTTACTTTATCACCATTGCTTCTTCCGCATGTGAGCGTTGAGTTAATGGTTTCTGCTTCAGGCAATCAACTTACAGACATTCAGGATCGTCTTCAGATAGAGATGGCAACGCTGATAGGACAGCGTGCATCATCCCCATCGCCTCCTCTCCTTTCCGCTCTAATGCAAGAACATCGTCCTTTTTGCTAAGGATAACCTACGCACCCCATTCAGTAAACATGACGGTCTGATAGTAATAATAGCATTTTCAAAAGAAAACCTTACAGCCGCTCCTAGCCATATGGAAGCGATTGGTTCGCGGCAGAGGAGCCAATCAAATACATGTTGGATGAGTGGCAGCGTCGGCACGTCATGTGCAAAGAGAGTCAGAAGATTGGAGAGTGCATAATATGGTAGAGGCGAGTCCCTAACATTTGATATTTAAAATGTCAAAAGGTTCAATTGTTTCAGATGATTCGTACTTTTCAAGAATTTCCGCATATGGCGGGTCGATAATGCGTAAGAGGCGTTTCAATACACTGAAACATGAGCAGTCTAGCTTTATGAGAAGAAGAGGCTGTCTTACCGCAATTGACCAATAAGGGGCTCCAAACCTGATCCCATGGAGTCCCGAAGACGGTGAAGACTAAGCTTCTCGGCACTAGGTAAAACGAGTTCCAACGGGAGAGTCAAAAATAATACTGTAATGATGTCGTGATATCCCTATTACGGTGAAGTTCAGGTTATGTTTAGGACATAAATAATCTAGCATCTACTCACTTGGTAATATCGTAATGTCGGTCGTTTTCGCAGTACTCCGAGGATGATATCGTGAAGATCTTCTTTTAAATGCTGCTTATGGGACACAGAACGATTCTCTATCAGAGCATCAACCAAAACGAGACAGATCGGTGCCTGATTGTACGAAGAGTGAATTGCCACATTTACCTATGGGGTAGAGGATAAAGCTGCGGTTGGTATCTAATTGAACTTGGTGTTCATCGGGGTGCGGAGAATATTCAACGCCTTGACCGATAAATTCTGAGATGGATACATGCAATGACGAATTACTGAGGTAGGGAGAGGAATGTTTTGGGCTATGTGGGCTGCTAGATTCTGATTGGGACCATGTTTCGAATAGCTCAGACTCCTTGTCAGAATGAGGTAATTCTTCTCTTAATATCGCTTGATGTGAAACTCCCAAAAGATATGGCCTACATCAGAGAACGACTCTTGGTGACTTAAGGAGGACAAGCGGCGCAATGGGGCTTACCATGCACGTTTCCTAGCTTCGCCAAAACCACCAGGCATGAGACTGAGTTCCTGCAGTGCCATTAGATCATTGGCCAAGACTGCATTTAGAACAGCGTCCTCTCGAGTGCTAGCTCTGGAGATATCTTGCAATGGCATATTAAGACTGGCACCCATATTTAGACTCCGCTGACGATCGCATTACTTGTACTGTGTGACATGTTGTGACTATACGCGGCACCCTCTAGCCGGGCGAGCGGGGTTTACTGAGCCCGAACCGGGAGAGAAATACCCGTCCGCTATACAAGTGGCCATGGCCGCCCATGGTTGGTGATTCTAGGCAGGTGGTCGAGATCCATAGTCTAGGCCAATTCTGGCGCTAGCTATGTCACGTGAGTGGATGTGTAGGTTGTGTTGTATCTCTCTCTCTTTCTCCTTCCTCTCACACCTCCTTAACTTCAACTCACACAATCTTAGTTCCACATGTTGACCAGACTGAAAAACCCCCTACTATAATTGTACATCTTCGCACTTAGAACTC
The DNA here is from genome assembly GCA_015039355.1 of Ramaria rubella. Taxonomy (NCBI): domain Eukaryota; kingdom Fungi; phylum Basidiomycota; class Agaricomycetes; order Gomphales; family Gomphaceae; genus Ramaria; species Ramaria rubella. The sequence continues at coordinate 184,096 of MU134346.1, forward strand.
AAAATCAAAAAGGTACTAAGCAGAGACATGGAGAAAGTGATGATTCGATGATTGACACCGGAAGGTCATCTTGTCACCGTTTTTCGAACGCAAACATGAGGTAAATATCTGTAGAAGTAACGGTGATTAGCAGGCAAAAGGAAAGAAAAGAGAACGCAAGAATGCACTTGCAGCATCCCATTGATCCTTGTCCATTTGGCTCTCGCCTGATGTTGACACAACCTTCATACACTGCAATAGCAGCCCATAGTCGCAATGTTCACGCTCAGCTGTAAATACATCATGGAACTCCTCTACCTGTACTCTCGCGCGAGCCTGTCAAGCCCATGTCAGAATCACGAGCAGACCTGCAGACAGGAGTGAGAGGCGACGTGAACAGAAGACACTCACTCCTGAAAGTGCAGCCAGTGCACAATATACTCAGGGACGTCCTCGACGGCGTCTTTAAGGTAGAACCATTACCGATGGCCAAACGGCTGCGCGTGCGTCTCGCAGTCCTCAAACCAGATCTGGAACACTGTGTTGGCAAACTTGGGTGGTGCACCTGGTGGCAGTGCGTTTAGATGGCCTATGAAATGCAAGTGAAGAGGTAGGTATATTAAGCAAACACTTGTGCATGAACTGTATGCACAGCAGGAAGTCAGCATTGGGGACGGTGCTGAGGAAAACACCGCCAGTATGCAAGTGCTTGGAGATGCTTTCGAACACGTAGTGCATGCAGAATTGCATCGAGACAGCATCGAAAGGGCAGGTGAACACTGATGCGGGAAGAGACCAAATAATGGTGCACTGGTGATAGTGTGTACAACACTCTACCTCACAATGCACTTCAGTCAAGCGGTTCTGAGCATGCTGATGTACACTCACGACACAATACGTAGAAGTGGTTATAATAGCTCAAGAAGGAGAGGATACTAACGAAAGGTGGCAGCAACAGCTGCGGTGATGCGATGGGCAGAACCCATTTGTGGGCGTGTGAGGGCGTGAAGAGCTTACACCATAAAATTTGTCATTGCATGACCAAGCGACCATGGGCGGCCATGGTTAGGGCCATGGCCGTTAGTATCGTGGGCGCGTATATATGAACCGGGAAGGCGGCTTGGAGTCGGAGTGCAAACGAACCAAATGCAGCCATGCACATGTCACGCAGCAAATGTAACTCACCATAGGCAAAATGGATTGCACACTGGGATCAATGTCATTGGGGCCAAACAAGTATTTTGGTTGACACAAAATGGACCTTGAAAACACAGGATGGCCTCACATGTTCTGGTTTATGTGAGATGTTTGAACCTTTGTGAAAGTGATACCAGGGGGATTCTCATTGCATGCAGGTGACCTTCTATCTAGACACGGGAACAATGAGATCAGACTGTGGACAAGTTGGGGACATGAGGGAAAGCAGGGCATGCCCCATGTGGATCCTTGTTGAATGAGCACAACAAGTTTGTTTGGAAGGATCAAAGTGGATGACATGAAGCTGCATATCAGCTGCAAATCACACAAACAAGCTGCAAATCGACCACAAACAAGCCACAAATCACTCACATGACCTACAAAGGCGAATGGTGTGCAAAAGTGGTGAATATCAATTCAAATAATAACATAGCACCACATAATGATGCTCAATGTGTACCTCACCTCTGTACCCAACCACTGAGTGTAGTGATTGTCAAGTCCTGGCCTCAGGCCATGGGCCAGCCCGAGCCAGGCCCAGCCCTACCAGGCCATCTCTGGAGGGCCCAGCCTAGGTTTTTGGTAAGCCCAGGCCAGGCCATCAGGCCATGGCCCGATACGTGTCATGGTGGGCAGCACAGTGTCATGTCCACGCGGCCACCCACCACAACCTCCACGACCTCCATGACCACCACCCCCACTGCACCCCCATGACCACGACCACTACCACCACCGCCGCCGTCCCCACCACCATCCACAGCCCCATCTGCGTGGCCTCCATCACCACCCACCACCATCCACACCTGTGTGACTGCAACCGCAATCCCCATCACCCTCCACCTCAGCCCCATTAGGTGGGCAGCCCCTATCGCCACCTACCACCCTCCCCGCCACCTACCACACCTGTGCAACCACCACCGCCACTGCCATCAACACCCCAAAGCCATCTGCATGGCAGCACCCCACCACCACTACTGGCAACAGCCCCACCGCTGATGTCACCATCTTACCTCCCACCACCACTGTCGCACCCCTCCGCACCCCCACATGACCCCCATGACCCCACCACCAGCTAAGCCACAGCCTGAGCCTGAGCTGGCCTGCGATCCAAGGCAAGCCTGAGACAGGTAAGCTGAGCCCAAGCCCCAGCTTTCAGGCTGTGACAGGACTTGCAATCACTAACTGAGTGTGAGTGTTGGTAGCACTGAATTGGGACACACACAATGCAAATTTGGGGCAAATTCGTGTTCACGAAGGGGGGCATAGCAATGCTCACACACATGCAAACCATCTGAATTTCAGATGGCTGGGACCTGATGACATTGTAAAAGAGTAGGGTACAGAATTATTAAACTGTGTGGGCCCTTGAAGTACAGACAAATTAGTGCAAATGCAGGCAAATGGGTGCAAGGGGCAGGCAAATGAGGTGCAAATTAGCACCAATTTGGCCCCCCTTGGTCACAAATTAATTTGCAAATTTGTGTTTGCTCAGCCAACAAATCAGTGCAAATTAGGCAAATTAGATTTGTGGCAGGGGCAAATCAAAAAAAGCAGTGCTGGATCAGCATTCTTAATATGTGTGATACCTTGGGAATGAACCTGGTGAAGCTCTGAAAATGTCACACATCAACTGCTCAGTTTGGTTGTTTAGCTACGCTGCCTTAAAGAATGACTCAAAATCTGTGTCTCTTGCCTCTTACTCTCTCCTCAGGGTGCATCTCACTTAGTGCTGCCGAAGTTCAGTTCAGTCTGGTTCAAAAGGGGTTTTGGTCAAACCTGAACCTGAACCCCAGGTTCAGTTCAGTTCGGTTAGGATTACATAAGCAAACTCAGGGTTCAAACCAGGTTTGAACCTCAGGTCTTTAATAATAGTACAGAATGAATATTTTTGAGGGCTGGAATAGAGTTATTGTGACCCCCTGTTTGTGTGTACTCTATTTTACACCATTAATGGCTTCAAAATTTTTATTGTATTATTCTTAATATTTTATTTGGGGCATTAAGAGCCCCAGGAGGTGAGAATCCAGACTTGCTGCATGTAGGTCACGTGACCTTCATCTGGTATTAGGTCACGTGACTTCATTTTTACATGGCCAGATAGTTTTTGCACAACCATGTGGGCCTTTAGGGACCTCAAATAAAATCTTATAAATATTTTAAAAGTCAATATAATATGATTAGCTAGTAAATAAGAGAACACACAAACTACAGCTAGTGGCAGACAGCTTCCAGTACCAAAAGAAATTCAACAAGGCTCAAAAAACATTGGACAAAAAATTTCAAGGCTTTTGTGTATTATAAACTACTATTTAAGTATTTCATTAAGATATTGGTTCAAACTGACCCCTCACTGCTCAAACCCGAACCTGAACCCTTGGTTCAGTGTGGTGTGGTTCAGCTTACATAAGCTGTACCACGGTTTGGTTCAGGTGCGGTTCAGGTTTGAACTGAGCTTCAGCAGCACTAGTCTCACTTCCACAAGCAGGTGTTCCATATGCCCTAGACCTGCCCCAACAATGTCTCTCACAAATTCAGGAAGAATCATGGTTTCACAAGCCAAAGGTGTCAAGGACAATGCAGACATGCCAGACACTTCAGATGCCATGGTTATCCTACATGGTGCCATCGAGATGCTGGCGCTTGAAGGTAAAATGTGGAATGAGCAGTATAAGAGGCTCAAACAAACAGTCCAAGAAACCTTTCCTTAAAATGTTCATACCTCACATCCACTTGACCCACACTCTACCTCATTGGTTCAGGAAGTGGAGAGGATGAGGCTTTTAGTGAAGCTGCCCACTCAGCTTGAGGCCAGGGTGCTGGTCTACAACCATTCTTTACCTGAATGGTCATGGAAAGATATACCACCAGGTGCCACAGTCAGTTGTGTTGAGGTTCTTTTGGTAGGTTTAGTTATGCAATTTTCTTGCACTTGACTTAGAGTTAGGCTCACACTAACCAGTCTCAAGGGGCCTCAGGGGTGTCAGACCCAGTTGGGGAAGAAGAGGATGCCCCAGGCAGTGATGCTTCAGGGAGAGAATTTGAGGGTGGGGGCGTCAATGAAGATGAGAGCAATGTAATGGAAGAGAGGAGCGCTGAGGTCAAAAAGTGAGGTTCCTTGACAACACTGTTTCTGTTGGTCTAAATGATGACTGCATAGAGCACATGGGCCAGATGTTTCACAACTGGAGTGAGTGTCCTCATAAATATGTTCTGATGCTTTAACATGACAGTTACATAGTCAGGATTTTCTGAAATTTCTGAAAGATGCTCTTCAACCTTTCCTTGATGGTGGGGGAAGGTTTTTGTCCTACAAAAAAAATATGGATTTTCTGGATTTATCAGAGTGTTTAGTCAGATTATTTAGCAAGGAAAGATCACAAAAGGTGAGTCTGTGTGGATTTCAGTTCAACCTCATAAGAATTGATGACACTTTTAGGAAGTAGATCAATTTATTTTTCAAATTAAATGTGCTGGTCTGAAGGTTGGGAAGAGCCCAATATGGAAGTTATATTGTCTCAGCACAGAGTATCAGTAGAAGCTGTTCAGGCAGCCCTTGATATGGAGTACTCCACCTTGTCACAATTCTTCACGGAAGTGGACAGGCAGCTCCAGACAGTGCTTCACAACGACACACATCTGAGTCAGGACCCATAGACAACATTGTGAAAGGCAGTAAATTCTCACAGTAACGTACTTGTTTTCAACTGGGCTAAAAGGTCACTATGTGTAAGAATGTAGATTCTTACAGTAGCATATATGCTACTAATTAGGGTATATAAGTCACCAGAGTGGCTTATGGGTTGTATTATATAAGCCGCCCACTAGGGGCGCCTGTCAGTAGTGGACAACTATACAGTTGTCCACAAGTAATTAGATAAGCAATCATAACTTTACTTGTAACCACACTAGTTGCAGACACCAATAAATATTGGCACAGTCTGTTTACGTGTTACACAATAAGTTTCTTACACATTTTTGACTGCCAAAACTATTGGCAGCATTGTGATAAAAAAGATCAAACTGATCTTTTTACCCAAACCAATGAGTTTAACACTCGCCAGAATTCTTGGAAACAGTAAACATTTACTGTTTATTCTTCTAAATCAATAGAAGAACACCACAGTGTGGCTGATAGATCGTAGATCTATGGTTTCGATAAGGAATCAAAGCCAAACATCTAGATCCAGAGAGGATCCAGATACATCTGGGGCCACAGCCAAGGGCCCAGACAGGAGAATTGAGCATACCCACAACGTGGACAGGCGAATGGAAATGCCGACAAGGATAGCTAGTCCTTGTATCACTATGACGCCTGTAGCTTCCGACTCTAGGAGTTGAAAGTGAGTATTGGCGGATCTAAGAAGATCCGCACTGGAGGAATCAGAAACGGACAATATATTGTCCATTAAGAGAACTAAAAGAACTTCAACTAGGTCGAAGTTATGATCATCTCTCGATGAGTCAAGAGAGCTGCTGACTAGCAACATGGACAATTCGCTGGGGGTGCAAATGTTGCAGCTCCCACATGTCCAAGAACATCACAGATCATGAAGTTCACCATCCCAAACAGGGATGATAGAGCAAGGGTCGGCACACTGGGATGAAGAAACCTGGCAATACAAATGTACAACCGGACACATTGCCTGGATGATTACAGCTCTCAAAGAGAGCCGTAAACACGTAGACACTACGTGTGAAGTGAGCCAGCAAGCGGCTGAGGCAGCTCGTGCAGCGGACGATGCTGCGAACCAACTCCAAACACCAGGAGATGGTATGGAACTGTTAATACAGTCCCCGGAGGAGGAAATACAAGGACTTTTGCGAGGAAAGGCCCCCAAGCGTGGCAACAATCCCAATAGGGATCATGAAGTTGACCGCAAAGTAGAGAAGGCTCGCAGGAAGCGAGACAGACAGAGGATGCCACCTCTGTCTGGTCTGAGCACTAGAAGTGGTCCTCAAGAACCTAGTGCCATGATAGAACAAGACAGCATCAGTACGCGCCAGCATACTGAGGAGGAGACGGATCGCAAGCTAGAGGCTTGCGATAGAGAAAATATCTGTGAAGGAATTTGCAGATCAAAAAAAACTTGTGATGGGCAAGAAGTGCTCAAAGCAGTGACCCAACAGTCACTGCGGGAGATGATGAAGTCTGACACCAATAGTGTCAGTACCACAACTAGCACTCACGTTAGTCTTGAACGTGAGTTCAATCACTGGGATAGGATCAAGCATAAGGCAGTGCAATGGAAGCACCGTGTGCTAGAACTCCGTGCTAAACACGCGGATAAACTAGTCAAAGAGGCATATACTGCTGGGATTAAAGGCGAGGCCTTCGATAAACTGATCGAGTCAGCAAGAATGGCTTGATCCATCCTCAGTAGCAGTTATAGACTGAGGGATGCATTTTTAATAGCTGACAAATGTCGACCGTTGTATCAGAGTGATGAAGACATTGTCAATCCACCAGTGCAGCAGGACATGAATACTCAAGTCCCCCAGCCGCACAAGCAGATACAAGCAATACCGCGTGTGATATCACTAGCAGTCATGGATCCTGAACAGAGGATCCAGGAGGTAGGAGGAAATCTGCCTACATATGTAGATGGAGTCGCAAAGATGGTGCAAGCTCCCCTTGAGAAACACAAGGGCAGTGAGCCAGACAAATCCATACTTGCCAAAGCCAGAGTAAAACTACCTCACCCAGCAGAATATGCTGGGAAAGCAGATCTCAAAGAATTTGAGAACTTTATCTCAGGGGTCCTGAGATGGCTAGGCATGAATAGTCTATTGGGACTGTCCAGCACGGAACTCCAATTAAACTATTTAGGCACTTGCCTCAAGGGCGAGGCATTGGAGTGGTACACTCGAAATATCGAGCGTCATGATCGAGTCGTAATTGACTGGACCCTGGAAAGTGCAATCGTTGGGTTACAACAGCGATTCCTTTCATGCACTCATGCACAGGCATGTGTCGAATAAGTTTGACACAATTGTGCAAGGGACCAGAACCATTCAGGACTTACTGAATGATATTACGAAGTATGCAGTGCGGATGATACATCCACCGCATGAGTATATGATCCACAAACGGTTCGTAGCAGTGCTTCAAGAAGTGCTGCGTCATGAAGTCCTAAAATTAGGCTACACAACAGAATTCAGTTCAATAACTGAGTTATATGAAGCCGCAAAGGCTGTAGAGGATGTGTCTCGATATGACATTGGGTTGCGTAAGACAGAGCCTAGCAGTGCTCACATGCCGCAGGCAAAGCCAACTTCAACAACTAGTTGAAATCAGGCTGTGCCAAGCTCGTCTTGAGCTCCCAATACAGGAAGCCATTCTACCATGAAGCAGACAATATATTGTCCACCAAACGCTCGACCTCAAGTGGAAACGAGGCCGAGCGTACCCCAAACAGGGGTACAGGCTACGCAGAGAGCTGGAGCTGGAGCTCCTGTCACTTCTTGTCCTTCACAAAAACCTTCTGGAGGCTATCACCAGTCAGAGCTCACGCCTTATCAATGGGATGACGATGATGATATGAGAACACAAAGCTCATATTGAGCAGACAGAGTACGTCTGCTAGGAGGATTGTATGAAGAAAGGTGGCACATATATGTGGCGCAGACACCAACTACCACAATCAGTGGTGGTTTAAGTCGAAACAATGACTTCTGCATCCACATGGGAGTCGTAGACAGGACCATTGAGCCTGTCTATGATCATTGGTTCAGACCGTGGGCCCAAACAGGCGCATATAGACAACCAAACAATCTCTGGGTATTGGGAGTTTGGTGGAGTCAGAGCTCACTGTCTACTAGATAGCAGGTGTGAGGGAGTTATGCTCTCTCCAGATTTCATATGTGCTGTAGACATTAAGACATTTGAACTCAAACGTCCAATTGGTCTACAGCTAGCATGTGTTGGCAGTAAGTCGACCATCAACTATGGAACGCACACCAACATCCACTTTGGTGAGCATAATATCGAGGAATACTTCAATATAGCGAACGTAAACTATTACAACGCAATACTAGGAACACCATTCCTATGTAAATTAGGGATATCCCTCAACTTTAGAGATGAGGGATGCATCTGTATGGGAAAGGAAGTAATTCCAAACCACACAAATGCTTGGGAAGAGCAGCTGGACTATAAAAACCTGGCTGAATGCAAGACTCAAATCACGAGTCTTAAGCCCAAACTGGTGAGCTGCAAACTGTGACTCGTGAATGGCTCTTCGTTGCACGTAGAGGCATTGACGAGCTTGCCAGATGGGAGGTGAGACAAGGGAAAATGGAAAGAAAACCAAAGGGGCATTGACATTGGTCTACTCAACCAATGTTCCGACGGGATTACTGAAGGATGTACTGGTACCAAGCAACTGTTATTGATGGCGGATTACTTTCCCAAACTAAGGGAAAGATGGGAGCTAGAGTATGCAGACCTCTTCAGAGGTGTGCTGTTATAACTTCCTCCTTGGAGGGAGATCAACCACCAAATCAAGTTCATAGATGAAACCAAACAGTTTCATTATTGGTTACCAAAGTGCCCAGAAGCACTTTGAAATGAACTGATCGACAAAGTCGACCGGTATACCACCACTGGTTGGTGGGTATCAGTGTCAGTACGTTCTGCAGTGCCAGCACTATGCATTCCGAAGAAAAACGGAAAGCTCAGAACAGCGATAGACCTACGTCTACGCAATGACAACACGGTGAAGGACATTACACCCTTCCCAGACCAGGATACAATCCAGCATGACATAGCTCGTGCCGCATATCAATCCAAGCTTGACATGTCCAACACATACAAACAAATACACGTAGTTGAGGAGGACATCAACAAGACGGCTTTTGCGACCATATTCAGTACATTCAAAAGCCGGGTTATGCAGATTGGCGACTGTAACATGCCATCTACATTTCAACATCTCATGACGTTGATTTTTCATAACCAAATTGGTCGATCAGGCCACATATACTTGGATGATATATTCATTTATTCAAGCTCTATAGAAGAGCACAAAAAACACCTTCGAAAGGTGTTTGATATTTTATGCAAGGCACATTTGTTCCTCAGTGGAAATCGATCCAAGATCGATTTGTATTCGCCTCGCATGGAATGCCTTGGTCACATAATAGATGACAAGGGCATACATGCCAATGTGGATAAAATGGAGAAGGTTAGAGGTTGGAGAAGACCTCAAACATTTCACGATGTCCAACAATTTCTGGGACTCATGCAGTATCTGGCACCATATATGCCAGATTTGATGGTGTATACAACTCCCTTATCAGGAAGTGTGCACAACAATAGGACATTTCAATGGACACCCTTGATGGATAAGTGTTTTGAATCCATCAAAGCACTAGCATGTAAGGCTCCAATTTTGAAGCCTATAAATCACACTAGTACAGAACTCATTTGGGTTATGACCGACGGTTCCAAGTCTGGAGTCAGAGCAGTTTACAGACAAGGTCCAGACTGGATGACTTGTCATCCAGCAGGATTTCTCTCAAAGAAATTCAGTCCCACGCAACAGTGTTACAAAACGCATGAGCACGAGACGATTGCTATCCTTGAAGCACTTATGAAGTGGGAGGATAAGCTGCTAGGTTGCCAGTTCACACTGGTGACGGATAACAAAGGTCTTGAATACTTTGAGACACAACAGCATCTGTCAGACAGACAGGTGCGCTGGTGGGAATTTCTCCAGATTCAACTATACCCCAGTACATGTACTGGGGGTGGAGAACAAGGTAGTTGACTGTCTGTCGTGCTACTACAAGAATGACAAGCAGGGTGAAAGTCACCCAGCAGAAGAATATGTCGATGTCGATGTGTGGCTAGACCCAGAAGGAGAATTTCTCCCAATGGATATATTTGTAGAAATACGAATGGCCGCAGCGCAATGGTCGCAATGATTACAAGATGCGACAGAGCAGCGTGTCATAGACACAGCAGATGAAACAAGCAGGGGAAGAACCTTCCACACAGGTGGAAGGTAATGAGGAGGATGATGTACTAGTTACAGCATCGGGTGCAGACTCAGAGAGTCTACATTCACACGTAGAACGTGAGTTTGACCTAAAACAAGCCATAGCCAATGGCTATGGAACAGATCCAATACTCAAGAAAGTATTGGCAAATCCTGAGGCTCACCCTCTATTTGGGGTGAGAAACAGACTGGTTTGGACAAAGAACCAGTTCAATAAAGACATAGTGTTTCCCCCAGGAAGTTTTTTCCAAGGGGAGGAGAATGGTCGAGATAATTATTGATCATGCACATAGAGTAGTTGGCCACTTTGGGCAATTCAAAACCGACAAGTACATCAGGCGATCATACTGGTGGTCGGGAATGGCAGCCAACATAGAGTCATTCTGTGGATCCTGTGCAGCCTGTCAGGCTGCAAAGAAGGACAATAGACGACCAGCAGGGTTATTGCATACCCTGCTGATACCTGATAGACCATGGCAGTCTATCAGAATGGACTTTGTTGGTCCATTGCCAGAATCAAAGGGTCACGACTATTTACTAGTTGTGATTGACAGACTCACATCTATGGTGCATTTAGTGCCAACTATGATGAGAGTGACTGCATGACAAGTTGCATGGTTATACCTCAAAGAGACAGTACGCTTGCATGGAGTACCTGAGTCAATCATATTGGATCACGACTCCAAATTCACCTCCATATTCTGGAGGGAATTGCAGCATATAATGGGCATGAAGCTGCTCATGTCCACAGCATTCCACCTGCAGATGGATGGAGCGACAGAACGAGCAAATCATTTTGTAGGGCAAATACTCTGCACAACAGTGCAGAGTGATCAGAAGGATTGGGCCAAGAAATGCCCAATGGTAGAGTTCGCACTGAACAGCTCAGTCAGTGCGACCACAGGATACGCACCATTTGAATTGAACAGTGGATACTTGCCCTGTATCGGGCAGGTACTATCAGTGGATACTACATTCAGAGGAGTATGGCAGTTCACACAACAAGCATTGTGAAACCTGATTGATGCTCACGATGCAATCATCGTGAGCCGAGTACAGCAGACAGATACTGCTAATATCAGACGCCATCAAGGAACAATGTACGAAGTTGGACAGCTAGTATATCTGTCTACAAAGAACCTGTCCTTACCTAAAGGACCAGCAAAGAAGTTAGTGCCCAATTATATTGGGCCATATCCAGTTATAGGAATGGACAATTCCATTTCTACTGTAAAACTTGAGTTACCTTCACAGCTCATGGCTAGGAGGATACTACCAAAGTTTCATGTGAGTCTAATCAGACTGCATATACCCAATGACGACAAATGATTTCCTCGTCATGACATAAATTATATGTACGACTTTGGGAAAAAGGACGAACCAGAATGGTTCGTAGATGAGATTCTGGCTCATCGCTGGACTAGTAACTCCAATCTGGAGTTACAAGTAAGGTGGACATTAGGAGATGTCACCTGGGAACCACTCTCTGCATGCAGAGAGTTAGAAGCACTAGATGCTTATCTAGAGCTAAGGGGAGTTAGGAAGCCGCAAGAGCTTCCTAATTGTGCCTCATAGGCATGAGAATGATGATGGTTGAGTCCTTAATAAAAGGACTTGACACGAACACAGTCCATGTCGGCGATTCATGCAACACGACGTCATCACGTGATGTCACTGGGGGCATGAGCATATTTTTAGTGTAAAAAATGTGATAAAAATGCTTTTTCCTTACAGATTATTCATTCACTGTTCTGGTTGAAAAATCTCCCAAAAATGCTGCTTTTTTATCAAGTTTTAGGACCTGAAAATCTGGTACATACTTCACATTTCTAGGCATGGGAAATGGATGTAAAATGTGAGAAATAATGAATTTACTCATTGATTTCATGCCACAAAAATGCAAGGACAATCTTGGTTTTCATTGACATTTTCAACAGAAAAGAACCAAAATTTATCCAAGATTTCATAGTAGAAAAAAGGTGAAAAAATTAGTAAAATATATGAGATTTTTCAAAACTATTAGCCAATGAATAATCCAACATTTTTCTTTAAATGTGAAGTATGTATCAGATTTTTAGGTCCTAAAACTTGATAAAAAAGCAGCATTTTTGGGAGATTTTTCAACCAGAACAGTGAATGAATAATATGTAAGGAAAAAGCATTTTTATCACATTTTTTACACTAAAAATATGCTCATGCCCCCAGTGTGTTATGGGTGCACATGCTTTGAAGTTAAGCAACAATTTTATCACCATGTAAAGGCTCTTTGCCATCCACTCCCACACTCACACCAGTGCGAGTGTATCAGCAAGACTACCCATGAACGCTGAAGCGTCCCATATACCTCACTCAGCAGAGGCACTCCCTAGTGCCTCTGAGCAATTCACTATGCTCCAAAAGGAGCAAAGCTGGACGGTGCATGGCATCAAGGACACCATCACAATCATCCATTGCGACTCCCACCAGGAGTGCAACGCGTACACGCAGCACTTGCTGCAAGCTGCAAAACTGTGGCTTATCAACCCTCGAATGTGCAACATTGAATGCACATTAAAAGTGGCCTGGCCACCATTACTCGCCGAAATGGTGCATCCTTTTATTAAGGATGCGGTAGCCTCCTACAAGGAGGACGTACGCAAGCTCAATTCAGAGCTCGACACACTTTGTGCTGCCCTCGGTAAGGAGAGGCAGATTAATTGTGAAATGGCAGATAAAATATCCGCCATGAAGTCAACACCATCAGCACCAACTATAATTGATCTGACATCGCTGCCAGATTCGATGACGGACTCAGTGAGTCCATCTATGCCAACTACCGGTGCTTCACCAGTAGGACCCACTCGATCCGGTTGCAAGACCGCATCTAAACAGAGAATGTTGGTGGCGCCCTACCTGGCGTCACTGCATGCTCGTATTGCTCCCGCCATTGGCAACCCACCTGCAACGCAGACGTGATTCTTACCCAACCCTTTGGGCAAAGCACCGCATCCCATGGCGGTGCAAACAAGTCGTCGACCCACAGAGTGGTTCAACACCAGCCAGCTCAACAATCCAAAATTAGTTGAGCAGCTTACGCTTGCACACGCAACATTGGCCATGTCACACAGCATGCCATCATCAAGTGTGCTGACCGTGAGCAGTGATTAGCAACTCGAATGCCAGCGTTCAAGATTGCACATGACACGTCTCCTAATCTCAGGGATGTGTTGCACATGATAGAGTACTCCCCAGAGGGAGTATCACCCACTATTCACGGGAATGGAGACAACACCCTCCATCTAGAGGATGTTGATGTAATTAAGCCAAAGAAAGACAGCCTGGTCTTTCTACAAAGGTTAATGGACCTGTTTACAGTCCGTGGCCAGTGGGCCGATCTTGCCGGTTCAATCTGGCAGCAAGATCTCTCAACACTGTTGTCTACCAGTGTCAAGAAGGCGTTCGAATGGAAACGCCCTCATGAAAGTACATCTCTCGATGAGCTAGCCCAATGGCTAGGCACATACGCGGGTGTAGATCCCAGTAGGGCTCTCATCAATATTGAGCCCTACTTTGTGCATAAGCAGAGCAAAATCTGCCCTAACAAGACCGCACAGAGGGTCCTCAATGCTTGTGAAGGCTGGACATTTACCGGCCTTCACATACCCATGCCCCCTCATCCCCCAGGCTTTTGGGGACAACCATCGACATCAGACAATGATTTATCACTTGACAGACGTGGTGGAGGGCCTCCTTGCTCGAAGGCACTTACGGACGTGCCGACAATGGAACCTTCTGCCTTGTCTGCTCCCCTGCCTGCACCCACTATTACAGTGGATGACACCAACATGGAAGTCGATCCATCCGACTCCATTTACTATGACAACACCGTCGAAGTAGCCGTGCAGTCGTCATCGACTGCGCCTGCACCCATATATGCTGATCCCCCATCAGCATAAAATCTCCCAAACCTTCCTGAGGTTTGGTCTGTGGGGAGGATGTAAGAATGTAGATTCTTACAGTAGCATATATGCTACTAATTAGGGTATATAAGTCACCAGAGTGGCTTATGGGTTGTATTATATAAGCCACCCACTAGGGGTGCCTGTCGGTAGTGGACAACTATACAGTTGTCCACAAGTAATTAGATAAGCAATCATAACTTTACTTGTAACCACACTAGTCGCAGACACCAATAAATATTGGCACAGTCTGTTTTCGTGTGACGCAATAAGTTTCTTACACTATGCCAGGTTATCTGGCACAGTCTGCAAGCATTATTTAAGCAGCAACATATTACAGAGTCACCAACTGATGAATCTGTAACAGTACCCTCTCCTTAGGTACTGAGCCCTCAAGATACCACAGTGTGACATTCAAGGATAACAGGTTTCCCAAGTCTGTCTGTGGCACACCCCCAAGTACCCTCATTTCTGATTAATGTCCCATGGTCCCACTCACCATGTAAGCCAGAGTTCCTGGGGTCCCAGCTGAGCTCCAATAACCTCCACAAATTATTGCACTCAGTGGGAATTGAACTTCTAATGTTGGCAACCTGGCATAATGTGAAAGGCAGTAAATTCTCACAGTAAAGTACCCATTTTCAACTAGGCTAAAAGGCCACTATGCCAGGTTATCTGGCACAGTCTGCGAGCACTATTTAAGCAGCAACATATTACAGAGTCACCAACTGATGAAATGGTCTGTAACAAACATGTAGTTTGTGTTGGAAATTTTGCCTTGGTTGCACACCTTGTACTGCCTCTTATCCCATACCTATTAGTACATAACAAGCCATAAATCAACCTCCCCTAAAAGCCAATAGAGTGAGCTTCCTATAATCTTTGTACCTTTTCACCCATTAATTACTAGCAGCTCATTCCTCACAAGTTGGCAGCACATTCTACTATAGCAGAATTCAACTCCACTTAATTACATGCATCAACTCCACAATTCAGTCATCTTCATCATCCGTGCATGCACAATATATATTTAGTCATCATCTGCCAGAAATATACTACACTTTCTCAAAGGATAGATTTCTGGCTCCCCATTTACACTGGCACACCTCTGGAAAACATCCATGTCGATATGCTTTCAAACTTCCCAAACCACTCTTCCTGGGGCCCCTTGTTTGATTTTTGCTTGACCATATGGCATACACTGGAAACAAATCACAGTGTCCTGAGTCAAGGAATGCTTAGGACATCCTAAGGAAAGCTGTCATGTTAACATTGTGTACAGACTTGTAACATGCTTGTTTTATTTAATATGACCCAGATATGTTTTGAAGCCAGACATACATGGAAAAATTAAAATGTTCATAGCATGTATTCCATATTATCACAGGATGTTTTGGGAATGCACTGGAAAAGGCCATATTGTGAACACATCCTGTGATAATATAGAATACATGCTATGAACATTTCAATTTTTCCATATATGCCTGGCTTTGAAACATATCTAAGCCATATTAAATAAAACAAGCATGTTACAAGTCTGTACACAATGTTAACATGCTAGCATTCCAGAGGATGCCCCAAGCATTCCCCAACTCAGGACACCTTGATTTGTTTTCAGTGATATCCAGCAAAGCGGGACTGCATGGTGGTCAAAGTCACATTTGCAAAGAAGAATCTCATGCTGGTGGGGATGTTGATTGAGTCTGAGCCTGGGCCCAAAATGAAGACAGCAAAGAAATAAGAAGGCTATCTATTCATTTGAGCTCCCCATTTGCACACCTCCCAATCACTCCTGAACCTTTCTTGTTCTCTTATGGGATAGAACCTCTCTAAACTGGACAACTACGTTGTCAACTGTGTGACAGAAGTGATTCAACTTGACATATGACCATAAAACACCATTCAGGTCCACATCTGCAGCCTTGGACCAAACCTGCATGTGAGTGTCACAATGATTTTGAAATAAGAGCCAATAAATTGTAGGGGAAGAAATAAAATCAGTATGACACTCTTTTAAATATTCAGGCAAT
Source organism: Ramaria rubella (assembly GCA_015039355.1). Classification (NCBI taxonomy): domain Eukaryota; kingdom Fungi; phylum Basidiomycota; class Agaricomycetes; order Gomphales; family Gomphaceae; genus Ramaria; species Ramaria rubella. Next base: position 200,239 of record MU134346.1, read on the forward strand.
ATTCTGAAGAACCCATCAATTGCCCAGAGGTAATTTTTTTACGCTGTTGTTTGGCACACAAATCCTCAAATATTTTCAGAATATTAAATGTTGTGTAAACAACAAATAACATCTTGGAAGTCAGTCCAGCTTCTGGCACAGAGAACCTCACTGTTCACATTCTGAGTGCAACAGCAGTTGAGAATTGAGATGACAGTGGAGCTCCTTTCGTCAAGTCACAAAACCCCTGTGGTAGTGCCTCTCCATTAATGTACAGTTATATGCTTATGTTGATAATGTCACACATGTAGCATGAAAAAATTTCATCCTATGCTTAAACTAAGCATAGACTCAATCTAGTGGTATTTGTATGATACCATTATCACCCCCCATCAATTTTAAAGAATTGATGCAGATGACTCACAGAGCCTGTTTCTCAAGATCTAACAAAACAATTTGATGAAACATGCCAATGTTAGAACAGAATGAGCTGACATTTTCATCAGAACAAGGACTGAAGTTTGTTGCCATAGTCTGCATATGATTCAAGCTGTCTTTATAGACACTGAGCAATAATGTAGAGATGGAAGCTCTTGTTGAAACTGTGTTGACCACCATTCAAGTTGGCATGGTAAATAGCATGACAAAATGAATCGATAATGTTCTGATGTGCATAAATCTATATATGTGTTAGAACCCATATCCATTCTCCGATTTTCCGACAATCTCTGAAACTCCTTTTCCGACAATCTCTGACAAATCTCCTTTTCTGACAATCTCTGACAAATCTCCTTTTCCGACAATCTCCAACAAATCTCCTTTTCCTACAATCTCCGACAAATCTCCTTCTCCAACAATCTCCTTTTTCGATAAGCCTTTTTCCGACTTTTTCCGAAATCTCCATTTAAACATCCTTAATCATCCTTCAGAGATCAATCTCCTGATCTTATATCCATATGTCCTATCTCCGACTTCGTATTCATTTCCGTATTCACCCTGTCTCGGAATTCCATATCTCATATCATTACCTGTTATGTCTCCGATTCGGCATCCTCAGTTATTCCTTAAATATGCTTGTTGTACATCTCTTTCTCTAGTTTGAATATTGATTGTTCATTATCATTGGTCATATTGCTTATCACGTATATTGACTTATACGATGAGTCCCGCATATTGATTGTAATCCAATCATCTTCATTCTGACATCCCAAAACCCTTATCTCTGGTCTAAACTCCAATTTTTCTGAAAGGCTAATCCTTACCTTTAATCCTCTTCAAACACTATTCCACTCTTCTCCGATTTTCTCCGACGTTTTCCGAAAATACTAGTCAAGTCTTGACTAGCCATCTTGTCATTGATCCTTCCATAGATCTTTGACTATTCCGACATTCTCCAAATTCCGACTTGTCAAGAAATGCGAAATACCAGGGCACAAGAATCCAAGAGGGCACAACCCATAAGTTGAAGCTAAGCCCATCCAATCCCGATATTCCGATATTTCTGACGTTTTCCACAACTCCGGTGAAAAGCAATATGGTCTTTAACAGTAAATTCAAACTACCACTCTTGATTCTTACAATAACTTCTGATATCCAATTCTGATCACCTACATCTGACGCCATCTATGTCCTTACCAGCAAAGCAACCCTTCTGACCAACTAGGAGAACTGTTCAACAACACCAGTTTTTTCCAATGGCAATGATGTCAACCCTCAATGTGATTCTGACAATGGTGACAAGCTCAAACATGACGATGAAGATATCAAGATCAATCAAGTTTCCAAGGAGAATACCTACCCTTCATTCTTACCTTCCACACCCTTTTTTCCCAACAATTCCCAGTTCCTTGTGTACATTCTGACCAAACTCCAATATCTCTGAAACCAAGACTTTCCGACATCCTTTACCTGGTCACTGTACAAAGAATCGTCCCAAATCATCTTCCGATAGGAGAGCTACAATCCGAGCTGCAATCAGCACATCACATAGGCTACAACTTGCAAGTCTAAACAGCTCCAAAGACCTCAGTACAGACAAATCGGCATCAACACTCTGTCCATTTTTCCGAGGCTCTTTCCACACTTCCCAATAATCCCGATCTTGATTTCTTATCATTTTCCAAAAACTCCGACACCACTCTTTATGACTCCCAACACCATCCTCCATGTTAATTCCAAATTCTAGTGGACAACATTTCCACTTCTTATTCTTTTCCAACTTTCCGACTTTCCGATGTTTTCCGATGTTTCCAACTTTTTCCTCAAGTCTAGAACACCAATTTCAGAATCCCACGTTTTTCCAAAGGGTTAATCTTCAACCCTCCGACCACGATGTAGTCATAAATCCAGTAGGCTATTAACACGCCAATCCGTCCATTTGTCCAGCAATCAATCCAGGTTGTTACTACCATATGGTGTAGCACCACTTGATTTTGACTGCTCTGACATGCTGGGACACAACTGACCCCCCAACTACAATCCGTTGATTGACAGGGTATAGGGTAGTACCTAGTTCCGCATTCCTCAACAGCAAGTCAAGACTTCGACTCCGACATATGTCCCTGTGGCAACTTGCAATTCGCAATTCCACAAATCCAAAAATCCAAAAATCCAAAAATCCGATTGTGGACAACCCTCCGACCTGCTCAAATCTGTGTCATCCTAGACTATGCCTTGACAATTTTTGTCTTAGCAATTTGACACATACAAGATTTTCAGCAACTCATTTCCAAAAGGAAAATCCATCACGACCTCTGATTCTTCCACTTTTCTGATGACCTTCATTCACCTTGAGGGAGAGAATCACCCCTTAGGAAAACTTTATTCCTTATCTCTAGTTAAGCTGGAATAACCCCGACAGTTCATTAACGAGGCTCTAGCTATAGGGCCCACCCAACATTTTTCTCCGCACAGTACTCCGATACTTCCTCACAGAAGAAATAAGGTGGCCTTTCTGGTTCTGCATCAATTATCAGCAGATTTCTCCAACACCAATTTCTCCAAAGTCCAACACCGATTTCTCCGAAATACAACACTGATTTCTCTGACATCCATTCTCTGACACCAATTTTTCCGACATTTTCCAACCCTCTAGATTTCAACAATCACTATCTATGGTCCTTGTCAACACCCATCTGTTCTGCATTCAAAAGGACAACAAAAGGAAAACCACCTTCAGATTTCATTACGATTTCTATTGAATGACTTTGTTAGCGACATCCCGATTCTGAAATTCTCAGTCTTTCCACAATTTCCGACAAGACCATCATGGAATCATCTTGCTCTCATTCTCTTTTTCTGAAGTCTTTCAACCAAGGGCACCACCTCATTTTCCGAACATTTCCAATACTATCTCCATTTTCCACAGTTCTGTTGAAAACCTGTATCACAGCAACATCCTCAATGAGAGCCTTCACTTTTGCAATTTCCTTCATTGGATTTTCCAATTTCCAACTTCAAATCTCCGATTCCGATTTCCAACTTCAAGTTTTCCAATATTTCCCAACTTAACTCCACTTTTCCAAAATTTTCTGACTTGACTCCATTTTTTCTGATTTTTTCCGACTTCATGACCCATTTTCCGATTCCCTATTCCAATTCCCTATTCCAACTTCAAATCTCCGATTCTAATTTCCGACTTCAAGTTTTCCGATATTTTTCCAACTCCACATTTTCTGATATTTTCCGACTTCATGACCCATTTTCCAATTCCTTATTCCAATTTCCAATTTCAATTTCCGAGTTCAATTCCTGATTCCAAGATTCCGACTTCAAGATTTCTGACTTCAATTTCCACCTCCAAGTTTTCCGACTTCACAATTTTCCGATTTCCGACATTTTCCGACATTTCTCCACATTTTCCGACATTTCTCCACATTAGAGAAATCCAACACACTATTTTTCATCTAGGAATTACAACGCCATGATACTTCAATGACAATTCAACATGGAATTTTGCAATCTTTGAATTTTCAAGACTTCAAGCATCATCTTGGACACTTTTTACGCATCCAAATTTTCCGACACAAAATTGCACAAGAATACCTGCATACCATTTTCATCCATCCACTCTTATTCCAAATGTCCTGACACAAATCTGACTCTTTAAATAGATGATGGGACATCTACCTAAGAGGGGAGTAGCAACTATGCCAGCCTTATTCTGTCACACAATTTCCATCCCATCCATCATGACCATCTTTCAGCTGTCATCGTCCCTTTTCCGACCCACATCCATTAACTCCACAGTCCATGTAGTGTCACATGGATCACAAAAACCTCAGGACCACCCGACAAGAACATTCCCTGACCCAGTATTCTGACACCTTTCTATTCCAACACCCTTTATTTCTTTTCCGACATCCTTCTACTCTTTCCAAAACCCTTCTACACTTTCCGACACCCATCTGTTCTTTCCGAAACCTTCCAAAAAATTCCAAAAAATTCCGACTTAACTCCATTGCACCCTGTTTTTTGAGACAACAGTCTTTCTGACTCTATCTCTACAATATCTGCGAAGATCATTCCATTTCCAGATTCCTTTCAAGCAAGATTCTCAGTCATTCTGACATACTCTGTAACCCATCCCGACTCTGAACAAGACCTTACGTCTTTGTGCAATATTTCAAGACGAAGCAAGCCTTCTCTGACAATTCCATTGTTTTCCGACAATCCCGACAATCCCGACAATCCCGATATTTTCGACAATCCGACCCTTTGAACATCCTTGTTTCCACAATGTCCACCTATCTTGTCAATCTGGAATTCTTCACCTTGTTCTTTCTATGTCTATTTCCTTTTCCAATTTCCATCACCCAGGTTTTCCAATGAAAACCCTTTTACTATATTACTTTTCCATCATTCTATCAACACCTTTGTAGTGTCCTTCTTGAGGCACTACTCCTCCTTCTTCCCCAACTCCCCTTTTTCCGCTTTTTCCACATTTTCCACTTGTGGATTACCATCATTTTCCACATTTCCATTCATCACATTTCCACCCCTATTCTTTTTTCCCTTTTTTTCCAATTTTTCCGATTTTTTCCGAAAACACCATCCAGTTCCATTCTACTTCATCTTCACAGTCCAACTCTACTCCGACATCTCCATCTCCACTCCGATTTCCGACATCTTTTGCAGAAGATTTAGCCATTATACCTGGCACATCAAGGTCCTCCAATATGTGGATTTTCCTCCAATGTCTTTTCCGACATTCCTCCGGTTTCCTTTCCTGACATTTCTCCAACCTCCTTCCTCCAATGTCTTTTCCAACATTCCTCCAATTTCCTTTTCCAAAAATCTCCGACTTTTCTCCGACAATATTCCTGATATCCCTTTTTCCACATCCTTGTTCACAACCTTCTCCATTTCCTGTTCAAATCCTTATCCACCAACTTCTACACCTTCTGCCTATCACACACACACTCATGGCAGGCCTTTCAGGACCCTTCCATTTTTCCAATCCATGTTTGTGCAGGATAGCCTGTGGGCTTGACAATGCACAATGCACCTCCAGTTTTCTCCATTCGTCGATTTTCTGACATTTCTCTGACACGGCCTTTTCACGCTATGATTACCTCTGGCACAAAAATCCCTACCCTTACCACTTTTCCTGCTTTCCACTTGTTTTCCACCACTTTGCCTCAAGCCATTTCTGTCCCCATGCAATATCCACAAGCTCATTCACAAGTTTGTCACCCAAGCTAATCATGATTGCGGGAATAGAGTGCGAAGGGAATAACAACTCAAGGAGTTTTCTCTGAAGCAAGTCTACACTACTTCACCTGCTCATTTCCAATTGGAAATCCCAGCCTTTACAACCACCCCAATGCCAAAATGTCTCAAGACATTAAAAGCCTCAAGGGCTCAGCCTTAAAGGGGGGATACTGTTAGAACCCATATCCATTCTCCGATTTTCTGACAATCTCCGAAACTCCTTTTCCAACAATCTCCGACAAATCTCCTTTTCCTACAATCTCCGACAAATCTCCTTCTCTGACAATCTCCTTTCCGACAATCTCCTTTCCGACAATCTCCTTTTTTGATAAGCCTTTTTCCGACTTTTTCCGAAATCTCCATTTAAACATCCTTAGTCATCCTTCAGAGATCAATCTCCTGATCTTATATCCATATGTCCTATCTCCGACTTCGTATTCATTTCCGTATTCACCCTGTCTCAGAATTCCATATCTCATATCATTACCTGTTATGTCTCCGATTCGGCATCCTCAGTTATTCCTTAAATATGCTTGTTGTACATCTCTTTCTCTAGTTTGAATATTGATTGTTCATTATCATTGGTCATATTGCTTATCACATATATTGACTTATACGATGAGTCTCGCATATTGATTGTAATCCAATCATCTTCATTCTGACATCCCAAAACCCTTATCTCCGGTCTAAACTCCAATTTTTCCGAAAGGCTAATCCTTACCTTTAATCCTCTTCAAACACTATTCCACTCTTCTCCGATTTTCTCCGACGTTTTCCGAAAATACTAGTTAAGTCTTGACTAGCCGTCTTGTCATTGATCCTTCCATAGATCTCCGACTATTCCGACATTCTCCAAATTCCGACTTGTCAAGAAATGCGAAATACCAGGGCACAAGAATCCAAGAGGGCACAACCCATAAGTTGAAGCCAAGCCCATCCGATCCTGATATTCCGATATTTCCGATGTTTTCCACAACTCCGGTGAAAAGCAATATGGTCTTTAACAATATGCTATAAACTTCGGTTGAGTATTTCAAAGGCTACTCTCGGTATTTACGACGTGGGCATTGGTTTCTCTTAACACAATCAAATTTCCCTACATTTGTTATGACTACATTCCGGGACGTTCCCCCTAATATAGGCATGACCCATGCCATGGCTGTATTCAATATTCACAGAGACCCACGCTCGTGAATTCACTGGGGATCGAAATTATGCCGGTAGCCACCACTTTCGAGTCCAGTTCTCGAAGCCAAGCTCCAAGGGCTTAATGAAATCCAGTCAGACAGTCTGAAGGCCCTGGAAGCTAGGGGCTTACCCAGGGCGGCATAATAAACCGCTTCTGTTTGCCACTGGCTGCGACCCCATCAAGTGTCTCCAAGTCTGCCTTGTCAACCCGCTTAGCAAAATCAAGAGCGCCCGACAAGTTGGAAATGATGCGGGAGGGTGTCACGGATTTGGGAAGTGTGACTACGCTCTTGGCCACTGTGCATGGTTACTATAAGTCCATCCGGGATGAAGAGTGGTCCAAACCTAGATAACCCAATAGGACCGCGGTAGCTTCAACATTGTACTTCTGCGCAAGAGCTATGACAGTCTCATCTGTGGAAAGAGGCGCATTAGTAGACCTAAAGGCATCCTCGTTAGAGTTTGGCACGATATGAGTACGATTATCTATACCCTAACGGTGAATAGGCCTGTGGCACAATGCCATGGGAAGCCAGGTATTTAAGAAGCTTGTGGTCTGGGTTGTAGAGATGTAATTCAAGTTGGTCAACGGCGGGCTTGATCTCGGCGGTAGAGAGAATCTCATCCAGCTTCATCTGTGAGCAATTGGACACGCCGATGGACTTCACTTTTCCTTCCTTGCACGCCTTCTCCATTTGCTTCCAAGTATCTCTTATGTCCCAACCATTATCTATGTCTCGCGTTCCATCAGGGAGAGTAGGAAACTTGGGATCATTTCCGTCTGGGTTCATCTGTAGCATCGTTAGAGGCTTCATACTTGGAAAAAAGACAAATAATCACAGGAATGGGCCAATGCATAAGATATACTGGAGATAATGTTAAATCGCCTGGACCATCGAAGCTCACTAGATGATCTACTTACAATCGAGATAATTGGTGCCGAGATTTTTAAGGGTCTCGTTCAAGGCCTCTTCGACTCTCGAATGATATGTGCACCATACTTTGCTTTATCGCCAATGGAGGACATATAAATAAGGGGGATTCGTCATCGGATAGAAGGTTAAAATCCGAACCTTGTAATAAAGATCTGGTCGCGGGGCACACCTGAGGCCTTTACGCCTCTTCCGACTTCTTCTTCGTTACCATACGACCTTGGATACATAATAAGTCCGTCCAAAAAGAGAAACCGTTACTTTAACCACGCACCAAGCACAATCGATGTGTCTGTATCCATTGTTCAAGGCATGTTCGACGGCATTTGCCACTTCGTTGGGTTTAGATTGCCACGTCCCCAGCCCAATGACGGGTATATCAGCCCCAGAGTTCAACTTAATAGTGGGAGCTGCCATGGTGGTGCAGAGGATTAATGAACATCACTTGGGCACCGGCGGCCCGCACGGCCGCCAGTGGGTTCGGCGTAAACCTCTAAGCGGAGCTCGTTCTACCTCTCCTCAAGACATTCAAGTCTAACTTAAGTAATATACATATATAAAGCCAATCCAATGATTCAGGGTAAATGTTCAGCGTAAATAATAGATATGTACTTTACCATACCCACGCGACTGTTCAACGTTCAATGTTCAATCTATGGTTTGTTTTTATGTAACTGAACAAAGAATCACATGTTCATCACCGGCTCAATTCTTCATGGCTCATCTACGGTTTAGAAGTCTAGTGTAAATGACAGATAATTAAACTTACATAATCGATCTACGTGACTATCCAATCTATGCTTAAAATAAACAAAATAAAGGTCAGTACATGAAAGCCAGGCAGGGGGGGTCTCGGACAAGGGATTCACACTTGCCCTGAAGGATAAAATTATGTGACATAGCTGGATTGTCCGGTCTGGCCAAGGTGTTGAGATGGGAATGTAAACCAGGGGGGCAAGAGTTGAGCACAGACTGGTAGGAACGGAAGTGGTGGCAGTGAATGGCGGTCGCGGTGTTAGCTAAAGGACTACACAGCGCTGACGAAGGGTGCGCAGTGGGGTCATGGTAAGGTGAAGGAATGTGTGGAATCTTGCGATGAGCGTAGCACCGTTTGGAGTCGCGGGGTGAAGCCAGTATGGAGTCAGGAAAGATGGTGCCAAAGTGCCTCCAGCGGAGTGGTGGGTGGTCGAGAAAGAGAATGCCGTAATCCAGGACGAACCGTCTATGATCACCTCTTCTCAGTCACAATGGATTGGTGAGCTACCTCTCCAGCCAAATATGTAATGATTGGTGAAGGGTAGTTCAATGGTTTAGTCTACAGTTAAAAATGTACAATTGAACAATGAGATAGCAAATCACTCACTTCACCCCAATCCGCGTACGCGTGACTGTCCAGTAACAAACAATGAATCACGGGGCTCATTGTTAACTTACAATATTGGCACACGGAAATTGTAGCAGTGAGTAGCATGAGTGGATTTCTGGACGACATGACAAAGACGGGGCTTAAACTGATGCGTGGGAACTCTTGGATACAGGTTTGCTCTCTCTCTTTGCCCCGTGATGACCTCCCTCCGTGTCGCAGGCCATTTGAATATGTTATAAATCTACTCTTTCTGAAAATTATACAGCTTTGAATCTGTATTTGCCACAAGTGGGCCTCCCGCTGGATGTCAAGATTTTCTCCTCCCTTTCGCGTTCTGTCTTGTGACTAGGATATGATAACGAAACGCGGCCATTACCTAATTTGAAAATCTACTGGAATATGATGCCTCACATTCATATCAAAAATTCTCTATTGAATTTCCTTGCAGATAGGGGTCAATATCACGCCTCAAGGTTCTCATTGCCACTCCAACTTGGGCCCACCATGCAATTAACCCACCTCTAGGCTTCCTTTTCCCATCAGTCACCACGAAATACCTCCTATCCTTCTATATTAAGCGCTACTTTTTATATCGAACCTAAATCGATAGCAGGAACAGACAAGGATTGTATACCGCCTGGGTGGATACCGCCTGAACTGGAGCCCGCTGGTGGTTTCTGTCCGTATAGCACCCTGCCACCACCGGTTACTAGTAGGTTCTTCAATATATCAAGCGCCAGGTAGCATGCGGGCTAGTGCATGTGACTGAAGGTTTACATTCACCACTGATTCTTTTACTGGCCTCAGGCTGCAGATCCCGGTCAATATCGGGAGTTCTGTCTGTCGCCCCTCACCCATCTAACGCTTTTGCAGATCTTCACAGGCATATCTTTCTTTCTTTGGCGCCTCAGGGCCCATGTGACGCCATTGCCGTGCATGGCAGAGTCGACGCGGTGAGATAACGACAATTCGGTCTATACCACCAAGCAGAGTCTCGACAAAATCAGCTATCTCCCACCATCTGACGCCTGTACTGGCGCTACTATGTGATATCGAACCTCCGAGTCTGTCATGGAAGCGATATCCTTCAAAGTATTGCAAATTGGACTTGCTACTAGGCCATCGCAAGGTATTTGGCGCTTGGCAATTCTCTAAAGTCTTAAATATGCATCCGTCTGAGCCCACTTTCATAAGTCGTCGATCACACCGACACAGAACTCTTCGCCACGGTCTAATCCCGCACGGATATATACAAAAATTCATCGGAGAGGTAACATGTCCAGGTATGGATGATGGTCTCGAACTTTCTCATTGTTTCTCACCTCATTTCACTTCACTTACAGCGACACAGGGTAAGCGGATAACGCCTCACATCTACGCGCTTGCATCATCAGCCAAGGTAATGCCGATTCACCAGTGATTATGTCCCTGCGGGGCCACGCAACCCTTCCATTGTTCAAGGGGGAAGCCAGGTACAGGGCTCCTCTGGTAGCCAAGGAAGCGGCGGTTCGACATCGTGAGCTAAAGAATTATCTTTCTGGAGTGTAACGAATTCAACTTGCTCAATCACAGGAAATAAATTCGTGAAAAGACCTATACCGCGATCATGTCATCATAACTTGGAGGTTGTAAGGAGCTATGGTTCTCTGTGCTTCATATGTAATTTTAAAATGGGAGTGCCTATATATTCCTCCTCATTTACTTTTTATGATTGTCCAAATTTCCAGGACGCCCTTCGAACCTTGATGCCTTTACTAGTAGACTCTGCTCCGTCCTTGTGTGACAAGATGAGTAAACTTGAATAACAATTACTCGTAGCCTTTGTGAGTCTCACAACGTAATCTTTGACACGTAAACGTAGCGCGTGTTTTAACAAATATTATTTGAGCTTACATAAAATCGTAAGAAACATCAAATCTTCAACTTCCAAAAAATTATAATGTAGATAATGATATGGAGGACATTCCGTCCGCTGCGCGAGACAACCTCTGAGACTCCCTGAGAGACTTGTGCCTTGGTCTTCACAACAATTCAAGTTTACACTGTAACGCAATACCAAGTCCGACATCTGTGATGTCACTTGAGCGCTTCTCAGTACAATCTGTCCTCGTAAATTTTGGTGTTGACGGCTTTGCCATAGTTTATGGGTGTTCTTGGACTGACTCCTTTTATTCAAAAGTATTGGTGAGTAATGTTTGAAATCTCAGCGCAGCTATTCGATTAAACCTATAGCAGTCCAGAAGTTATAAGAGAACTTCCGCATCGCTTGAGGGGGCTGTCGGGGAAGATTATTGCTATGTAGGATAACTTTGTTTATCTTCAGAGGTGTTTATGAGCTAAATTGTTTCAGTGATGGCACACTCGTTACTCAGCGCTTACACTTTGCTCCCATGCCTTGCGAAAATCGGCATGTCCTGGGATGGTATAGACTCGTACGTGAGCTTAAGGAGTCCGGAGTCGGCATAATTTGTGTTTTTGATGGAGCAAAGAGGGGTTTAGCGAAGCAGCGTGAGGTGAGTGAGTCCGTACCAGAATTTTATGCTTGTAATATCCCTAAACTAGACCGAACGGCGCAGAAGAGCACAAAGAATGGAACTTGCTCGAGGAGCAATGGAACAGGAACGGCTAAGACGACTACGTCGACTTACAATACTGATGAAGCAGTACGGAGCACTACCGGACAATCAGAGAGATCGTTTGACACAAGCCTTACAAGAGGTGATCCGAAAGGCGCACGGGCCTCAAGGAACCCTTCAGGATGTGATACAACTATATCCTAACGAGAGGCCACTTCGAGACGGCTTTCCCTCTCTTTCTCTAAAAGAGAGCTCTTCACTCAATGAATTGACTAATGTTCTTCAGTTCCCTTCATTAGGAACGGCTCACACCCTTCGAGAATCTGCAGCGTCGCGGGTTCGGATTCTCTCCTCGTCAGAGCCAACCGAAGTCGGACAGATGGTAGGATCGCCAGTAAGATGCTCGATTCGTTCGCTTTATAGTTTGCTTACTAGGCAGCTACAAGGAATTTCCAGATTCCAAAACTTCCATGGAGCCACACCATACAAACTATACCACAGCTGCCGACCCCCCAGGGGAACTACCCCGAAATGATGGCACTACATCTCCACAGTTAACAAAAGAAAAATCTCAACAAGATTCCCAATATTTGAACTCCTCAAATGTGTTGCCTTCCGATACGGGATACGAGCTTCCGGCCAAAAATTCTATCGAGTCTCCTCGTGCGAGCAATACCACCGAAGATGTTATCCTCGACTTTGGAACGTTGCCTAATCCAGCACTCAGTGTGCTGCATAGCACTTATATTTCCGAATCCTCCGCTAGGGATCCCATCGAAGACAAGGCTGAGTTCTTAATGGAATTTCCCAACTTTTTCGAACCTCCGACAAATATTTTCCTCGATTCGTTTGGACTTGTTAGTGCCTTGCACCCTCATGCAACAGAGCCCCCTGATGATTTATTTCCGGATATGGAAGAGAGCACTGTTTCACACGATTCAGACACCTGGGATACTGACGAAAACTTGGCTGAAAAGTTTCAACAGGATGCCGATTCAACACCGCAACCTGACGAGATTACAAAGGGATTACTTTCCCTTTATGATAATTATTTTCAAAGCATTCCGGTGGTCATGGCATCCCCTTTAATCGAGTCCCCTGCTACAGGATCTTCAGAGGCAGATACAGGAGCACGAGAGCAATACGCGATGTCCAAAAACCAAGTACAACTCACCGTAGACGAGGGCAGCCTTTGGCATGCCTTCATTGACCCCACCGCACCGGGAGAATCACGCGCAGAGGAAAAGTTGGACGACCTAGCGAAGAGGAGCGAGAGCTTATCCAAGTCGTATGAGAAGAGAAACAATGCTCCGACCCCGAAAACCTATGAGGAAAGCAAGCTTATTTTGAAAGCCATGGGCATACCTTGCATCGAGACTGTGGCACCATATGAAGCTGAAGCTCTAGCGGCCTCTCTTGTTCATCATGGCCATGCCGATTACGTTGCCAGCGAGGACACAGTACGCCTACTTTTTTTTTCCCATCTGAAGAAGCTTATCCACTCCCCTTAGGACGTCCTGGTGTACGAGGCTCCTCTGCTGCGGAATATTACCAATCGCCAATCGCCTCTCACCCTTCTGTCAGGCGCGGAAATCCGCCGAGTGCTGCAACTAGACCGCGCAAGTTATGTAGATTTCGCACTGCTGCTAGGAACCGACTTCTCCCAACGAATCAAAAATTTAGGCCCACACCGTGCGATTCGTCTCATTCGCACACATGGTCGTATAGAGCACGTAATCGCCAACGAACCGAGATTTACCCCACATTTATCTCCGGAAGCTTATCTGGAGCAAGTAGAGCTAGCACGTTTGGTATTTGAAACACTACCTCCACCACCAGATCCGAAGTTCCTTCAGCCCACAGAAAGTGACGAAGATTTGGTGACTGCAATTCTAGAAAAATATGGAGTGCATCGGGCAGCTATGGTCGACTGGGACTTCGCAGGTGCTCTCGACGGAAACTACTTTAATGACAACCCTTCCATGGCTTAGAACACATTCAGCTCGACATCGGATACATAACTAAGACATTGTACCCTTTTATCTTTCTAGCTATTACAAGTCGAGTGGTAAGTTGGCGTTACTATTTATACATCACTTCTACAGCGTCCTGAGAACTCTTGCCACAATACTATTTGAAGTTAATATGTCCCTCCTCCCTGGGGTCCGTATTGCGCCGTCCCTCACGCTCATTCTTTCGGCGAGGCTTTCCGTCGGTTGAAGACTCCCCTTGTACTGGCTTTCCAAGCCCGTGATGCACACTCTGCGAAGTCGCACCTCCCAGTATCTGACGATGAGGTCGAAGTTTCAGACCTTTCGTTCTCGTCTGCAGCCGACTCTTCCAGTGCTCTGGTAACTCTATCTGTACCAGGCGAATGGGCTCTCAGTCGTTAGATCCCTAGAAGCTGTGCCTGCCCCATTGATCAATGATAAGGCCTAAGGATGGGACCAACCTAATACACTGAAGCATGCTGGTTGGCGTGGGGTCAACCACCTTGTTTCCTTCTCGTGCATGTGAACTTGAAGTGTCATTAGGGTATTCTCCTGGATAACTCGCCTTGACAGGATTGTTCACGTGAGTTCCTGGGCGTATGCCTCCATGAATTTCCGTATTTTTAAGTTTAAGCTGAGATTTTGAAGTATAAACCCACTCAGTGGCGGCGATCGGTAGCCTTTATATAGCACATGGCATTTGACGTCAACTGGTTAAAACTTAACTGTGCACCGGAATGACCCAAGTGACATCACGGTAACACTTTTCGTGGCAATAAACAATATCGAGGGTACCGTCCGTTCAAAGTTCCAAGGTCGCATTCGGAACTGGTGAGCCGCATAATCGACACGGGTGAGATCGTCGACTTGCCTTACATAAACAGGGAAGATCTTATGAAGAACTTACCGTGGTGACTCGCGTCACACGCAGGCTGGCGAATGTCTACCGCCAAATATGGCTGACTGGTGATACTAGTACTCACCGCGCTCGGCATTGTTATCGAATGCGGGCGGACGTACCTTTGTGCCAGATGTGCCATGCATGACCTTGGCAAGCCCAATCTCGCTTTGACTCGCAGCCGCCCTCAATCTTACAGTTGGAGTCACTACCGTGATGTCTAGACCTTTACACTGGATTGCTGGATTGACGCAGCAAAACAACAAGCGCCTAGCGAGAATAGTTGACCGCGGAGCTTGAATGGTTCTGCCCCAATCTCTGTACATGTTGTTCCCGACGACTCTTCGCATTCCATTTATCAACACTTGGATCAAAGGGAAGCCTGAGGACGAGTCGTCACAGCATCAGGTTCTACCTCTTTCCGACGCTGGCGTTTGCACCCGACGCGTTGACGTGGCCAATCAATAACTTTGCGCGGACGTGAGGTGATGATCGTTAGGAACGTGGGCAACGCGCACTGACCACAACGCCGGCTTTCAATATTATTCTGCGTGCCATCTTGGCCCCACAATGACTTCCTTCACCTTGACGGAATTAAGGTTATTAGCTCTATTTCAATGCAGCTTTTGCTACTCACGATGCCCCATCTTCCAGTTCCGGTACGCGCACGCACAGCCGAAAAAAGGTGTAAATCAATCAAGCGTACTTCTAACAGGCACAGAGCCGTACTTCACAAAGGACAAGGAACAAGTCAGCTTGTGAATGAGCTTTGAAGATTGTACGCGGTACCTAGTGTCGGATCCATCCGCCCCCCGGTTCTGAAAACATTTTTCCCGATCGTGGAACCAAAGTAGTTACAACGGCTCCTACGATTTGTGAACGTCAAGTACATCGTGCGACTGGCGTCGTTGGAACATTCTGCGTGATACCACTCAGTGGTCATTCTGGTGCGAAATAATATCAAGTATTCCATGCATCTTATAGAATACGTTTCAACGTGATTAGTGCCGTAATCCTGTACAATTCTTTGATGCCAACACCGGGAATTGAAGAGTCTCCGGTCTAGGTCGATCCTGATTGGGAATGTGCGTAGTCAAGCCTGTCACAAAAGTCTATAACGGTACCTCTCAGGAGTACCTCTCAGGATGTTGTGGAAATAGTAATGCCCTAACTTCCTTACGTCCATCTGTTGGTTCGCCTACGTTTGCCCTGGCTCCATGGTCCCCTGGAGAGACGGTGTATAAAAGCCTGAGCTAATCTGGAGAACAAGAGTCAAGAGAATTAAGCTCCTCCTAAATCCTCTACTCTAATGCCTTCTTTTACGCAGTTGTTTACGCTTGCGGCTCTTGTAACTGTTGGACTTGCCGCGTCCGTTAGCACTGTCGGTAGGTGAGTTTGTTTACTCTCGTCGTGCATCTTATTAATTAGTATTCTATTCTCTGTTGAATCTCAGGCGCTCATTGTGCCGGAGCCCAACTCGTTAGTGGCGATGTAATCACTGTGGGCGGACATGACATTATCCGCACCACCCATTCGTGCAGTGGCTCTGTGTCCGCGAGGCAGGCAACGACCCCTGACACCGACCTCAACGTCTGTGGCTTGAGCTGTGAGATATACATTTTTTTTTAATTCCGCAAGGATCAAGTCGTTTCATTGACCAACATTACCCTATTATTAGGCACCACCAGTTGCAACAATGTGACGGGAATACTCCCACCCATTCAGGATGATTGCGACACTATTGCCAACTCGATCGGTATTTTCGCCGACACCGGTGCTTTGCCACCTACCTTCAATGTTGCGCCAGACCACGTACAGACCCTCAGTTTTGGGACTTGCGAGATGTTCTTGGAGAACTTTGGTTCTGAGACGCTTGAGGCATGCTGGAGTGACATGGTACGCACAGCCTTTTTTTCTCAAATATTATTGTTCATTACCACCGAATTTTTAGGCCACTAACGGAAACGCGGCCGGATCAGCATGTTTCCCTCCCCACCAGCCCTTTTTCCCTGAAGGTGTCTGCACGAGCTACGATGGCACTTGGGCCTTCGGGTGGGCAACTTTCTGGCACTGCATAATTGCCCTGCTAACCTTCCACCCCCTCCACAGCGCTACTCACTCCTAAATGCTGGCCGCGAATCCTCGCATAGCGATAACTTCACTTTAGAGGCTATCGCGCAACCTGCGCACGATCTTTATAATTGTTGAAAGGGCTTTTTGTTCTGTTGAACGACAGAATTGTCACCCTATTTATGTTTCTACTTGGGTTATAAGGTTATATTTTGTCGAAGCTAAGCAAACTCGCAAATTTCGGCGCAGTGAGGAAAAGAAGTGACAAACAAGCAGTTGCGCCACCTTCTACTGGTCCTACTGAAATCAGTGCCCTGATCGATCGATTGACGTGGCTGCGGCTTTGTTCATGGTGAGATCGTCACACATGCCCTTTTCAGTGCGTGATACCCAGGACCCTTGAGCGCTTGAGCGATCCGAAGTCTGACAGTGGTATAAGTACCTATTCTTTGATGATGAAGCGGAGACCTGTCAGTGAGTTGTCCCAATCTTACGGAGCCGATTGGAACATGGTAAGAGTTGTCAGATCGTTGACCGTCAGACTCTAGACCTCAATCTGTTCGGTCACCGCCACGTCTTCCATAATTCACGACGAACATCGGAAAATTCAAGGTAATATTTGCATGCGAACGTGAAGTTACACCGTTCTTTGTTTCTGCCAAGGCACTAAGACTTCGATGCCGATTCAAGGAACAGGGTTGTGCAAGAGACACTAACAGTCCCGACTAATAGACATTGTTCGGAACTTATAATATGCTTCCCATCAGAGATTAAGGGAGAGCATGTGGATGGATGGATCAGTAACTAAACTTATGTAAATACTGTTGCCTGTTCGGTTTCAGCCTTCCGATCGTGTGAATAAATTGAACGTACGTAGTTCAGCGTTCTCCCACCATATTTGATCAGGCGGAGGGCCTGGGTCGAGGGAGCAGTTGGACGGCAGCACTCGTGTGCCGTGGGAAGCCGTTTGTGCCGAATGAATCTTTTCTTTGCGGAGATTGGAATATGGAATCCGATAGCGTGGCGTATGATTTGGTGACATTGGATTCGCGAGGGTTCGCGTGGCTGAGGAGTAAAACAGGCACCGAAGCTTGAAAACAAGGTACGCAGAACTTCTTATTCACTGGAAAAGATCAAGGAAAGACAGGAAGAGACCTGAAGAACCAAAAAATTGAAAGGGTTCCTCGATGTCGAGTCGATGACAGATTCGTCAAATCACTGGCAGGATGCATATGCGCAGTCTCATCCATCATTCCGGAAGAATACAGGCTACAAATGTATCCTTCACAGTGAATTATTCGGTCAATATAGGGCATACCTTTTCATCGTAGGTCACGCAAACGTACAAGTCGAAATCTACCGTCAAGTTGAAGTCTAGGCCAATTCCATAAAAAGACAAGTGCGGTCTCGATTCACCAAGAAGGCGCATGCCATGATGGAAGCTGTCGCATCTGTCGTCTATCGGTGCCTCGATGTGTCTGCACTGTCAGTTCGACAACGTCGGGTCCAGCTTTGGTATTTTGGAGGAAGGGTATAAAAGGAAGGAACCGCTCCCCCATTCAGACAAAGGGTTTTGGCCTTTAACTCCTGATTCACAAAGCATATCGCAATGCTCTCCCTTACAAAATTGATCACTGTAGCTGCTCTCGCTACCGTCGGCTTCGCCGACATCTTTCCAGGAGGTAGGTTACTTTGAAACCTCGTACAACCTAGCTGACTGACCTTAAAATCACAACATAATCAGAAGGCTGTCTCGATGCTTTACTCGTCAGGGAACAGGAACTTCTTTTCGGTGATCAGAGCATTACTTACAGGAGCCATTCTTGCGGCCCCAGTTACATCCCGGGCTTTGGAATTTTTGACTTTCCGCCCTTGTGCTACATTTTCGATACCTGCATACAACAGCCCCCTCCCCCTCCCCCTCCTAAGAACGTTTGTGGCGTTAGCTGTGAGTCCAGCATTAATAATCTATTCTATCCGCTGAACAGGTTCTTTTTCTTAATATCAGGCGAAACAAGCTGCAACAACACCGTTGGAACGCTCCCTCCCGTGACTGATGACTGCCAATCGATAACAGACTCCTTACAAGTTTTTCAGGAGCAGCTGAATCCTACTTTCGTAGTCGCTCCTGGCCATGTTGAGACTCTTACCTTCGGCACCTGTAATCTCTTTTTTCAGAACCTTGGTCTAACGGAACTTATATACTGTTGGTCTGATCTGGTGAGTTTCCATAAGTCGTGTTCGTATTGCTAAACTAACTTCTTTACAAAGAGTACACAAGCACAAGCGGATGAAGCAGCTTGCTTTCCCCCGGTCCACCCACCGTTCTCAGAAGGTTTATGCACATCGAGCGATGGCACCTGGGCTGTCGGGTTCGTACACTTCTTCCTCCCTCGCCAATCACCCTGCTAATGATATTTATTATTTAGTGCTTCTCATTCATAAACACTCGCATGAGGCATAAAGAGATTGCCGGCGCGGATTCTCTTGTTAAGACTATTTAGTCGAAGTATACGGACCGTTATTAATAGCCGATCCAATTACTTTGTTTTCGTTTTTCTTCGACTTTGGATAACAACGATTAGTACAAGACCCATATATACCCCCTGTACTCATTGATTCCGGTTAGTTTTATGCCCATCGAATCCATATGATCATTGTTTCCAGCACATACGAATTATGCACTGGCTGAGTTGTCCGAATAACAGCAGAAGTGTTTAAACGTTATTCAGCTCGCTCTAAAAGTCTTGCGATATATTATCTGTGTCAAGAGGAACGAACTCTTGAGCCTGTTTCTACTGAGTTCAAAGTCATTGAAAATAAACCTCCCACTGGAGTGCTCTACGGTCACTGTAGCAAATACCGTGATATTAGGATTTTCAGAATAAGACTTCATTGCATCTATCACACAGAGAGGCTTCTCTCTCTCGTGAATACGTCCAGCATCGAGGACATTTGTGTTTTGTTGAAGGTCGTACACGAATATTGATCATGTGATCACCACCTATGTCACGATGAGTCTAAAAAATAGATGGAGAGACAATGGAATCCACCTTCTAGTTCCATATTTGTCGAGCGGGACCAATCTGGGGCTTCGACGCCAAGACTTCCTTCATCGATGATCAAGGCGTCTGAGACGATAAATAAAGTCTTGAGAAAAGATTCTAGATATACAGTATCAGAATAATCTCTTGATCTATCAGGGTGCGGATACCTTGCTCTCGAAGAAGTTCAAGTAGTCGAGGCTCAGGCTCATCTGAAGGTGAAAGATCGCCAGGTATAATGATGTCTACCACCGCTTCTAAGGAACTTCTGAGGAGCCTACGAAATTGAATGAAACCGGGATATGAGACCACAAGTACAGTCCACATACTTGTCCGTTCGTGCCTGCTCCAAGAGAGTGAGCACAGTTCCTCTGACGGAAAGGAGCTTTCCCATATCTTGTTCAATTGCAGGATTATTCCACTCTTCTCCCTGTAGAGTTTTTAGTGAGAATTTTCCGTGCAGTGAGAGTCATCCGCACCACCGACTTCCATCCCTCTGTGAAAACGGACAGACGGTTTTCAGAAGACGAAACAGCTAAGTCAGCTGATGCATGATCGTGAATCTCTTCCGCTAGATGGGGTAAAATAGGCGCCATGACAATTTTCATCGTACGCAGAATCTGTACACCTGTGAATGACGGTGAGGGTAAACATACAGGCAGCTTACCTCATTCATAACCCATATCACACTTCTTCGCCGTGGCGATTCCGGAGAGTCAGCATACAAAACGTCCTTGGTGATATCTAAATACAAAGAAGAAAGTGTAACTTTCGCAAAGCGGTCTAATGCGGTGACCACTGAAACGAAAGGTATCAGCAAGTAGGTGAGTAGCGCTTATCATCGGATAGAACCTTTACCTTGTGCGAATCGATAAGCAGCGTAAGCGTCTTTCGCTGTTTTCTCAAGCTGATACAACTCGAACATCATGTAACGATCCGCCTGGAAGAATAGCCATTGATAATGAGAATAACTTTGAGAAACGAGTAAAAGACTCACAAGATTCATATCGCTGACCTGAATACCTAGGCTCTGATTACTGGATTGGCATATATTCCCCAATATAAAGCGGGCGGAATTCCTTATTTTTCTCAAAGATTCGACGGTTTGCTGGATCACGACAGTTCCTAGCAAAGAGTCACGTCCATAGTCTACACTCGCCGCCCACAGACGCAGGGCATCTGCCCCATGTGCCGGTTCCGTTTTAATATTCTGGATGAAAACAGTTAGCCCGTTAATTCTCTAAATGATGGTGGTGGATTTAATGCACTTTACCGCCTTCGATAATACTCATAGGGCTGATAACATTCCCAAGCGATTTGCTCATCTTTTTACCTTCCTTGTCGAGAACAAAGCCATGGGTGATGACGGTCCCATACGGGCTAATCAAAGGGTCACCTGTATCATTCGTGCGAGCAGAACCTCTTGCCAATTTGCTTGAAAATCCAACGGCGGTGAGTAAAAGTGATTGGAACCAGCCCCTGTGCTGGTCAGATCCCTCTAGACATACGTCCGCGATGGTCCATAGCTCGGTTTCCTGATTGCCTTTAGGGTATGCGGGAAGAGTTTTTGCGATACCAGTCCAAGACGTCCCACTGTCGAACCAAACATCCATGGTATCCCCGCCCTTTGTCCAAACGATGTCTCCATATTCCCCCTTCAGAGCAGGGCTCACAAAGTCATCGACAGGACCATCCCACCAGTGATCGACACCCTTCTGCTCCAGAATCTGCACGATATGTTCAAGGGAATTTGGAGTCAACACAGCCTGACCGGTCGCTTCGTTGTAAAGCGCAGGGATGGGTACACCCCATGGACGCTGACGAGAAATGCACCATTCCGAGCGATCTCTCACAAAGGATTCAAGGCGGGTGCGGCCTGATAACAATATGAGATTCAAATGTGTCCATTAATAGTGAAGACGCACTGGTTTGAGGGACAAATTGAATTTTTTGAAGTATCTCCAAGGCCTCTGTCTTTATAAGGCTCAAGTCCGCAAACCACTGTGATGTAGCCCTAAGAATGATAGCAATGTTGCTATAGTAGATGTCTAATAAAGAAGTTAGTGTGCTCACGTCACAATGACAGGTGTATTTGTCTTCCAATCATACGGATAACGATGTTTAATTTTTTCTTCTTTGACGAGCGCTCCCATCTCCTTTAAAATTTCGATAACCTCGGCGCTGCCATCAGTCAATACTCGCTTGCCG
Organism: Ramaria rubella; assembly: GCA_015039355.1. Classification (NCBI taxonomy): domain Eukaryota; kingdom Fungi; phylum Basidiomycota; class Agaricomycetes; order Gomphales; family Gomphaceae; genus Ramaria; species Ramaria rubella. Next base: position 222,203 of record MU134346.1, read on the forward strand.
CTCAACCGTTCTCCTGCACTCTCGGCTAACCATTCTGCATTACTTATGCTTTCTTCAAAGAAAGTACCGTCCGGTCCTACGAGGCATCGCAGTTCCTGACCCTTGTCCCCAAGTGTTCCATCCGGTTGGGACAGAAGGTTCTGGCTTAGAAAAGCATGATAATCCTCAGTACCATGTGCGGGTGCACAATGCACTAATCCGGTGCCCGATGCGGATGTGACATGAGAGGCATTGATGACAGGAAGTGATCTGAACGGACTGTCTCTTTTCTGGAAGAGACCAGTATATCGAGAGTGCACGAGATCGCTTCCTGTAAAAATAATAATAACGAGAGTTGAAAACATACCCACTTCACAAATGTAGGACACCACCAACCTTTAAGTCTGCATATCGTGATTGAATCGCCTATAACATGATGTAACGAAGGAAGGCGATCAGCACTGATGACTAAAAATTCTTCTGCTTGGGTGGTCTTTACGATCACGTAATCTAGATCCGAGTGTACCGCGACACCCTGAAAAGATTACTATGGTACCTAGGGAAAAAATGATAAAGAACCCTCACCATATTGGTGGGTAAGGTCCAAGGAGTGGTCGTCCATACCAATAGCTTAACACTGAATTCAGGGATGTGTGATGATATGATCTGGCGCAAGTGGGCATCTACAATCTGAAGCTTGCAATCATAGGTCACATATACAGATTGTGAGGTGTGATCGTCCACATAAAGAAGCTCAGCCTCTGCTAGCGCAGATCGTGACGAGGGGGAATAATAAACGGGGCGGTATTGACGATAAATAAGACCTAATATATGGTGTGTCGAATACGATCAGATGGGACATAAGATCGCAAGCTAAGGTATACCTTTTTCAACAAGGGCCTTGAACACACGAAGTTGACGAATTTCGTAATCGTGGTCTGAAGGGTTAAAATATATCACAAGCCTATTCATTGAAACATAGCATACTAACCAATGGTGCGATAGCATCCATCATCGTTAGTCCAGTCGGCCATAATGCCTAGCTTCCGAAACTCAGATTTCTGGACAGCAATCTCCCGTTCGGCAGTCTGTCTCGCTACTGCGCGAACTTTCTGAGCTGGTAAAGAACGATGGCCAGTCTGCGAAGGAGGAAAGCAATCATCAGGATTAAGAACAAGCAGGACAGTCCAAAAGCTGGATTACACGAAGTTCTTTGAGGGCTTTGTTTTCAATAGGCAAACCATGACAGTCCCAACCAGGTACGTAACTGAAAAATAATGAAAGATGGGTCAAGGGTCCGGACGTGAGGCCTCACTGAACTCGGTGACCCAGTAAGACATGGAACCTGTTGATTATGTCTTTAAGTATTTTGTTAAGGGCGTGGCCTGAAATAGAAAAATATTATTAGCTTATTAATTGGGTCTGAGTTTACTTACCCATATGGAGGCTACCGTTTGCATATGGAGGCCCGTCGTGTAAAACGAAAAGGGTTCCTTTGGCATTCTCCCACTGCGATAATATAAGTTGTTCAATCAAGGATAGTAATGAGTTATATTGCCTGCCACTTGTACAGTTTCTCTGACGTTCTTTCACGAAAGGGAATCTCACGGACGGAAGGGTCGGCGCGAAGAGGGAAGGAGGTCTTGGGGAGAAGAAGGGTTGCAGCATATGCTTTGTTGGAATCTGTTTGAACAGACATCTGACGCTGTGAGACATATCCACCTCCCCTTAGACGTTGTGAATGCCCAAAAGAACATTTCGGCATCCTTGGGTGAGCGTGCATCACGAGTCACGTGGTCACCAATATTGTCGATCGCGTACCTTTGTGATCGCACGTTGACACGGCCATACTTAGCTCGCCATACTTAGCTCGCCGGCATGGACCCTCTAGTGGTAACTCGTGGCCTCCACATTGTAATCCAAGTTCTCCTTCTAATAACTTCGAGTCATGGTTAACTGAGACAAATCTCGATATTGATCGCACTGTAGAGTCTCTAATTTCTACGGCGTATAGTGAAGACTGGGTCTCTTTAGGACTACTTGTAGGAGCTGCCAGGAGCTGCCTCGCAGTGCTGATGCGTGGCCATCGCCCGCCTGTTCCCTCCAAGTATGCCCTCATATTCCCCTATGCCTCTTTCCTGTGTTTGTGGCCAAGAATTTACAAGAGACAGGTTTCTCAGCAGGCGCATGAGAATATGCCCCGCGCAGATCAGGGAGAGTGAGCGTGCGTCCGAGAAGGCTGCTCGGGTAGAGCGTGAGCGCAAGCGCAAGAGACAAGATGACGACCTAGGGAATTTGGAGAGTCCGAGGACGTCTTGAGGTGGGGGGGGGGGTTCTCCTGACGGTCGGCGGTCTCTTCACCCACGGACATGGCCTGAGACACGGATACCGTCACCGAATGCAGGGGAGTCGTCCGCGAATGTAACCTCGCGCATCCGGGGGGGGGGGGGGGGGGGTTCTCCTGACGGTCGGCGGTCTCTTCACCCACGGACATGGCCTGAGACACGGATACCGTCACCGAATGCAGGGGAGTCGTCCGCGAATGTAACCTCGCGCATCCCGGATCCTTCAACGGAAATCACCTGGGCGGACCTACGCACGGTGAATCGCCTTCGAGGTCGCTTACCATGATGGCTGATTCGGATGTGAGCGCTACACTGAGTGGTAGGTTGTTTGATCAATGCCATGCCAGTGGCTGGAATGCGATTGATTTAACTTTAATTTAGAGTGGAGATGTCGCACACAACCAGTCCTCAGAATGCATGGACAACAAAATGTCGGGATCTCCGAGTGTCCCAGTGGCCAGAGAACGGACGGTTCTCTCAGAGGCAAGTCGGTCAGCCCCAGAAGCTCGCGTGTCGCGACGAAACATCGCGCATACAAATGACATGTTATCCTACGCTCCCCCCGCTCCCTCCGATCGGTGCTGAACATGAAACGTCAACGCGAGGAATTGTGGGCTCCACGGCGCACCATCGATTTATTGAACTGGCGCACAATGTATGGCTCCGTCTGACTGAGATGGTGTGTACTGCGGCAAACGCATTTGGGCTGTCCCGATGCTACTATGGCATCATCTCTGCATTATCTTTACACGCACTCATACGACTAGTGTTTGCCACCCTCTGAAGCTGCGAATGCGCCTGAACCTCCGAATTAGGAGGGGGCGCCTGTTTATTACGTTATCAGTATCGATTCCATATACGTCGCTTTGCTATTAACTTATTCTTGCCTGCTAATACCCCATCATGAGTGCTGCTGAGGTACCTCACAGTACGCTCCCTTACCCGCCCGTACACAAAGACAAAAAATTTGTAATTTTATCGGACTGGTGGGTCAATCAAGCACCTTCGAGTCTCTACTCAGTGACATTACAGGGATGGCACCATAACGACGTGCGATTCCAATGATTGTGCTTCGATCCACTATCGTTGAATGTAGGGATGGATGCTGACCAGGCTAATATGCAACAGATCTGACGGATCACCTTGGTTTTGGCAGGGAAAAACGTCGACATGGGAACCTCGAGATCTTGTCCGGACGCGTAACGTTCAGGTGGGCTTGACACATGTCACCGTGTATAGATGGAATAACTCTGAGGTGTGATAGAGACGGTTTTCGGGAGATGCTGCAGAGCGTGCCCAACACCTTTGACGAATGCAAAGAGATCCTGAAAAAGAGTAAGGATCTTGATCTGCGATAAAGACAATTGTTGTCTTACCCGTGATAAACAGATATTGAGTTAGACCCTGGCTTTAAAGATTTTTACAAGTGGGCCAAATCCAATGACATCCCTGTCATCATCGTCTCCAGGTTCGCCCACGCCGTTTCTGTATCGGAGCGTCGTTTATATTCAAGTTGTGGCGGTCAGCGGCATGGCTCCTCTCATTCGTGCCGTACTCTCCAATCTCATCGGCGAAGATGATGCGAAGGATATAGAGATTATTTCCAACGATGTTAAGGTCTCCCCAGACGGCAAATGGGAGATTCAGTTTCGCCATCCATCGAGGTAAGCTGCTGGTTTTGATAACCCTGGATGTCCACCTAAACCTCCACAGCGGCTTCGGACACGACAAATCCCAAGCTATTTTGCCATATCGCGACCTCCTCAGCCCTCCTACCCTCTTCTTTTTTGGCGACGGTGTATCGGACATGTCTGCAGCTCGGCATGCAGACATCCTGTTCGCGAAAAAACCGCCGGGTAAGGAGAGTGATCTTGCTACCTACTGCGCCAAAGAGGGCATCCCACACATCCTGTTCGAAGACTTTGTGCAGGCACTCCGGGTTGTGCAGTCCGTGGTGAGCGGAGAGAAGACGAAGGAAGAGGTGCTTGGGGAGGGCCGGGCTTGAATGCAACGATAGACTGAACGCTATCCCTATAAATAGATGCGATACCTATAGATAAATTGCTACGTATCAGACAATGGAAACGTGTTTGAACTTTCATATCGCGGGCATCACAGGGCGCTCATAACAGGAGGTAACAGCAAGGTAACAGGGTAAGTAGGTAGGTGCTACTTGTCATGACACCGAGGCAACTGCAAGCGCCCGAAAAAAGTTTTCCCAGAAAGGAAATTTGGTCCAGCAAAAACATTCTTGCACTTTCCCTACCTGGGCACCATTTCTACACCAATAACACGACACCCATTCTGCTCGCTCAAGAAAGCAGATTAGACTAATTATAATAGGTATACTGCGCTATTCGGGTATGACCAGCCTTAATTTGACCAAAACCGGTCTCCGAGTCAGGAGGTCTTGAATCGTGGCCATCTGATGAACAGTTGAACAGCCTCAGTGACTGGTCTGAGGACCTGAGGAAGCGCCTGTTGCAGTCCTCAAAGGGCTCTTGAAATAAACCGCGCCAACTCACCAATGACCTAGACATCTGACTTCCCTTAGCCTCGACTGGGAGAGCACAACGATATATAGAATGTCATGGCCACCATTCAAGAGAACTGTTAGATTCGTAAATCATGTCGAGTTCACACATCAATGATACATAGCTGAAACGCCCCCCCTCCGTCCCTCGGCGCGGCGGTGGTGTCGGCAGTTGTGCCCCTGCGACGAGGCATTTTACGGAACGGCCTCGTTCGGGAATTCACGGCCAGTGGGCATGGTTTCACTGTTACTTGTTCATGTATATATTCTCCGTCACTGATCCGTGGTATTTAGATCTTTTCCCTTCTACTCTCTACACTATCGTAATACGTCCACATCCTTGAATCATGCCTACTGCTGTTCTCACTCCCTATTGGGTCAACGGAGTCCAAAAGTTGAAGCGCGCCCCGCAAGGTGAGCGCGTAACCACCTGCCGACTTGAGAGACTCGAGCTCAACGTGTTACGTAGGCCCGGAGCCCCGCCCGCATGGTTTCGAACCTCCCGCATTCAACAAAACTGTGCATGCCCAGCGATGCTTGGAGCAATTACGGTCAAAGGACAAAAATATTGAGAAATATATCTATCTTTCCCAACTGAAGGATGCGGATGAATCCATGTTCTATTATCTGTGTTTGCACCATATGCAAGTACGTATCTTCATGTTTGGGTGGAACGCACATTCTGAAGAGTTGTTCCAGGAAATTACTCCGTTGATATACACCCCGACAGTCGGCGACGCCTGCTTGCAATATTCGCATATCTACCGACGCCCTGAGGGACTGGTTAGTTTTGTTACCTCATGTCTATGCTATTGTGCTATATCAGTTTCGCAGTTCATCTCCATTGAAGACAAGGGAAAAATTGGCCGAATCCTAAGTCACTGGCCTCGCAGAGACGAAGCTCGCATATCTGTAGTCACAGATGGGTCGCGAATCCTTGGCCTAGGAGACTTGGGCTTAAACGGCATGCCGATTTCCATCGGGAAGCTATCGCTATATGTTGCAGGAGCTGGGTGCGTTTGAAGTGGACTCCCAGGAATAATAATTCCAGTGCTGATAACTTGTTCAGTATCCGCCCGAGGTCCACTATCCCCATTTGCTTAGACCTCGGGACAAACAATCCTAAATATCTAGCCGACCCCCTTTACCTCGGACTTCGTCGCACACGAGTCTCGGACGCCGAAATGACTGAATTTATGGATGAGTTTATGCGCGAAATGAGCCATGCATTTCCTCAGCTGCTGATTCAGTTTGAGGTGCGAGTTGGAGTGTCACCTGTATTTTCGTTGTTCACCTCTTTGTGCAGGATTTCTCAACAGAACACGCGTTTGCATATCTCGACAGGTATCGAAACCGCTATCCCTTGTTTAATGACGACATTCAAGGAACGGGTTGTGTGATCCTTTCCGGATTCCTTAATGCTGCTAAATTATCCTCTGCTTCATCGGGGCTCCCTCTTACCGAGCATCGTATTCTGTTCCTTGGAGCAGGCTCTGCGGGTGTTGGTGTAGCGGCGCAACTCTTAAGCTTCTTCACGTTGCAGGGCATGTCGGAGCAGGATGCACGATCAAAAATCTGGCTTGTTGATTCACAGGGCCTAGTATATGATAAACGTGGTGAAATGGCTGAACATAAAAAGCTGTTCGCAAGGACAGATTATTCGGGGCCCCCTTTGAAAAATTTGGTAGACATTATTCAACATGTCAAGCCCACTGCCTTGTTTGGGCTTAGTACCACTAAGGTTGGTGATTGATCTTACCCGTCCAGTGCGCTCATGTTGAGTTTTATTTTCAAGGGTGCCTTTACTCGAGAGGTGATTGAAGCGATGGCGGGCTTGAACAACCGTCCCATCGTATTTCCGCTATCCAATCCCGTCTCCCTTTCAGAGTGCACATATGATGAAGCACTTGAGTGGTCTGAGGGAAGTGTAATCTTTGCGAGCGGTAGTCCGTTCCCGGATGTCGAGTTAGACGGTAGAACGCGCTTCCCCGGTCAAGGAAACAACATGTTAGTGACTCCTTTTTTTTCGTGCTTTGTTTTCTCAACCACTTCCCTCTTCATCAGGTATGTTTTTCCTGGCTTAGGACTAGGCGCCATTCTTGCACGTGCCACATCGGTCACAGATAGTATGGTGGAGGCTGCGGCATTAGCATTGGCAGACTCTCTGACCGACGAAGAGCGTGCAGAAGACAGGATCTATCCTAATTTAACTCGCATCCGAGATATCAGCGCGTTAATTGGTTTGCGAGTCATCAGGGCCGCTCAGACAGAAGTGCGTGTACTTGCACACGAGCTTTTTGCATGAGTTTGTACTGATCGTTTCCTAGCGTGTTGATCGCTCTGAGGCATTGCGCGATATGGATGAGGAGGCTTTGTTGCGTATCGTCGCGAATAAAATGTGGCAACCTGATTTTTAAACGAAGAGTCAGTCACTCCATTGCTATTCACTAGAGTAGTTAATAGTCCTTGTTTTTTTCTTTAGCTTGTGGTTTTCTGTTGCATGTGTTAAACCTATGTAGAAATCCACATATAGAATTTGTACGTGCTTGCTATTAGAACATCAACGTGCATCCCACCGCTACACTCCGCATAATCCGCGCATCCACTAGCAGGATTATGATCAGCAAATCCCTTTTGTTTTACTCTTAATACTCAGCGGATCTAAAACAAAATCTCCATTTACTGTCAGCGGGGGTTGAAGAATAGCACCTTATCCTTTCTCGACGCTTGGCTTCATTTACGTAAAGTCTCTGCTTCAAGTTGTACCGACTGTTCTAACTTTTCCTTGCAGGAGTTTTTTTCCCTGGGAATCGATATAATGATGGTGATGCCAGAGCAGAGCAACTTCACGCTTTCAAACCACCAGTGGCGCTCTTCGAAGCCTCGATGGTGAAGTATTCTTCAAGTTCAGGGGCGCAGGACGACGTACGGTGACTTGGTGAGCTGTCAATTCCTAGATGGATGATGAAATCACCGCAGCGAACATCTGCCTTGTTACATACATACAGCTGTCGGTCTGCCACATCCTTGCGCACATTCCCAGGCGTTCCCCCGAAGGTTGAACATCCCTGATTGGCACTACTTCTATCTATCACTAGTTGAACACAGCATTACGTTCGCAAGACGCCCTCAAAGCTGAACTCGAAATTAAGCATTGCGCACAGTCGAGTGGTCTGGATTTTTTCCTCGCCCTAGTTCAGCGTCGACGCCATGTTACTGAACACATTCGAGTTCCTAATTTTCGCGATGCGTTTGCTGGGTCTTGTGCCTCTTTCAGCATTGCTTGTCACTATCGTCCTCTCCCAGAGGGTGCATCGTCACATCGTGTTCACCAATTTCGTGTGCACATACGTGCTGTACGATTCCCTTATGACATTCTTGTGAGTCTTTGATTTGTCTTCTGCACTTCGACTACGCTTTACGACAGCCTCTAAAGCGATGTGATGGATTTTTCTCTAACAGCATCTGAAGAGTTTGTTTTGGGTATAGAGCTGGTAGTCGAAACACTTGCGGACTGCACTAGGATGATGTGAGTGTCATAACACAGGCATTACATACTTCACTGATTTCAATGGAATAGTGCCTTGACCTCTACTCTTAACCTCGTTGTTCATGTACGCCTCTTGTGGTGGAGCATTTTTCATACTAATTCCTGATGCGAACGCTTGATTCAGCTATGGTTCGCACTAAGAGCTGCATTCCACGTCGAAACCGCCCAGGCAGAGAAACTACGAACATTTACTGTGAGAACCCTGTGTCCATCTTATATGAACATTTCGTAAAAGCAAATCACAGCTTCTCGTATCCCCTTACATAGTGGGAATGATTCCCTTTGTGAGATTTTTTTATGTGCTTTTCGAGAGTCTCGGTCAGACTGACATAGCGTCAACCAGATTGAGCTTTCATACAAAAATATAACCCACTTCAACTTTGTTTTAAATTTAACATCATATTTCGAGCTTGCCTTGGTTATTATCATTTCACTCTGGGATAGTAAGTGACCTTCTGTTCGTTTATCAAACATATGTCTAAATTCTCTTCGTTCACAGTACTTCTCTTGTTTACATATTATACTCATCGACGCATATTCCGGCAGGCGAATATGCAAAGAATAATGTCGCTTTCCCTACTTATTCGACTGTTCGGGTTCTGTATCTTTCGATCTATCTTTAGCGTGTAAGTTTTCTCTGTATTGGAAAAACGATTGACTACTTAGCGAACCTCGTTCGTAAGGATTGTCTTGATCAAGCTAATCTTGGATATCAAAAGCCCAAATTCACGCGCAGGGATAATTCTTCTCGATGTCACAGACATGGCGGAGTCGTTTTGTGAGCAACCTCTAAGCCCACTCTCGTGTGGAATGACAGACTCTGAGGACTCCGAATTTAGCTCCTATCCTCGGCTTCTGCTTACTTGGATTACAGCGTGTATGAGGTCTCCGTTTATATGGATCAATGCAACCACTCACAGAGATCGTATAGGATCTATTGCGAGTCTGGTTTCCCTGTGTATTTTCCAGTGGGCGACTGGATAGCTCCAAGTCTATGACAACCAATTGGACATTAGATACGGAGCTCTTTTCTGGCAGGTCGCAAATGACCTCCAATGGTAGTTGTGAGGAACCGTCACCGACAACTGAACGCGCTTCGGATTGTGGCGGAGAGATATGATCAAGAGATGATCATCGATGGGAGTGTTCAGCACGGACTAATACAGAATGCTTACTATGCTCACAGGCTATTGAACGAGTGAATGAGTTTGAATATATAACCAGTCAATAGGGAGTATCAGAGTGGCCATTTTTAATGGTGTTTTGAGAAATGTTTTGGACCTTGGAATCTGCCCAGAACATGGTTTTCAACTCTGATCCCTCCTGTTTTCATTGTGTTTTAAGCTTGTTTTTATACCTGTTTTCAAGCTGATTTGAAGCTGATGTCCAAACCACTACTGATCCATATAATAAAATTACCTGATTATAACTGTTTTCTATTCTTCTCTCTTACTCTCCACCAGACAAAAGGGCTAGGAGAGTTGTGGGGGGTAAAGGCCATGCCAAATGATCCAGCTCACCAAGCTCAAGTTTACTGTCTCTAAGACAATATGTCTAGTGTTACAGCAGACAGGGGGGAAGGGTCATGTACCTCCCAAAAAGACATTTGTGAAAATAAAAAGAACATGGAGAGGGAGTGGTTCAGAAAATCCCAGATAAAAAAGTCCTCAGGGCCTTTTGGTTTGTGCCACCTCTGTGGTCATCTAAACTCTGCTCTTCCTCTTTCACACAGTAAAGCAGCTCACATCTTTTGCCTCCTTTTTGGCTTCTTTGCAGTCCTTTTGCTTCTTTTTAGGCATGAGTGAGTGATATATGTCCAATCAGCACCCTATTAGGGATATAATTAAGCAAAACCTTAAAAATGAAATCCTGGCTGAGAGGGGAGGGGCCAAATGCAAAAGTGCTCTAATAGAGCAAAAGCTACCAACCACCCACTGCCAAAGTATTTCATTGTTTACCATGATTACATGTCTCCAAATGTAGGAATAACACCTGTGTGTTCTCGATTGACTTCAAGTTCTGGGCACTTCAAGTTCTTTCGCTGACAAGACCTAGAACACCGTGGGTTATATTTATTTGCAATCTTTCCCTATCAGATGCGGTAGAGAGAGAGAGAGAGATGACGTCTTCCGTCTATCCTTGGTGCCAGATTATCAATAGCCCATGAAGCAGTCAGATATTGACAGCTCCGGCGACATAGCCTCAAATCGAACTCCGCGGCATTGTTCTACGGTGTCGTGTAACTTTGGTCAAACCTGTCTCAGAACGAGAGCGGACGGGTAATCTGTCTAAGACCAATCCGTGTAGTTGGCCCCCGCTGCGGCATGTGTAAAGAGCAATTTGCTGCGGTCCGAAGACAATGATCAATTTCAGATCCACAGGCAATCAAAATCATGCGCTGTAAAGGGGTATAAAAAAGTAAGGTTAACGCACGAAGATGTGAAACAACGATACCAGAATGCTTGCCGTGTGCTAAATATAGCTTAACCTAGCTTAGAGCGACTCGCTTCGTCCAGCTGTCATATTACAATGTGATGCAATGAACAGTGAGCGAAGAACCACGGATTCGCAACACCTCGAGACCTTATCTCAATGAGTATTCAGTCAGTATTCAGATCCTTCTCACCGGTGTAGATAGGGGCCAGTGCTCACGTTCCATCCCATCCCAGACGCTTCAGGAAGTCAAACTCGCGATGGCGAAACCTTGGTGATTACGGCGAAATATCCGGTTTCGGTGATTTATGACTGGGCTTCGTCTGAGAAGATGCGGAAATGCGCCACGGAGCTGGAACAGGATGACCAGGAGAAAATTTGAGGCTAAAGAGGACTAAGATGGACCGCAGTGAGGGTGTCGCCATAACCCTGACCACAAGTTCTGTGAGGTCAATGGGACGGTGGTGATACTGATATTTACATCATTCGTTCCGGTTGACATCGAACCACCGGGCTTAACGTAAAGCCTTGCACTGATCTTCAAACGTCAGGAAGTCATGAGAACAGTATCCGAGTCGTGCGCGTCTGTGGCATTTTGGGTCCTGAGAAGGGTGAACTCGAGTCTCAAGCTTGTCCGCTGAAGACGCGGCCTTGTTCATAGGTATGGAGAATATAAGAACAAGCAAACAAGACCGGGGGTGCCGACTCGAAGTCCAGAGCGGAAAAAATAAATCCTGCACGTAGCATGGTCACAAAGAGATTGCGTGTGATTCGAACATATGTATAATGTGCTAAGATCCTGGCTTCACCTGTGATGTCAATGCCTCTTTTGTGCAACGGACTGTGCAGGCGGTGGCTTAACTATATTCAATAAATAGAAAAAACCGAACGGCTAAACCTTGGCATGGTTTGATAATGGCGGGGGGTTTGACATCAGTACGCTTCTTTCAGCGAACAACATCGTATACGGTACGTTCATATACCTTCACAATAACGTCTCATCGTAATACAATGTTCGTACCTGTCTATAGAATTCGGAACACCGCTTAGAGTATGGCTGGCTGCGCGCTATCTTTTAAAAATCAGGTGAGGGATATAGCTTCTAGCTCTCGTAGATAGAATTCAATGGCTTAGACTGTCTCGGGGTTAAGGTAAGTTGTAATTACTAATTATAAACCATTTATAAAAGGTCGTACGGCTTAAACTTCATGGACTTGTATGTTCTTAGACACGTGTCGGAAATTGAAGCAGAAGCTTGTACTCAAGTCACCGGATGGACATGGGCCTGGGCGCTGAAGTCAGCGTTAAATTGAAGAATGGCTTAGTGCCATTAGGTGGAACCTACTTCATCCTAAAGATAGTTGCGCGACGTTAGGCGGTCACGGATTCCTGATGGCGGCGTCCAAAATGTTGAACGGTTGGAGAATCCTGGTCACGGTTCCTCTGAGCCAAACCTGAAACGCTGACGGAACTGCGGCGCTCCGATAATGCCAAGTTCAGAACTTGGTAAAGTGGGAAGCAAAGATTGATTAGACAAGGTTTTTTTTTTCAGAACTAGGAGACATTTTCTAGGTGAAGAGAGAAGAAAGGAAGAAGTCAAAAACACGGCAGCCACATAAGATGTCGTAGGGAGCCGTACAGTCGGTCCCGTCGGGTCGCCGCCCAGGCTAGGCGCCCGCACCACGTGCACACAACCAAAAAAACTTACAATCCCAAATGCAGTACTCCATTAATTTCAGAATGCAGTAGGGGCCACCCCCGCACAAATCTTCTCCTATAATATTTTTGATCCATCCTATCCGTCACGCTCTCGCGTCATTCCCAAGTGCTTATAAAAAGCAGGCTGCTTTCCTATTCCTTGCCACAGATACCTCAATTACAATACCCTAGCTATTATTATGCGTCGCCCGGATTTCTACCACTCGCAGCGTGATGGAGCTGCCTTGGATAGCACCTCAGATGCCGTTGATGATGGTACGTACAATTTACTTATGTATTTCAGATTTTTTTTGCGAGCGAGAGTTCTCTATTGACGTTGAAAGCACCGGGCTTTCGTCAATGGCCGAGGCTGTGCACTGCGACGATAGTCCAGCCCCAAACTATGCACCATGAAATGGAACATTGTTTTAATACTCTGTCTTGTTTTCTCCCATAGTCAACGTCCTAAAAGGCAAACTCAATTGGGACGAAGCTTCTCAATTTGATGCAGAGAAGGACAAGTCCAAGTTTAGGCAGTACGAAGCCGCCTGCGACCGTGTCAAGTATGTTGAGAGGTTTAACCCTTCGTCACTTCAACTAACTCCGTCATAGAAAATTCTACAAAGAACAGCATGGTCTGCCGACATTCTCATTTCCATATTCTAAATTCTAATCTTTGCACAGAAAAGCAAACCGTTGACTTCAACATTACTATGCGTGCCAACTTTCGCAAACAGAAACGCGCTCGGATGGGCGTCTGGGCCGCAATGGAAATGCTAAATACCCTTGTTGACGACTCGGACCCGGATACCAGCCTCTCTCAGATCGAGCATCTTCTCCAGACAGCTGAGGCCATGCGCCGTGATGGGAAACCCGAATGGATGCAGGTTGTCGGCCTCATCCATGACCTCGGAAAGTTGCTCTATATGTTTGGGTCTGAGTACGCATCACAACTACGCTGCCATAAGGATGCTGAACCTATTTAAATGTATAAGGGGTCAATGGGACGTTGTTGGTGATACCTTTGTTGTTGGTTGCAAGTTCCCGGAGTCTATTATATACCACGACACATTCGTCGGTAATCCCGATTCAAAAGACTCTGTCTATTCTAGCGAAAATGGAGTGTATAAGCCTGGATGTGGACTGGACAATGGTGAGCAACTACTTTTTTTTTCTCGGGCAGCCACTCTAAAATTGTATATAGTGATGATATCTTGGGGTCACGACGAAGTAAGTTCTAATCGTAATACCCCCTACACGATCTTCACGGCAACTGGCAGTATTTATATCATGTCTGCAAAGAGCAAAGTTCGCTTCCTGAAGAAGGGCTTGCCATGATTCGCTACCACAGCTTTTATCCGTGGCACCGCGAAGGTGCTTACCGTCATCTTATGGAAGAAAAAGAGTATGCCTACCTTCCCCTGCTATGATTACATGTATACTAAATGCCGCCTTGACAGTTACACTGCTCTGGAAGCCGTTCGCGCCTTCAATCCATACGATTTGTACAGCAAGAGCGACGAGCTCGTTGATCCTATCAAGCTTCGTCCATACTACGAGAGTCTCATAGCGAAGTTTTTCCCGCCGGAGATCGAATGGTGATCCGAGCTGGGTAATTGTGTATTGTAGAGATGGGTTCCTTTGCTCGGGGCAGCGTTGTCACGTTATAATTTTTATGGTATTACTTGTAGCTGTAGCCTCCACTTATTCTGGGAGACGTCAGCTCAGGCCGTGGCCTGGGGTAATTATGTTCATCCGACTGAAATGGACAAGCAGATCGAATCCAATTACTGCGGGGATTAATCAATTACCTACCAAGAACTGGTTGCAGGATGCCTGTCCATGTGAATTTCTTCTCGTTAGTGCCGCAAAAAAAAACCGTAGGGCTGGACTCAAGTTCTGTAAACTAAGAAACACTAGCCCAGAATGTCAGCGATCATTGTAATGCAACATATCGTCCGATCATCGACTGCAGGTGTATACATCTGAACCAACAAAACTACGAGTCCTGAATAGCCAGATGATCTCGTTTTCCGCGTCGACACCACGTAAGTGGAGCCACCCCCCACTAAATTAGGTATGTTATGACGACAATGAAGTGAGTGATTCTGAATTCACTATGCCCAAGTCAAATTGGGGATGTGGATGGTGATTCTTCATACGTGAGGTGAATAACTCACTGGCGAATGCCTTCCCCCCCCGGGACTCAGTAGTAGTACCGAGCTTCTGGTCCGCGCTTAACGATAGCTTTCGTCAGGCGGAGACACATGTTCTTCAGCAACGATATCTGTATGAAGAGCCATGTTTGACAACATAGCGCTGTCACGTCTCAAGTCAGAATTTAAGCAAGAAAACCAGACGCTCAATATGTCCTGGGAAAAGCAGTAAATCTTGCTAAAACGAAGAAATAGATTTAGACATACGCGCTGTGTGCCAAGTAAACAGAAGGTGAGAAGGGGGTCTAAAATAGATGATTTAATTCTTTATGATGTAGATAGCACATTAAGACGAAGCTCACACAAAGACTCTGTAACGCCAACCATGATCCCTAAAATTGGGATTGCACGTGAGTGAGGTTTACCAACTACCACACCCAACTTAACCAGGAAAATTCTTCAACGAAAATGTTAATGTAACAACCATCTGTCGAGTGCTCGGGAGACTTACGCAGCAAAGACGAGTCGAAAGACACAAAAAACAGATATTCGGATTAGCAGGGAAAACGTCATGATACCACACATATGGACACGTTTGAAGACACGTCGATTATTACAAAAGATGAGCAGCAGAAGTACTGTCGTTGCGAAGAATAAACCAAACGGTCTGTAAAACGTGAGAGAACGACTGACTGTCCCACACCAGTGTGATAATGCCAATAGCCAACTCAAGGTATGATACAATATTCATGACAACGTCGGAATGCCTTTGACTTCGGTATGAAAGTTCTATCTAGCATAGGTAGCACCATCAACTTCTGTTTTTGTCGGAATATTGTAAGGAGCTTACCAAAGGTACTAAACCCATGGTATAAGAGGACACCAAGAGCTTATTTCCTACTCGATGAGATATTCACATTTAGTAAAATAAAGATCTCACCATCACTGTCCGTAATTTCTCTACCCGCGCTGATTCATTATGAAATGCGGATCTCATTGTGAACCAGAGCTGGATCAAGGTTCCTGTTAATATGATATACAAATATATCCGAAAGAAGGAAGCGCACATGGATGACCAGATTGAGAGTGGATGTCAAAGCACTAATACAATGAGTGATCCGTTAACAACATATTCTAACGTTGAACACTGCAACGTTGAACCGTGAAAAATGGATAGACTCACATCATCCTTACGGAATCTACCAAGACAATGATCATCAACACCACACCCCGTGAATAATCTTCAGGTGTCAACGAGGACTGTACCGCATGGCTTTAAAAAACTTTAACATCCATAAGACCCAAAAAAGGTAGAGAACGCACGTGAAGGCCGTGGTTGCACCGTACAAAACGTATGTACACAAAAAATTGACGAAAACAGGATGGCGATGTACCTGAGACACGATGACAGTGACGAGTAACGCAGAAAGGGAGGCGAGTCCTAAAAGTTGTACCGCAAGGATAATCGATCCTTGCACAGACATCTTCATTATGGTCTCTCACGAAGATTGTCTGGCTTAAGTGAGGCCTTGAGGGGCAACAAGCAGACACTGATACTGGAAAGTTGGGGGACCGGCACCGAGAAGAGGATGCCGGTAGTAGTACAGTGCCCATGGAGAGTCCCGGGGCAAGGCTGTGGTATTGAATGCAGAAGATCCAAGTTACAAATTCATAGAGGTATTTAATACAGTACAGACTCAGAGTCGGATGGTCGTGAACAAATGGATACGCGGCATTCCTTGGCGTATCAATGTTTATGTAATCATCTGAAATGTTAGACCAATTTTGTTTTAGGTACCTATGTTTAGTACTTAAGCCATTTGTACATCAATATTGGTGCTTTGGACCCACGCTCATAAGGTCGCTCGGAAGTGTAAAGGAGTAACGAAGACAGAGAACGCGATTACGGTATCGGCTCGGAAGGCGACGTTACCTTACATAAGCACTTCAGATTTTTTGCAAACGAGATTTCTCCATCAACGATTAAAGCAGGGTTTCTTTGACATCCGAGGCTGTGCGATGATAGTCGTTTATATCTAGGCCCAAGCCGCATTGGGCCTTATTTTTTCTCCAACAGTCAACCTCCTCAGATTGGATCCAAGGGGGGAGGGTTGGATTAGGTTAATTATATAAAGTGGGTGCAGATTGCTCATGTTGTAACTAGTTTGCCACACCATTCCAATTTTGAATAAAGAATAAAGTAATCGACTTTCCTCTCACCAGTTTTACAAAAAAAAAAAAAAGGGACGGGGGTCTGACGGGAGTTCTATAATTGTAAACTGAGAAAACTGTCCATTGGGAATGCTGGCCATCCTGAACCCGACAACAAAACTGTAACTTGAAAAGTTCGTATCCAGTTTCAGCTCATCAGCCCTATACACATGGAAGCACCCTCGCAGGATGTTTATGCCATGACGGCAATGTGGTGAGTGATCTGAATTCGCTTTACCCTAGTCAAACTTCGATGATTCTTCATAAAGGAGGTGAATGGCAATCAGCGAGTGTTAGAGCAGTTGCATCGGACTCCCGGCCTTTGTTTAACTTGAATGATGATTTTCGTCAGCCGGACAACAACTAACGATGGCAGGATGTAAAGCCACACTCGATGATGTCGTGCTGCCATGTCTCGTGCTAGAAATTAAGCAAGGAAACCAGATGTTTAATATATCCTGGGGAAATTAGTAAATACATGCTACTACAACGAAAAGACTGCTTATGACATACGCGCTGTGTTCCAAGTAAGCAGAAGCCAAGGAGGGGATCTGAGTGGGTTGTTGTGTGTCAATGTCGTCGCAATAAAAATTATGATCTTAGACAAGCTTACAAAAAGCCTCTAAAAAGTATGCCATAGTCCCTAAAGTTGAGACTGAACGTGCATCAAGTTTACTGGCGAACGGAAGCCATTTCATCAGCAAAATGCTTGAACAAAAAAAAAAGTCAATTTAAGAGGGATCTGGTGAGTTTTTGGGAAACTTGCATGAGGAAGATGAGTCGAAAGACACAAAACGCCGTTATTCTGATTAGCAACGAGGACGTTATGATTCCACACATGTTCACGCGTTTTAAAACACGTCGATTATTATAAAATGTGAACACCAGGAGAACTGTCATCGCGAAGAGTAAACCAAGACATCCGCAAAACTGAGCGAGCAACTGACTGTCCCACACCACTGTGACAGTGCTAATAGCCAATTCAAAATAGGTTACAATATCCATCGCGAGGTTGGGATGAGTTTGGTTTTTGTACAGAATTTGCATCTGGGACGGGTGGAACCGTCTTGATCAACTTCCGTTTGCTTTGCGAGGAAGTTGTGCTCACCAAAGGAATTATGCCCATGACATAAGGGGAGACCAGGAACTAATATGCTCTTGCTTAATGAGATATTCATATTTAAAACAAAGATCTTACCATCACTGTCCGCATTCTCTCTACCTGCATTGGTACATCATGGAATGCGGCCCTCATTTCATACCATAGCTGATTTCAAGTTTGGGTCAACCTGGTGATACGCAAAATTGACCGAAAGAAGGAGCGTACATGGATGACTAGATTGAGGGTGGATGTCAGAGCACTGGCACGATGAGTGACAATGTCAGCAATGAAGAATGCCAGGTTGAGCGTCACAACATTGAACGGTGGACAATGACTAGACGCACATCATTCTTACAGAATCCATCAAGGAGATGGCCATCAACTCCACAGTTTGCGTATACTCTTCGGAGGTGAATGAGTAGTATACTACATACCTTTAAAAAGCTCTGAGACTCATGACCACGAGAGGTATAAGGAACGCACCAGCAGGTGGTCGTTGCACTATACAAGACAGTTGTGCACAAATGACTGACGAAAACAGGATGGCGATGCAGGCTCTGAGAAAAGACGACAGTAACGAGTAACGGCGCCAGAAAGCCAAGTCCTAACAGTCGTAGTGCAAGGACGACTGCTCCAAGCATAGATATCTTCATTAGTATGCCTGGCGGTCATCTTGTCAATGTGAAGACTATTTAACTCGACAAGCGACATGGGACTAACTTGAAGCTTGAAGGGTTGAGAAGAGAATACCGCCATTGAATATGACAGATTCAAGTCATACTTATTGGCACAAGTGTTTGATACAGATGCTTGATGGTGTCCACTGTCAGATGCTCGTGAACAGATGAAATCTTTGGCAGCGGGGTCACAAACGGAAATCACAACTCTGTATGGCGATTCAGGAATCAGGCCAGCTTGCAGTATGGCTACGTTTCTCTGTATTTGTAGACATAAAGCAGCCTTGCCAATGTGACACGTGACAGCAAATTTACAGTACCAGTGCTACCATATATAGGTGAACTTTCCAACAACTTGAAAACATTCCCTTACACTTTCTAAAAATTAAGCTGCTTGGTATGTTCGTATTTCCAAGTATTCGGAGTCGTTTTCGTGAGCTATGAGATTTTTGCGCGGCGCCGTCTGTCACATGTCACCGTTGCGCTAGTCAAAGCGTGGATTACAGACTTCATGAAGACCCTGGCAGTTGGGAGAGCATCGAGAGCTGAACTTATGTGTGTCGGTAGTACGGCCCGTAGTACCAGGCATACTACCAGTAGTACTTACCGTTGGAAGAACATAACGTCTTCAAGGTCATCCCTCTTACTCCAAATATCACTCCTCAAGGCCTCATGGTTTTGTGTTTACAGCCTGAGAGGCTCGCTCCTTTATCCATGAAAACGTTTCGAAGGTATTGCGTACCACTCTCAAAGACGGTGAAACCAGGAGTCCGATGTTTTGAAAATCACAGACCTTCAGCTCAGCAGACTCTGAAGCAAGGTCTTCCCACTGCTCCAATTACGAACGAGCCACGTCCCGCTCAACAAATATCTTCACCGCATAGAGAAAGCCGAACTGGGAAGAGACGAGGCATCATCTACTGATCATGGTGATTGACCCTGCTTACTCGATACAAAGGCAAAACAGCGAGAGCGATTCAAAACTTGATATCTCACCAAAAGGCAATACCACACCTTCTCCGATCCGTAAAAACGACGGGACGACTGAGAGCGATCTTTGGAGAGTAGTCATCAGAGGCTTTGACCTCGTGCGTCCATTTTCAGGCAACCTACGGGATTAGATGAAGGGGAAATAATTACATCGACATCGGATGCGTCTAACACAGGGCCTCCAGCCCAATGGACGAAAACTTGAATTAAAAGACAGTGAAGTCATTCTACCTGAATTTATAAGGAGAAGAGGAGAAACCCGGCTTCTAAGACAAGGTTTTCTCAGATGGGAAGAGCACCGAAATTCCCTGATTTTTAAAACAGACCTTCGTCTCGTTCAAAAAATTCTTGTGGCTTACTGCAGGTATGGACACAATAATCACCAAATTCTTTCGCGCCTCTGATTTAATTTATGTAAGTATTGCGTGTATACAAATGTCTTTGTACTCCTAACTCAAATCCGATAACTACAATTTAGAAACCCACCCGGAATGTGTAATAGTTAACGAGATTTCACTGAGCACATGTCTCTCGTTGAACTCGAATCAGTACGATTATAATATTACTTGTACAGTTAGCAAAAGAGAGAGCGAGTACTAAATTGGTTCACTGTCCTTGATTACTCTAAGGTTCCTTTCCCTGCAGAGATGGCAACGTTGCTGACAACTCGAAACCACTCACAGCGGTATCAACACTCGAACGTTGACTAATTCGTAACGGTTTCCACCGCCATTCTGCTTTAACCGGAAACCAAACTTGTATCACATCCTGCGCACAATTAATAAACGATCACGGGTGTGCGAGACGGTGAAGTCATCTTACCGGCCCTACACCGAGTAGTCCAAATGCAAGAAGAGGATCTACACACTTACGTCAACTATTTGTGACGCAGTATATCAGAAGAAGATGCACAAAAGCTTTGAGCGATAAGACTGATGGATACAATGGGTTTCGCCTCCACGATATCACACTAGAAGTTTCCATCCACCCGTCAGCTCACAGATGCTTCAACGAATGATATCAAACACTTACGGTGTAAGAATGAGTCTGTACAAACAGAATGCAAGAAGCTTTATTAAAGTTGAAACTGTGATTACATTCTCCATGTCAATCTGTTTTAATATTCGACGTCGCCGCCAGAAAGTGACGAGGAGAAGGACTGAAGGAGTACATCAAGACGTAAATGAAGTGAAGGTAAAGGGGAGAACGCACTATCCCACACGGATGTAATAATCATGAGTATCACCTCCATCACACTGACAGCGATGATGGCATAAAGTAGACGTAGCGAGGGAATAAGGGTAATCTGAGGTAAAACATTCTTATTAATGTAATCCATGAGAATGGTGATAAGAACTCACCATAGGGAGGAGACCAATCCCGTAAGGAGTCATCACAAGCTTGACATCTTTTCAGCAAGAGGTAGGTCCACGTCCTGTGAACTCACTAGTGCAGTGCGTCGTTTCTCTCCTCGATGAGGATCGGCGCGCAACGGTGCTTTCATCATAAACCAGAGCTAACAAACCACAGTGAGTACGTCGATGGATCGAGAGCGAATTATTCAAGCGTACGTGAATAACGAGATTGATAGTTGACACCTGGGTGCTAACACTCACATGAGTCAGCTGTCCAAGACTTCAAGACGCTTCTATTAAAACATACATCATCCATAATGCCTCCTGCAGTGTCGTTACGAACAAGTCGAATGCAACCACCATCGCAGCAAACTGCTCATTTGGTGACATCTGGGGAAATGTCTGGTCCTTGAATGCCATCAAACTGTAGACACCGAGGCCACTATGAACCAAACAAACTTTTAACTATACAACACGTGAAAACCAAAGACAAGTACTGCTCACCTAAAGGTCTTGAAGCTCGAATACAGCAACCACGTATACATAAAATTGATAAACACAGGGCTCCGGTGCACCTTCTCCGAGATATTCAGAGTGATTACGAGTGCTGCAAGGAATACAAAGCCCATAAGGTCCAGAGTGAAGACAGCCACCCTCAGATTGGTGTAAGGCGGAGAGAGCGCGGCCAAGGCGTTATCCATGCCAGTAACATACGCACGCACACGTCGATAACTGAGTCGTCACAACAGGGAAGAGAAGAGGAGCACACTTAGCATAAGTAACGCTGCGCTCCACTTCATCCATGCTCATAGCGCCTGTCAGGGGAAGCAATCCGAGTCCAACTTGCCATCATACAGAGTGAGAGCGGGTCCTGCCACTCTTGGAGCCGCTGTGTCGTTAAAACGACCTCCACATGTGAATTCAGGGTCGATATTGTTACCTTTTGATCCTATCAAAAGCACCTTCAGTGAACTTCAGTGCCCCAATTACCCTTACAGTGTATTGAATACCTTGTGGCGCAGCTTATACAACTACCACATCAGGTATTTTATTTTATTCCATGTCTGTGCTAAGTTTATGCCAACACAGCCGGCTCGACGGCAGGCACAGGTGCGTGTTCACTGGCACCAGTGTTGTCAGTGACTGACTGGGGGGTCAGTCATCAAGTGGTCAGAAGCACCTAAGGCTGACCCTTTCAACTGAGGGGTCTGACCTTAGGTCAGAGTGCTAGTAAAATTATATAACATTCTAGTCTACAATATGTGACCTGCATCTACACTATCTTGTACTATATCCTCAAATGGCTGTAGCAGCTCATATAACATGTTCTTTATCCAAGTTAGCAATTCCACCTTTCCAAAAGGCATCCAAACCCTTCTGTATACCCAGAGTGAAGACTGGGCTACCTGCTATAGATGGATATGGGAAGAGTTGTACAAGTAGATGTGGGTGTGAGCATTTCATAGGTCTTTGGCACTGCATATTATTTAAGGAACCAAAGATGGTGTATTACATAAGTGTGGGTCAGACTCCACCTCAAAAATCTCATCTGAATGACCCCTGGTCTATGGTGGTCAAACTGCACAAAAAATAAACACCCTAAATATCTAGAAATTTCAGCGATTTTAAATCAAAATTTCCCGGCGAAATTAAGAAACGGCCCTTGCAAAATTTTAAAGTGAAATTACTTGTTTTGAGATTGCAAATTGTAGACACAGAAAATACATTTTGCATTTGAAGAGCATAAATGTTTTGAGAGGTCCATATTTTTGAAGTGGCCATATTTTGAGAAGTTGCGCAATTTCAAAGATGTGTTTTCTATAATATCTAGTTCAACCATTTATCTATGTGATTCTAAGAGCGATACAGATGGTGGATTATGTATGTGATTTTAAGAGCAATAAGAAGGGTGGGTTATCTGTGATTTTAAGAGTGATAGTCGTAGGGCGGGACTGAGTCCCATGTAGGGCTGAGAGATAGAGATCACGGGAATGAAATTATGAGAAAGAAGTAGATAGAGATGAGCAGGAATGGGATTAAAGAAGTGTTTTTAGTACAAATGGAGAAGAGAGTGTGAGGTTAAGTTGAAAGTCCGGTTCGCAAACATGTATTCTTGCATTGGGTATCAAGAGCTTGCATCTCCATTGTTGCTCCTTATACTGAGTGGCTTTGATCTAGTTTCTGGAGTATAATCCCATGGATTGTTCGCAGCTTGGCTTGGACTCTTGAAGCCGTGGTTGCGAGCTCATGACTCTTTGTCAAAACACGCTATCCAGTCTTCCTCCTCGGGCATGATTTCTCTGGTGGCCATTGTGGCCCTGGTGGTGATGGTGGACGGTCCTGCAACAGGTGGGCCAGCTTCTTGATCCATGTCCTTGGATCCAAAGACTGACCCACTCACCACTAATTGCATGTTCAGTTCTGGCTCAACTTGAATCTGCCATGCCACGCACGTACATTTGTCAACTTTTCCATTGCCATCCTCACTACTGTCCTCGCTTTCATCTGTGCAGGATATCAAGTGTTGGACTCGACAAAGGAGCAACATGCTGAACGTACCTGCGTGCTCTTTGCCTTCAAAGCTCGCTGTTATTTTCTTCGGAATGACATAACGTGACACTGGAAACACAGTGAGTAAGGGTTCGTTCCATTTAGCAACTTGATCACTGACCTACCACCACCTTTTGTTTATTCCAGGCCATTCCACTGTCTCCAATAGCTTCAAGTAGGTCATATCCATTTGGATTTTCACCTTGTTTTTCCAGTGACTTTTTCCTGTAGACTTTGACAAGAACCCAATGAAATTCATCTTCAGTGACTCCCCATTTGGTGTCAAGGTATTTGAATGGTTTTGGGAGTAGCTTCCGAAGCCACTGATCAATTTGCATCGTATTCCAGTTCTTCTGGAAGACTAGAGAACCCTTCTCAGATGTAGAAACAGCAAGTCCCTGATTTTTGAGTCTCCCGATAGACTGCAGTGTAGGAGCACTTGTATCATTGAGACTGTCATCTTGACTCTATTAACACATTTTTAGTGCACTTTGACGTATTTCAGCAGGGAAAAACACACATCGAGCCCACAAGGCATCATAATCACATGTCGGACTGATTTTCCATCTTCAGCTGCATTCTTGATCAACTTGAGAAATAGTTAGGACAGGCACAGCAATGAAGAATCACATGCCTTGGCATCCTTCTCTTTGAGTCCCAATTTGGAATGCTTCCTTGACTATGGCACCTCAATGTAAGTTTGAAAATTGTCGATGAGACTGAAAACTGACCTTAGCTCTCCATGGTTTGGTGTGAAATCCCTCAAGTGCTTCTTTCTTTGTGTCCTCCAACTCATTGTTTATCGATGCTGCAGCTTTGCTGGGTTGTTGATATGAAGTCATGATCTTGTGAACTTTGGACTTTGGAAGACTCGAATCTGAGTCCGAATGTTGTTGAGTTGTGACGTGCCAGTTAAGGACATGCAAACAATCACGACACTGTAGTGGTTCATCTTCTCTCTGATTCAGCTGGCCCTTGAATTTAGGGCAAGTACAGTTGACAAATCTGCAAGATACTTGAGGCATTACGGTAAAGAAGAGGAGGGGGAGGGCGGTGAAGTTTTCAAAATGTTAGTCACCCATTCTCAATTCCCACAGGAGTGGATTTAACATTCACGCCTGCTAGTTGTTCATTCACTCAGCTGAAGTTCGCTCGCTCCATGCCAGGTTGATCAGTATTGACGGATGCCACATGAATCTTCACGACTCGCTTGATGACCTGCCAGATTTAGGCAACAACGAATGGACGAGGAGCATCAACAAAGGTTTCTTCATCTTGTCAACCAGCTACCTGAAGGCCTTGGAGACTCTGAGGCATGATGATGGGGAGGCATTGCACCTTTGCCACCATAAGGAGCGTATCCTAATGTGTTTCATCCCTATTCTGGAGGCTATGGCCACAAGCATGGTTCCACTTCCATGGATAGTCAGCTGCACTCACACATTTGGAAGGCTAACAGTGGAGTTAGAAGAAACTGCTGTTGGTGCAGAGGCAGAGTATGTATTTCACTTTAATTTTTTACGTTTCTGACTATTTGTTCATGTGATTCAGTGACCAAGCTCAGTTTGTGAAGTCCTCATTAATTACGATGCATGAAACAGGCCACCGAGGATGGCCTAAGAAAGTAATTGATGTCAACTGGCTTATCAAAGCCTGTTCAAACAAACGTCACATGAAGTTTCAATTTCTAGCAGATGTATTAGGAATTCACAGAAATACCCTTTGGTACAAGTTGAAAGAGGCTGGGCTTCAGGTTAGGTTCTCTACCATGGATGACGCGACTCTGGTGTGGCTCCTTAAAGATTTCAAAAAGTGCCGCCCAGAGTCTGGACTACGCTATGTAATAGGATGGTTGCGAACAAATGGCCTCTGTGTTCAGAAGGAACGCATATGGTTAAAGTGGGCCAACATCGACCCTGTTGAACAGGCTCTCTGGCATGATGGTATGCGTGAACATCATGTCTATACTTTAACCAGACCGAACCTAGTGTGGCATTTGGATGGGCACCACAAACTTATCATGTACGGAATAGTCATTCATGGCATTATCAATGGCTATTGCCATACTGTTCGTCCTCTTTTTGTCTTCTCAATGATGTTCTGATGACGAATATTTCTGATCTCACAGATCACTGGATTATGTGTGCATTCCAATAACTGCGCACCCACTGTATTACAGCTGTTTATAGAGGCTGTGGAGAAATACAGACAGCCTTCATGTGGACGAGGAGATCGAGGAGGCGAAAACCTCGCTGTTGCTACATGGATGACAAGCGTGGCTCTTTTATGTGGGGATCGTGAGTGTAATTCATTTTAATATCAGAACCTTACTTATATTCTGTACAGCTCTACTAGAAACATGCGAATCGAGCAGCTATGGGTGGAGGTAGGAACTCAGTTCACATGCAGATGGAGGGTTTTTTTTGTTCGTTTAGAGCGCCTCCATTCATTGGATCAGCGAGACCCTTCCCATCTGTGGCTGCTCAACATTCTTTTCCTTGACCTGATAAATGAGGATTGTGAAGATTTCTGAGAAGCATGGAATTGTCACCTGATTTCAGGTTCAGAAACCAACAACATGAGCCCAGCAGTAAGCATGGCATCTTTATATATTATGACCTAACAATTTTATAGGACTTGCGTTTTTTTCGGGGAGACAATCATTGGAAAGCCAGTTGATGAGTTCACAGGAATTCACACAGACATCCTAAATCAGTACTGTAGTACCCACGGGAAGGAGTGCATACGGAAATATGGAGAGACAGGTGCAGGAAACCCCCCAGAAGAAGCCGACACAGATTCCGATGGAGCTAGCAGTGATGAAGGAAGTGAGACTAATGAAAATGCTGCCAGTGGACTGGATGAAGACACTACGTATAGTGAATATGAGGGTGATGAGGCGAACAGCGACTTGGACAGTCTAGAGACATCTGCCGATGGAAGCATCGGCAGAGACCCTGAGGATACTGAATACTCTCATGTTCAAGCTGCACTCACACATGATCTGCAAGGGAATATCAAACACAAGGCAGTCAAGACACCCTGCCACAAAAATCCATTCGCTCATGACTGTGAACTTGAGGCGTCATTCCGCAGGGCCCTGGATGCGGCACTCAATGATGATGCTGTACCTCAATATCTTTATGCATGAGAAGAAGAGTGGGATTTTGAAGTATACCCAACATACGAGGTTTTGAAGTGTGGCCAGAAAGGCAAAGAGCTCGTAGTGGAGCTACCACAGGAGATTTGGCTTCCTCGTGCTGTTGCATGGGCTAAAGCCTTATTTCTCATGAAGGATTTTATATATTCTCAAGATGGCCCTTAGATATTATTGTTATTTATAAATATTAATTTGATTTCTTGCCTGTAAAGACTATAGTGCCTCCTATACATGTACAGTATTCGAAATTAAATTCTTTTGATTGCGTGCTCAATGATCCAGTACTCCTCTTCAAGTACCTTGGACTTCCTGATATCCTCCACGGTTCTTTTCTTGCACATAGGAGCCATGTTCAGTATTTCTGCATCATCAAGGAGAGAGTACACTTCTTCGGGAGTTGCAGGGAAGTCTGGATGCATGTAATGATGCCCAAACCCTGACCACCATGCCATCTTCCACACTTCTTCACATTCGACAATTCCTGTGCAATCAATGATAGAATGATTCACTCTTGGTGCTGAGAACGCAACTAATTGATGGTGGTTATGTATTTTAATCTTCATTTCATGGATATAAAAGATGTTCGCCATTCCAAGGGACACATAATCTTTGAGTGTGGGCAGGACATAGTGTTTCTGCAGCAGCTCACGAAATGTGTTGTTGGTTTACTTTCAGAAATGGATCCAAAAGACAGTGGGTAGCGGTGTCGTCATTGCATGGCTACTTACACTGGTGTTCGGCTCAGTGCGCTTTGCTATCAGCAGCAACAAAGGTAGAATGAAGATGAAAATGAAGACGTAGCAGTGATGATGATGATGACGTAATATGCTGATGTAAGCGTGGACGAGATACAACAGCAAATGTCACGTGATTGACAAAGCTGGCCTTGATGTAGATGTAGTAGTAGTAGTAGACTTAGAAGACTTAGACTTGAGACTTTAGACGAGTGAATCCAACTGAAAGAGGTGAATTGGGGTACACTAAGGCGAAACAGGCCTTATATACATGAGCAGAACAACAAATGATGCAAGTATGCCATACAACGATGTCGTCGACAGCAGACAGGAGAAATGACTAACGGCAAGAGGCAGAAAACCAAAATAGGAAGATGGTTTGTAAGGAAATGGAAAAATGAGTCAGGTGGTCAAAGAAATGAATAGAAATGTGGCAGTGAATTTGAAATAGAAGCCAGAAATAGAATAGAAGTGAGTCACAGACAATAGACCATGTGGAACAATTGGAAATAGAAGTACAGCCAAGAAGCGAGTGAGTCAGGTGATGAAAATGAGTCATAGCCGTCCAATAGGATTCCAGTTGCTTGTCAAATATCTCCGAAGATGAGTAAGTGAGTCATGTGACTTGATGACAAACCACAAACACGACAACAAAGCACGACACTTGCATACGAATTTCCTCCAGAGAGAGAACAAAGACGAGTCTTGCTTGATGAAGTCCTTAGGCACATAACTGTAGCAAATCTCTGTTCCTGGTCTGTGCTCTTTGATGTACCAGTTATTCCTGAGGACGATACGATGCCAACCATTCACTGGTTCGAAGTTTGGGTCAAAACCGATGACGTAGAAGGGAGCATGGAAAGTTTGATTGAATACCCATATGCAATCGTGAATGCGATAAGGAGGATATGAGGGGAATACTCGGAATGGACCTTCAGGAGATTTGATATAGAGATGATAGTACCGACAATGTGGAACATGTGGAGGAGGACTGGACAAATGAACATCAAGGGGAGAACATCGACTAGGAAGTTCGATGTGTGGTCCAACGTGTATGTCTGGCTTGGCAGTCATCTGAAATGAATCATGGGATGTGGTGGCGGCAATGCTGGATGGCATATCGAAAATAGAATTGATGAAGATGTACTGAGTGTGGAGATGATGTGTCTGGCGGACTGGAGGTAGCACAGCAGATGATGGTCTGGCGAAAGCTGATGATGATAGGCACGTGTGCAGTGAGCATCTTTTGTAGCGTAGTAGGTGCTGTCGAGTATCATGCTTGTCAGCATTGGAGATCCAAGGCTTGTGATTGTACTTCTGGGCAAGCAGAAGCCTCTCGGAAGCTGGCAATAGTTGACAGTCTAGCTCAGATGCCACTGACTGCTGAGTGGCATCCATCTGGAAAAATGCTGACATTTCCCAGAAGTCAATGAGCTCTGTGGTTGAGAGATCTGTGAGTTTCAAGCCCCTAGTGTAGAACACATGTGAACGCTCCAGAATCAGTTGAAAAAGACATACATACGTTGGGTAGAAATAACCGAGGACATGCTGAAACTTCATTGCTGTAACTGGATCTTTGAGGATGACGGGATCCTCATCTGTGAATCCTTGGGGAGGTTTTTCACCTGGTGTGCACGTGAACATCCCTGCGAATGTTTCCGAGCCAGTGATGAGGGTCTTGTGAACCTTGAACAAAGTGCTGTCAACCTATCAATGGTTTAGGATGATTTTACTGGAGAATGACAGATAATTCTTACAAGGAATGTAACTGAACCATCCTCAAAATACGGGGTTCCTCAAATAAACGGTCCTTCGGCCATCAGAAGTGGTTGGTGGTTATTAGCACCCAAAAAAGTATAATGTCATGATACTCGACCTGGGGGATGCAAGCCACCATGTGTGAAAAACTTAAATTTAAAGCAAGTTATTTAAGTCTTTTAGTCTCTGAAGGAATGGGATTCCCTGTTCTTAACTTTCAGGAGACTGCAATCTATTTAAAAAAAAAGTAATTTCACTTTAAAATTTCACAGGGGCTGTTTCTTAATTTCGCAGGGAAATTTTGATTTAAAATCACTGGAATTTCTAGATATTTAGGGTGTTTATTTTTTGTGCAGTTTGACCACCATACTAGTCATGGTCAAAGGTCAGACCCCAATCAGGTCAAGAATTTTGACCCAACCCTGACAACACTGACTGGCACAGGTACAGGCGTGTGTGGATCCCTGGCTTCTCTTTGATGTATGCAGTGGGGACAGAGATGGAGACAGGCTCTGGCATGGCAATCTCGCGACCCAGAGGGGCTGGAGGTGATCCAGCAGAGCAGCATCAAATGGCACAAATGCGGGGGCGGGATGCATGCTGCACGCACAGGCATGGCATATTTTTTCATTGATGGTTCCACACCGGTGTAATTAACCTTTCTAAACATATAGTTTAGACTCAGACCTCACTGATTTCATGACATTCCCAAGAAACCAATTCTTTGTGCTGTGTTTTCTGATAACAATAGTAAATCCCAGTGATAATAATCAGCACTGTACATTCGAGATACCTGATAACAATAGTAAACTACAACTACAGTTAATAAACTTCGAGAACGGTCGAAGAAAAAGACTCACTCCCAGTGATAATAATCAGCACTGGGAGACTTAGTAACTACTGTACAACTATAAGTACTACAGAGAAAAGGGGAATGTTTAACATATGCGAGAAATGACGATAATATGACAAAACGAGCATGCAGCTCACTAATTTGTATTCAGCGTCTATTCTCCGGTGCGTACCAAGCTTGCACCACAATTTAACACTCCTCCTCAAGCTTGGGAGGCATGACTCCCAATCTTCTCATGTGATATTCATGTACCCTTGGCAACAGAGGCTTTGTGAAGATGTCTGCTACCATTTCTTTCGTGGGTTGATATTGGAGACAAAAGGTACCGTTATCTATCAACTGTTTGATAAAGTGGAACTTGACATCGATATGCTTCATTCGGCACAGAGCTTTCTGGTTGGTCGCAAATGCAATGGTACCTTGATTGTCTTCAAAGATCCTTGTAGGTTTTTCTATTTTGATATGGAGTTCATCAAGAAATTGACGTGTCCATATGAGCTTGCATGCAATTTCTGAAAGTGCAATATACTCGGATTCTGTGGATGATAATGCTACAACACTTTGTTTTCTTGATGACCAACATACAGCACTCGTTCCCAGCAATATCGCGTATCCACCAGTTGATTGTCTATCATTTGCATCACCGGTGAAGTCTGCATCAGAATACACATGTAAGCCTACTTTTTCACCTCCCAGACGTAGTTCATAATCTTTTGTGCTGAATAGACATTGCAATACTCTTTTCGCGAGGTTCCAATGCTCAGGACTAGGATTCAAACTGTACTGCGCAAGCTTATTGACCGAGTACGCAATATCTGGGTGTGAAACCGTAGCAGCAAACATAGGCATCCCTATCAGTTCACGATAAGGTATGTTATCTACTTCTAGTTTTTCTCCTTCGGTCTTTGGGCTTGATATAGCTGAAAAATCGATTCCAAGTGCGATAGGTGATTTCACAGGTCTGACGTTTTGTATGTTAAACTTTATAGCTGAGTTTTCAATGTATTCTTTCTGTGAGATATACACTGAATGCGACTCAGCATCATGACGGATACTGGTACCAAGTATCCAGTGAGCATCGCCTTCGCTTGAAATTCCAAATCTGGTTTTGATAGCTTCTTCAAGCTCGATAAGTCGACTTTCTGTTCCAGTTGAAGTCCCATCATCAACCCAATAACCTACAATACCCCATGTACCATCGTTCCACAATTTGAAGAACACGGTGGCATTGTATTGAGAGCAGGTCCAACCTAGTGAGTCCATAAACTCCAATAGCGTTTTCCTCCACTGATTACCTCCTTGTTTAGTGCCATATAGTGCCTTCCTAAGCGGCAAAGCTAATTTTTCCTTCCCTGGTACCTCAAAACCTTCTGGCTGTTGTACCCACACCTCCTCCTGCATTATGCTGTGTAAGTATGCAGATTTGATGTCAAATTGTCTAATCTTCTGTCCTGATATAGCGCCAATAGTAAGGATGATACGGAAACTTTCCCAACGCATAACGGGTGCGTATGTTTCATTGAAATGAAGTCCCGGCACCTGACTAAAGCCTTTAGCTACAATACGCACTTTGCGTTTGATTATTTTTCCATCACGATGTGAAGTTCTAATGGTGGTTCCCATTTTTAGTACTTTTGTTCCTAATGGCGGTTCTGCAGGTGGGCCAAACACTTTGTGCTCCTTCATGTTATTCCATTCTAACTGACGCGCCTGCTCCCAAGCTTCTCCTTCTTTTCCAGGAAGTTCCAACGCCTCTCGAATAGTAGTGGGATCTCCAGCAATAGCAGATAAAGCAAACTCATCCTTATATATTTCCATATCTATAGTGAGTTGTGCTTGGCCTTCTCCACGATGTTTCCCAGATCTTGTTACACCACGAGGATAATCAGGGGTGTCAGATATGAGTTTTGACTCAATAAGCGGCAGGGGTTGCTCCTCCTGATTAGTGAGATTGCTGGGCTCCAATGCAGGTAGATGGGGTCAAGGGGGAATATGAATTGTGAGTCGTGGTTGAGGTTGTTCCAATTCACCTGAAGAAGTCAATAGTTTGTTCTTGGCAGGTTCGTCCGGTTCTTTTCTTTCCGATTTGTTCACATCCTCTGGTCTATCATCTCCATAGATTTTCGGAATAGCTGGAGCTATGGCATCCTCATGAAATATAACATCACGAACTTTTTCGATACATCTAGTGCCTGGGTACCAGACCAAGTACCCAAATGCATAAGGTTCGTATCCAACCATGTATCCCATTTTGGATCGTAAGTCCCACTTCTTCCTTTTCTCCTTAGGCACCACAACGCTAACAGGGCTTCCAAATACCTTTAGATGAGCTAGATCCAGTTTTTCTCCGGTCAAACGTTCTATAGGGGTTATGCCGTTGTTGGCACGAACCAGCGATCTGTTGCGTAAATAAGTCATAGTTTTGACTGCAATTGACCATAGATTTTTAGGAAGTTTAGAAGCGAATAGCATAGCGCGGGCTCCTTCGACGATGGTTCTAATTCCCCTTTCTGCTACTCCATTCTGTTCATGAGTGTAAGGGGCTGATGTATAGAACAAAATACTGTGAGTCTTGAAGTAATTTTGTAATTTGGCATTGTCGAATTCTTTTCCATTGTCTGCCATAGCTCCTCGTACCTTTACGTCGTAACCCATCTCAAAATTTTGAACAAACTCCTTGACTTTTCCCACGACTTCGGTCTTTAAAGCAACAGTTTCTACCCATACGCCTCCTCGGGAATAGTCGTTGATAATAATAAGGAAATATTTTTTGCCATTTATACTAATTGTTTCCATAGGTCTGGCCAAATCCATATGGATTAATTCACCGGGTTGAGTAGCTCTTGTTCTCCCGGTTTTGAACGGCATCTTATGTTGTTTTCCTTTGATACAAGCCATACAGTTAGCTTCTGAGATGGCGGTTTCATAGAATTCCATCCCAGTGGCATGGTGAAGTGCTAGATCGCGAACCGCTGCAACGTTAAGATGACCCATACATTGGTGCCATCTCATGACATCGCATGAAGGTTTAGCACCCATAGCTACTTGCATATCAGTGAGTCTTTCTTGTAGTTCCTTGGAAGACGGCTCTAACCCAACGCTCATAGCAGTGTCGGATTGGAAGATGGTGAGGGGGATAGTGTAGATGTTTCCAACTTCATTTGCGCAAGCTATTTGACGGTTTTTAGGATCTGTTATGAAGCATCCAGATTCATGAAGATTGACGCAAAACCCATCTTTGATAAGTTGTCCCGGAGAGAGAAGACAAGCATAAATATCCAGCACCCACTGAACATGAGGAATTTCTCCAGTAAATTCAGATCCACAGTTCTCAACTTTTATCTTCATGTTACTGACACCTTTAGACAGGACCTTGTCTCCGCTAGCTGTCATAATAGTCCTCAGAGTTGTAAAAGCAACAAAGTCATGAATATTGTCGATGTTTGGCTCAAAATGTCCAGATGCACCTGTGTCAAGGTAAAAGCAATGAGTGATTGGACTCTCACTTATAAACATAGATGTTTCCACAGCTGAGAATAGTCCCCTAATAGTAGGTCCTTTACTCGAAGAGTCTTTGTTGTCACAGTTCGAATTCGTGTGCAGTTTCTTCATATCGTTTTGAGCACTAACATTCTTCTTCTTTTTAGGGCAATTCCTGGCCCAATGGCCACTCTCTCCACAATTAAAACATCCGCTGGAGCGTTGTTTGCTCCTCCTCTTGGAGTTTTCTGTTGCGCCTGGCGCAGTGCGTTGAGTCTTGTTCATATGCCCTCTCTTTGAAGTAGCAAAAGCTGTGCCTCCATTTTCGATACGCAAAGACCTTTTTATCTCCGTCTGACGTATATTACTCACGACTTCTTCGACAGTGTCCAGATCGTAATTGACCATGTTGACTAGGGCGTCATATTCCTCAGGCAACGTATTGATGAAGAAGTTGAGGTATGGGGAGTCAGGGATAGGATTGCCTGCTTCAATGAGCTTCATACGCAGTGATTCCATCTTTGCTTTATGCTCCAATATACCAGAGCTATCAAACTGAGCACGCGTAATTTCAGCGAGTAGTGCAGCATGGGTGTTGGCCAGTCTGTTGCCATACACCGTCCTCAGCATGGTCCAGGCTGCTACAGGATCACGATTTGTCCTTATGGATACTCGCTCCTGGTCTTCAATGCATAAGTCGATTTCTGTATACACACGTTCTTTTCGCAAGTTCCACACTCTTTCCAGCTGCAATTCCTTGTCCGTAGGAGCGTTGACAAGCATGATACTCAACAGCACCTACTACGCTACAAAAGACGCTCACTGCACACGTGCCTATCATCATCAGCTTTCACCAGACCATCATCTGCTGTGCTACCTCCAGTCTGCCAGACACATCATCTCCACACTCATTCTATTTTTCATTGATTCTATTTTCAATATGCCATCCAGCATTGCCGCCACCACGTCCCATGATTCATTTCAGATGACTGCCAAGCCAGACATACACGTTGGACCATGCATCGAACTTCCTAGTCGATGTTCTCCCCTTGATGTTCATTTTGTCCCAGTCCTCCTCCACAAGTCGCACATCGTCGGTACTATCCTCTATATGTCGAATCCCCCTGAAAGCCCATACCGAATATTCCCCTCATATCCTCCTTATCGCATTCACGATTGCATATGGGTATTCAATCAAACCTTCCATGCTCCCTTCTACGTCATCGGTTTTGACCCAAACTTTGAACCAGTGAATGATTGGCATCGCATCATCCTCAGGAATAACTGGTACATCAAAGAGCACGGACCAGGAACAGAGATTTGCTACGGGTTATGTGCCTAAGGACTTCATCAAGCAGGACTCGTCTTTGTTCCCTCTCTGGAGGAAATTTGTATCCAAGTGTCGTGATTGGTTCACATGTTTCTGAGTCATCATCAAGTCACATGACTCACTTACTCATCTTTGGAGATATTGGACAAGCAACTGGAATCCTATTGGATGGCTATGACTCATTTTCTTCACATGACTCACTCACTTCTTGGCTGTACTTCTATTTCCAATTGTTCCACATGGTCTATTGTCTGTGACTCACTTCTATTTTAATTCTGGCTTCTATTTCAAATTCGCTGCCACATTTCTATTCATTTCTTCGACCACCTGACTCATTTTTCCATTTCCCTTACAAACTATCTTCCTATTTTGGTTTTCTGCCTCTCGCCGTTAGTCATTTCTCCTGTCTGCTGTCGACGACATCGTTGTATGGCATACTTGCATCGTTTGTTGTTCTGCTCATGTATATAAGGCCTGTTTCACCTTAGTGTACCCCAATTCACCTCTTTCAGTTGGATTCACTCGTCTAAGTCT